>JAQGDQ010000040.1:402500-912720 GCA_030141605.1 Tubiluchus corallicola
TCATCTGTTAGGTGTCATCTAGTTGTAACTGCGCGCGCATCTTGAGGAAGATCATAAATGAATACGTGTTTCCTGCTCTCAGAGCAACAGTGGCATTAATGTTTCTGTTCATGGTACTTCCAGCTCATGGCTTAAACCAAATGTTTGCATTTATCAGCCAAGATTGGCCATTCAATTAGATACTTATCGTGTCTGCCTTATAATTATGGAACAAAATTATGAAGGACTGTTCCCCCAAAGTTTCTCAATTGTCCTAAGAGATGTAATAGGGAATTGATTTTATTTCTTGGAAATTTCAAACTTGAAGTAGACTTTATAACTGAACAGACTGGCAAAAATCAGGAAAAATTATTCAAAATGCAGCAGAACGCACTAAAATTTCCACAGATGTTTCATCACCTGCTGGTACATCATCAGTGATGCGATCAAACTACAACAACAAAGGTGACTTTAAGGACAGGAAAAAATAGATTTTAATATAATGGTAACATGTTATAACGTGATGGTAATATAGTTGTAGTTACAATATTGATATAGTTATAGAGGTCAATAGTCCTTAACCTTGTTAGACCTTGAAACACATCTGTTGTATTTTAAATAATTTCCTGTGATTTTTGCATTTATTCTAGTTTCAAGGTTTATAATTTTAAACAAGCAGTGGTTGAACTAACAGATTGGAAAAACAATTGTCAAGCTAAAAAAACATTGGGTCAAGAAAAGATTTTGCAATACTAACGGACTGAGAAACCAAGAAAAAAATCGACCCCCAACACAGTGAGTGAGGATATATCAATTTCTCTATTCTTTGAGACGAGTCTCAGTTTGTATGTTTCATTGCTTTACAATCTACAACAGCTAGCAAACTGTACTGCTTGCTTTATTTATTTATTTATTTTATTCAAACCCAGTAGTAAAATACAGTCTATAATAAAAACAATGTATATAAAACACGTTGGCAAAAACATAAAAACACAATATTTACTAAAGCATAGTAAAGACGCACAGAGATTAACTGCTTACATGTGTCTATTGTGTACAAGAAATTTATGCAAGTCAGCTTTATTTAACTTAAATAACTTAATATTTTATGCAGTTACAAGGGGGCACCATCAACGTGTGCAGGCAATAGGTACCAAATCGGTACAACTCGATTTGAGAAAAAATGACCAAAATTAATTGTCCTTTAGTTCCACGCGCACTTTCAATACGACCAACATTACCTAATAAAGCTGGATTCCAGACTAGCGAACAATAGTCTACAATAGGTCTTAAGTAAACTTATATAAGAAAAAATTATAATTCCAAGATCACGCACACTTATTTCAACAGGTAAATGAGAGGCAGAAAAGTGACATTCATGGTATGTCAATGAGGGAAACTAAAAGGCGCATATATAGCAATCATGTATAGTAATTACAAATAGTAATCAAGAACTTCTTTCGAAATTATAGTAAAAGACTTATTGTCAATTAGTTTGAAACTGTTTTACTGACTTTATGATATCATTCATCCAGTTTTCATCTTGTAATGGAATGTCTCTTCTGTGTTTTTGTTACAGTTTACTATTTTTGTTGTATTTATATTGTATTTATAATGAGACATTTACCCTTCCCACCGCTGCCACGTTGACAGCAGCCCACTGAGATTTGTCAGAATGACGTAAATGCAAGCTATTTATTGCTACACACATCCCACAGGTGCAGTCTAGTAGACACAGCTGATAGTTTAGTGCTGTATATATCGTGATCGGCGCAAAGCAGTTGCACCTGCCGCTACTAGTTATTTAATAGTTGAATGCACCGTACTGAGATAGCAAAGCGTGTAGAAACAAAAGAACGGTATTCTGAGCTCGATACTTCTAAAAAATGAATGTCGTTGTCGTCGTCGTTCCTGTTGTTGTTGTTATTGTTGCTGCTGCTGCTGTTGCTGTCGTTGTTGTTATTGTTGCTGTTGTTGTTGTCGTTGTAACTGCTATTGTTGCTGCTGCTATAAACGCCATCGCCACGACTGCTGCTATTGCTACTGCTGCCATTCCTGGTGATGGTAGTACTACTACTGCTGGCGGTACTGGTACTTGCTGCTGCTACTTTGTTGTTGTGCTTCCTGTGGCTGTTGGTATCTTTTATCCTGTGTCATTCATTATCATTCTGTTTGAATGCCACAAGCATACAACAGTTGCCCACGCCATTGGTACATGTTCCTCGAATATTCCTGGCCTTAAACAACAGCAGCAATAAATTGATTCCCAAGTCATCCCAGCTTTTCTTGCCCGCTCACTTCAATCAGTTGTTATCAGTCGCTAATCTCTGAATCATTTTGGGCGGCTTTTATTTACCATCCAGAGGCGGTAAATCTTGCGATTCGGTTGCACAAAGTGAATCAGAAAGATTAGGACTCTTTAGAATAGAATGCAACTAAATAACATCAGTCACATTTGTAGTATTATAGCTCGCGTCAACAACTTTCTTCAGATAAATTGACAAAACTGTTATTTTTGCAGAATCAGGTTTTCTTAGTCAGAAAGAATCCAGTTATAACACATTAGTGCCCCGATCTGAGATAAAATTTAAAGAAATCGATCTGACAAACTCAATAAGTCTAAAACATTCGCATCATTTTACGGCAGGAACTGGGTCCTTCATTTGTTCTTAGGCGAATGATACTTTCGTTTACCTATGAAATACTTACACTTAACTATTAGCTAATTTCGAAGTGGCCCAAAAGCAAAAACACATAGCGTTACACAAACATAGTAACTGCAAGCAAGTCATAAAATGCGTTTTAAAAACACAGTTTAGAAATAACAGCTTAAAAACAATATTTAGAAGGTTCGCAAATTAAACATAAAGGACTGGATAAACAATACATATGCAACTGCACACAACCTGTACACATTAGTGAAAATATGCTGTAAAACATAAAAAAGGAACATATTTATATGTTTTGAAACTGCAGTCTTACTAGTAAGCATTTGGTTAATCGTCACTTAAAAGCATTGACGCTACTGGCGTTGATTACTTCTAGTGGAAAGAGTTCAAAAGATGTGCTCCTGAAAAAATCCAAAGCAGTTTCTCAGCAGCTTTGGTTTTGACAAGTAGAATTTATAGGATTTTTGCAGGTGGTGCGACGCATGTCTTACAATTGTGAACATGATTCTCTTAGGTAATGGGTCTACTCAAGATTTTGTACAATTTTATCAGCTAGAGTTTTTTGTTATTCCATGAAAATGTGGTTCTACCGCCTTTTAAGTTTTTTTATAAACTTGAACCTTAACTGTTTGCGCTGAACGCAACATGAAAAAAGACTGGTTAAGAATAGAGAACGAGTTGTAAAGCCTATTTGGTTAACAAGATGTAAGGATTTTATATGTCTTGTAAGCGTGTCATCGGGTGCCATTATAAGATTCCCACCACACAAAATAGAAAAGCATGATTTTGATGAAGGAATAAACGAGCTCTTGTCATCTCACAATTATATAGCTTACATTACATTATATTATATTATCTTACAGTTATATAATTACAGTCGTTAATTGTAATAACTATCCGTTTCTTGATGTCATTGCTACAAGACGTTATTAACGTCTTGGGTCTGGGAGGCAAGTGGCATAATCAGACGTGTCAGTGATCATTAGGTATAATGCGGTATATGGAGGATCACATTTAAGTTTCTCGCAAAAACAGTGTCAAATTAGCGTGATAATCAAGATGTCTTCGTATTAAGCCTAGAGCTATATGAGGAGTCAGAAAGTCTCGTCTTGGTTTTGCTTTCTCTTGTTAATAACGGTAATAATTATGATGGTTAACTAGTAGTATTACTTATTTGACTTGTGTACTTTTTTCTCTTGTAATGTACGGTGTAAAATTGGGCACTATTTAAACAATGACAGGCAATTATTATTATTATTATTATTATTATTATTATTATTATTATTATTATTATTATTATTATTATTATTATTATTATTATTATTATTATTATTATTATTATTATTATTATTATTATTATTATTATTATTATTATTATTATTATGGCTGTCTGACAATACTTTGAAACTGTTTCTGGTTACTTACTCGGGATAAAACTAAGCTTTCGCTTCAAGACGAGTTGCCACCAATTAAATATATAGTTTTTCACTAGTTTCAGTATAAGAAAATTTACATTAAAGCTGTAAAAACCCAAATACGAAAGGATTTTGCGCATCCTATATCGGAAATAGCTTTCCGAATAAAAGCAACTATTTAACGTTTTACTGTGTAGCATCTTGCAAACGTATTAAACCATGGTTAAATGAAATTACTTAACCTTTTCTGCTGTATAAATTGTAATACATTGTAAATGTATTAGGCTATGATTAAAGGTGAATCACGAGTTAAGACCATTAAGTCAGTAATTAGCTAGAAATTGTTTCATGAAACTGCTTTAGAGAGATAGAGCTATGTAAGCCTGTTCAGGTATGAGAGGCCGTATAACTGGTTTTTCCCCACTTTTCTGTGCGCAGTGGGCACAGATATTAATTACGTATTGTAGTATGTGAAATGTTATTACACTAAATATGTTGTTTCTTTACAGATAAAATTGTTTACTAACCCATCCTATGACGTCCAACATATTAAGTATATTATTGTCGTAATAATTATCGTTTACAATAATGTTTTAATCCTTTGTTGACAGTTTTATTATCACAGCTGGCCAACATGTCGATCTAACAAAAACCACGTACATCTAACAACAACCTAGAAACTAAATTTAACCTTTTTTGTTGTTGCTTTTCAAGACTTTAGCTTTAGAAATAACATGAAAAATCAAATAAAAACATATTCAGTCAAATTGATTTAGCTTCATAAAACCAAACACAGAACAACAACAAAACTTTTCGTTATTCTGTAAAAACCCTAATGCAAAAAATTACACTAATCCTGTAAAAACCGATGCCAAAAAATGTTGCACTAAGCCTGTAAAAACCCTAGTATAAGAAAACTTTACACTAACTCTATAAAGCCCATAGTACCCACAATCATCGACTGACGCTTCATTTCATGTGTGCAGCATACACATGGCTTCACACACACCATGTGCAAACTAGCTCACTGGCTTCTCGTGTCGTCTAGGATCCCGAAGCACTAGCAACGTCAACGCCAAGATCTTCTTGAGTGAAAACCTTTAGGCCACATCAAAGCTCTTCACTATCGTTCACGCTGATTTTAGTTAATGATATTAGGTATTATTCTTCAACAAGCCGGAAAAATTTACATTACAATTTGCATGATTGAGCTTATCCCAGGAAACAGCTGCTAAAATGATCTCGCGTCGTAATACAAGTAGTTGTAATACATAGTAGTTAATGATAATAGCTAATATTCTTCAACAAACCGGAAAAATTTACATTACAATTTGCATGACTGAGTTTATCCCTCAGGAAACAGCTGCTAAAATGATTTCGCGTCGTAATACAAGCAGTTTTATCTTGAAAATTTTTCTATTTGCAAGCCCACTCTCTTTCCTACACACCATTATCACACGCATTAAATCGACAGATCAGCGAAATGGGGTATAAAATCATCCAAGTCGTTTTCCTTTAGCTACTGTGTCGAATTATGATAACACTCCATCGCAGCCTTACGATAACAACAAATATAATTTGCATTGAAAAGTTCAAAGAAACCATATTCGCCGATCTTGCAAATATGTTTCAAAATTGTTTCATATTTGCTAAATATAGTTTGCAAATTAGATGTCTCATGAACGAATCTGGGTAGACCACATTTGGCGAAGATGTGTGTTATTTCGTACTTCTAATTCTTAATTCCGATATTAACAAAGAAATTTTGATCCAACAACAATATTTGCATTGTTAATCTGTCCGAATCTATGCGACAAACATAACATTTCAATTTTTCTGCTCACATGGGTGGCTGTCTACAAAGATTCACCATTTGCAGTTGAGTTAGACGCATGAAGGCCTATTATATATATATATATATATATATATATATGGGCTATGTATGTATATTGTATGTCCTGCTTACCAAAATGAGAGAAAAGATGTATATGAAAATATGCTTGTAAGTGAACAGTTTATCTTTATTAATGACCTAAATGATGTGGAGATGAGAACTCTAATAATAAACTTATATATGACATCAGTAAGAAAAGAGAAAAGAAACAGGATAGCAGATAACTGATTCTTACTGTTATCCCATATTTACCATATAATGTATGTTTTTTCTCTATTAGAGCATGATGTTTTCTTCTGTAATCAATCATACTGCAGGTTTGACATTTATGTGAACGGCATAACTTACTGCTTATGTCAGCCTACACAACTTACCCCGGTTGCACTGGAACTCCCAAGCTACAAAAAGCATTCTTGCAGTTGTTGTTTTTCTTGTTATTATTGTGATTTTGTTATTACTGTGTTTCTGTTATTATCGTTTCTACTACGTTTGAGCCGTTTCATCCTATGTATAGAATCAATGTTTTTAATGTCGTACCCACTATACCTTAAATATACGCTCAATAAACATTTAACATTATATATGTAACATGCCAGGACTTGTAACATGCCCTGAAGAAAATTCAGGAGAATGCAACTTGTTTTGCATCTGACATTAAAATTTTCGTCTGAGGCAATATAGAAATTATTCCTGATTGATATTTTGCATTTGTATTCTAAGACATTTAAAGCATTTTACATTTGTTTTCTCAGACAACAATTTTAACGTAAGATGCAAAGCAATTCTACAAACAGTTTGTTCATGGCATGCAACAAGTCCTGGATTTCTATCTGAAATACTTTGGAGTACAGAAAAACCATCAGTTTCTCAAATGGACAAGGTTGTATCCTTAAACTGCAAATCAACATATTTAAACATCGTTTGAGTTACATATTAGTAATTATCGTACAGACTAACAATCAACTCTTTTCTTATCTTTAACTCGCTACGCTGCAAGTTACTGCTCAAATCATGTGTCATTTTTTCCCGATAATCATAACCTGAATTAGCATCCTTTTGCTTCAAAGTTCACAAAAAGATATATAATTCATTCATCGTATTTTGAACTCTGTTTTTGAATTTTTACTGCATATTTTTTTTATTTTGATGACTTTTCAGAAAATATAATCAGAATATTTTCGCCGGCAAGAACATATAAATTTACTATTCACGTTTTTCATTTATCAAATAAAGACACTTACAAGAAAAAGACTTTCCAAGTTTTACCGCGGTGCTCTTTCTTTAATTTACAACCTGTTCACTGTGTTTAGTAATCAGCAAAAAATGTTACCCAGTTTCTTTTCTTTTATTCAAAAAGCAAAATCAATAAAATTGACTAACAACAGTAGATAAGAAACCTCAAACAATTTTCTTTGTCATTGGGTTAATTCCTTCACCCATTTTGTTAAATGTATTGCACGAACCTTTGGAATATTTTTTGAAGGTACTTCGATACTAGTATTCAGTTATTTCCATGTAAATTTAAAGAAAAATTTTGGAAAAGGCGGGAAAAGTCTCCATTAATTTTAAAAAAAATCCTACAAAATTGGCACAGCAAAGCATACAGAAATGCAAATTGTTCTGATATTATTACGCCAAGGAACGAAAACAAATTTAGTTCGGTTTTTTTTTTGGTTTTGAAGTGTGAAGACTAATAAGATGTATTTAATAAATCACACGGAAATCGCAATTAGATAAAAATAATTAGTCACGCTCATGTACTTGTAGCCAGAAGATGGTAAAAAACACTGATGTCTAAAAATAACCGCACTAAACTATCAAGACACTTGCGAACAGTAGTTTATTTGCTGGGGCAGTAGCTGACATGTGACCACGCCCAAGAAGCCAGGTCAGACCTGCACAGTTTCAGCCTGTTTAAATCAATGAAATGAGGCGCAGCGTTTAACTGTGGGTGTAGCAAACTAGCCGTACAGGTTTACATTACTACATCAGTTGACTGCACCTGCTTTGACCGAGACAAGATTAATTGTTGTAACATTTACCCTATAGCTTAGCACAGGCTGCAACCTAGGGCCCTCAAGCTTGGGAGGCCCATACTTTGAATTGTTGACTTTAAAGAAGGACGCCAGCAAGTCTGAAAATTTAAAGTGGCTCCTCATTTGAGATAAAGGATCCTTGTTTGAGGCCTTTTGTTTCAGACAAAGGGCACTTGTTTGAGGCCTTGAATTTGACATAAGGACCACTTTTGAAGCCTTTTAAAATGAAATATGGAGCCCCAGCTGCAAATGTTGCTAAAATATATCACAAGTAAAAGATATTCGGGCAGAGTGCGAGCAAATTAGAAAGTGACTCCTCCTGAGGGTCCCCCATAATTTCATTAGCCTAGAACCTCAAAAGGCCATAATACGGCCCTAGCTGTAACAAACTCCCGAGAAGAAGATTTCTTATGGTGCGTCGCGTATTACCATTACGTTTATGTTATATTTTTGCTGTTTAATTAAGGTGATTATAATTATTTACCTTACTGTGTCCAGTGGCGATTATGGCACGCCAAGTGTCTAATATTTAAAAATGCCTAGGTTTTCTGAGCAAAGCCCTTTTTTCGCTCGGGAAAACCTAGGTTTTGGCTAATGAAACTGTGGTTTTGCTCAGTAACGGGTTTTGGTGGTAAACCATAGTTTTGCACAGAAAGCTTAGATTTCACTTAGAAAACCCTAATTCTTCAGAAACTTTAATGTTTGTTTTGTTCAGAAAACCATATGCCTAGTTTTGTAGTTTCAGTAGCAAACGTAGGCTTTTTGGAGTGGCCAATATGATGATGATGATGATAATGATGATGATATATAGCATACCAAGAGAATTCGCGAGAGGGCCACGGCGTCCCGTACTGGGCGTTTTCCCGGACCCAACTCGCGATTTTTTGAAATTTTGGTCAAACAGCCTGGAGAAAAAACGTTCTAGCGGCGCCTGGTGGGACTTTCGGAAGGAGATATAGGGCTCTTTAGAAAGAGGAAGAACAGGGCTACACGACGATGAGAGCTGCATTTTAGGACACGTCCACTCAGAGGAGCATCGACGAGTTAATTAGATGTTCTATTTTTGGCAATTTTCGCTTAGAAAACTGCGACGCAAAGCCATTGTTGTGACGTCATCCATTATACTCTGTCTATAACCTTATAGCTTTAATTCAGTAAAAGTTGCTGCTGCTGGCTTTGTGTTAGGTAAGTAAACAAACACTAGGTAGGATGTTTGCGTATTTTTGATTATACGTGTATTTATATGCAAAATTTTTTGCGGGGCCTTTGCTAGTTATTATTATTATTATTGTTGTTGTTGTTGTTGTTGTTGTTGTTGTTATTATTATTATTATTATTATTATTATTATTATTATTATTATTATTATTATTATTATTATTATTGTTATTTTTAAAAAGGTATATTATTGGGCACATGGCTTGCCAGAGCCGCATTTATATATTAATATGCCTTTATATATTAAAAGCGAAAAACTAGAGGCACCATGCGATAAAGAAAAAGGGAGGGGGAGAGAGAAAAAGCTGTACTGGTTTCATTAGCCTAAAACTTGATGTTAACATTGTTGACTTACAATAAAGTTTTGCGCATTTGTACGTTTTACAAATAAACTCGCCTTTTTCCTATTGAGTGTATAGAATTAATTGTTTTCCAAACCTGCGCCTTCCACGCTGTGATTATATTATGACTGACGCCATAATTATTGTTGACAAGAATGAAGCTGCGCGTTTCACCCAACAACCATCAGTGCTGATTTAGAACAATCATTTCAGACCGAAATAATGAAGCCATAACGAAGTTGTGAGGAACACAATTCAGCACTATAAGTGGTTTCATTTATTTCTTACAAACAATGCACGCAGTCATCTTTAATTTAGCTAATAATCCGCGAAGAATTGCAAGCTAATCGCCATAGTGCGATTGTATGTTCTTTGATCAGAGGGATTTTAGCAGGTCATTGTTCTTATAGTCGATGTTGTTGTTTTGCGGTCACGTCACGATGGCTTAAGTATATCTTCGTAATCACCTTTTCTCATAAGTTTAACTTACATTCATTTACAGATAAAACGACGTAGCAAACACCCTTACATGGCTTCGCAATAAAAAGGTTTGTAGCACTTTCTTCAGCCCTGCAACGGTTTTACTTTCATTTTTCATCTCTTTCTATCTATCTATCTCTACCTTCTACCTTCTTCTCTCTCTCTCTTTCTCTCTCTCTCTCTCTCTCTCTCTCTCTCTCTCTTTCTCTCCAACTACAAACATCTCTGCATTTATTATGAGAATGTCCTATTACACGTGTTACGGCTAGACCCCAATTTAAAGATAAATTAAAAAATCGAGCATGTACATTTATATAGAAAGAGAAGGAAATCTATTAGCTGCTTTTGCAAATATAGTCCGAGATTCTTCTATATTGGAAACCGTGCTAAATAAGCGCAATTGTTAAAAATGAGATTTTTAGCTAATGTATTAATAAGTTAATAATGAAATAATGTAGTAATAATGTTAGTGTATAAATAACGATGTCTTGCGCGTATTGTAGGAAACTTTTATATAACTTCACAGTCTTGTATGTTTTGTATGTTGAATGTACATATGTATATGTATATGTATATTTGTACCTGCAAATAGAGGTAAATAAAAGACATACTAATAATAATAAAATCTCTCTCTCTCTCTCTCTCTCTCTCTCTCTCTCTCTCTCTCTCTTTCTCTCCCTGCCTCTCTCTTTTTCCCTTTTTCTCTCTCTCGTTCTCACTCTTTTTCTGTTTCTTTTGTCTCTCAATCTATAGCTTCAGTGCCATGTATAAAGAAAAGAGATAATTTCACTTACACCAATACAAACGCCCGTGAGACATATACCGCAAAATTCTTAGTTATTAATTATCAAAGCTAACAAGGCGCTACATGTGAATAATGCAATTACGAATCGCCCGAAAGCTATAGCTACTAATTAACATACATAACCCTCATTACCACGAAATTTACATAATGTATCATGGTAGACAACTGTTATTCATATAATATTCATCGATCGATATCCTACATAACTAATACACTACCAGGAAAGTACGTGTAATTGATGTATGGTCGGCGGGTGGCAGTTTTGGTAAGTAGTGCCTTGGTCAGGTAAGAGAATTTTGAATGTCATATAACAGACCGTCGGGAGCAAATAATTAATGATAAACCCAAATTTAGACTGCTCTCTCGCGTTTTACGTCTCCTTGTTTCTTTCTTTCTTCATACTTTTCTTTTTCCGATACTTCTGTTACTTCATTTTCCTTTTCAAAGAAAATTTTGTTATTTGACAGACAGTGATAAGCACGCGATTCTAAGCTCACGTACTATAATTATCTGAGAAGCCTTTTACCTCCGTAATAAGGACATACTTAGTAGCATCTTAATCACATCGTGATGAGCCTGACACGGTGGTCAGTCAGGAAGCGGAAGCAAATGCGAGGTTCTGTGAGGAAACACCAGGACACCTTGCTTGGAAATTTGATTTTAAAAGATGGCAGAAACGCAGAATTGTGTACCACAGAACCACACAAAATTATACTGTTGTGGCTTATGATTTGGGTTGCTAAAAGATTCTTTGGTGTTTTTCTCCGTTTTTATGTACTAATTCTTCAAATGTTTCACCTTTTACGCTAATTTCAGCTTTTAGTGTTGACGTAAGCAGGTGGGAAATAAGAGACGTTTATTGAACTGGATGTCATAATATAGCTTGGGTCGACAGAGTCGATGTTGTTGACAACCTGTGTGCCATAAGTGTGACTTGTTTGTTCTATTCATGCCATTATTCCGCAAAATGTTTCCGAAAATTGCCTTAGTTAAATGCCAGAGAAGAGATTACAGCTTTTACTGAGATATCAGTGAAATCCATCCAGATAGCACTAAATGCGTGGAAGTAAATGGGAAAAATTAGGCCAAAAAGCAGAGTAGTATAGGAACTACACGTAATTTTTAGTTGTGAAAATGCCAAAAAATAAAATTCCTGAAAAATCTAAACGAAAACTTCATGTAAATCTCCAACTGCATGTAAACTGGTTCACAACTATAGTTACTAGTTCAGATGTGCAATAGTACGATAAATAAAGAGCGAACAAAATTTGTTGGATTTGTGTCCATAATCCGAATAAAAACGAAAGCCGTGTCCGGTTTCAAACATGAGACATACTGCATTTCGATTGAGCAGAGAAGGTCATTTTTGTAACTACCTGGCGTTAATTGAATTACATTTTTTTTAAAATACAGGAAAATTGCGCTGTAGTAAAAAATATTGTAAAGACGGCTCACGAACTTGACTCCAAGACGGTCTGAAAAAGAACGAGTTTCGCACTATTTAATTTCATTTATTTCGTGAAAATTATTTGAGGAGGTTGGAAAAATTACATTATATTACATCATTTATTTAGGCACAAAAGTACAATAAAAAAAGTAAAAAAAGCACATAAAGAACATAAAAAAGCGTATGATCAGTATGAACAATATTAAGCCTTCACCAGCTTGCCAAAGCAAGCGGCAAGGAACTTCATCCCCCACCCATCCTGCTGGCCCATACTAGTGAAGTGAACAGGAGAATCAGTGAATATAAATTAACTTTAACAAAATATACAAAACACAAAAAATCAAATATAAAATGCACTTGAAAAAAAATGGCTGAAAAAGTATAAACCGTAAGAAAACCAATGAGTAAAAAATGTGCAAGTAAAAAACGTTAAAATAATAGCTGATTGATGAAATGTACAATGATCAAATACAAAACACAAAAAATCAGATATAAAACGCACTTAAAATTAATTGATAAATTGATGAATACCTGTGTAGTGCTGGTAATAAGCGCGTATGCTATAGTCAACTTTAAAGCCCTTAACCCGAAATTACGGCTAAAATGCCAGGTTAGCCTGACCAAAAAAATAGCTGCACCTCTGATGAGTTACAAAGCGCTCAAAGCCGAGAAAGATTCGCATAAACTCGGATTAAAGGGAAATAAAAAGCCAAGGTATAGTATGAAATCACTGGACGCTTTCTACTATGCAATATTAATTAAGTGCAATATCTGATTAATAATTTCACTGACATGCCGCACACACCAAATTAAAAATTGAATGTTAACCCTTTCCACGGTTGTCATCACAATAATTTTGACAATTAAAATTTAGCACGTGGACTTATACGTACATGAAATAAATCAATTTATCCTGCTGTGAAAAAAAGAAAATCGCAGAAACAAGACAAGGGAATGCGCAAATTATACATGCGAATCGTAAGCTGCTTGCGAGTTGCGTGTTAAGTCGAGTGCGCATCTTGCATGTCGCGAGTTGCGTTGCCACAATATTACTAACAATTCTTGGTTACGAAAATATCATTCGAGTCACATTTCACTTTGAGTTAACGAACTAAGCCTAGTGGAAAATTAGATTGTTCACTATGTGATTTTGCAGAAAAATCGTAAAATCGAAATCGATACGACTAGCAAAGTAGCAGCAGTATTACTGACGTATGTAATTTACCGAATCACTAAGGCTATCATATGCCATTTGCAATGATGACAATTTCTAAATGATCACAAATCGGGCAATTTTTTCTGGAAAACAGTACATGCTTAGATTTGTCAGTGGCAATAAAATTTTTCTGTGCAAACGACGGTGGAAAAAATTTGCTGGCAAAAAGGTGGCAGCCTATGATGATGATGATGACTCAATTAATATGTATACCATACTCTATTCAAAAGAAATGCGACTCCAAGGCCCATTCGATATAACGTTGTAGGGATAGTAAGGAATTGATACACACGTGGAATTAGATTACATTACATCCTGTCATGGAACTAACACATATGAATAATATGAATTATTTCATAGTGGAATTATAATATTGTTGCGGAGGCGGCCAAAACGTCCAAAGTTCAAATCTGAATCAGTCACACCATGTCGCAGACAAATATTGCAGATGAGAAAATAGACAAGAAATATAAAAATTTGAACAGAAAATTAAGGTGAAAACTAGCCAGAATCTTTTCCTGCGTTCCTCACGCTGATCATGACTACGGAACAGGTGCTTTGGTGGTAAACCCACCGAAAATGATGACCCGTTCCGCAATAGTACGAGTCTACAGGTATTGCTACCACCGAAGGCTGGACGTACCGCTCATTGGGCTGGTTACGGCGTCCTCACTCTGACAATTAGTGCCCATTGAACCAGTTCTTACTGATTATGTCTACGCAACGACATAGGTACTATATCCAAACTCATATAAACACAGTTAAAACAGTAGTCCAGAGAAAGTGCTACTAAACTAATATAAATTACACGGTTTTTTTGTACTGACAACTCCCATGTTCCTTTGCTGGCGGGGATTCCATTTTCCGCGAAGTCATAAGCAAACTGCACAATTTACAGAGCCACAGAAGAGCAGGTGCTATAACCACTGACACTGGCGTGCCTGCTGCGTTGCTACCAAAAACATACTTAGCTCCAAATAAAAAACAGAGACGTCCTATGCTGCTCGATGCTAAAGTGTCAGGATCGATTCCACCAAACGAACCATTCCATGCGGATCCCAATTCTGACACCAGTATTGTGCCAGGGTTGAAATCTGAATCAGTCAAACCACGTTGCAGACAAATATTATAAATGATAAAATAAACAAGAAATGTGAAAATTTAAACAGAAAATTAAGGTAAAAACTAGCCAGAATCTTTTCCTGCGTTCCTCATACTGATCATGACTATGCTGAACCGGCAAGGCCATTCCAAACCAGCTACTTATAGCTGCTATGCAAAGCTGATATGCAATGTCTTCGTAATAAATCGAGCCATCACAATGTAGAGGGGGGAGGTCGAAAATACATGGCATTTCGCCCCCGTAACAATATTATAGGATTAATATTGAAACTTAAAAACGTGATGGTACTTATTCATTTCTTTATAATTATAAGTTAGATATTTCGTTCTATTTGAATTTGTTCCTGACTCTCGGCCATTCAGCAAACATTACCGTAACGAATACAAGAATGTTATCGAACAGTTCACATTTTCCTCATATATGTCGGGACGATTAGCATATTTCAGGCCAACCATCGCCATACCAACACTGCACGCCGGATCGTCCGTATGAAAAGCACAGTACGCAGATGTCCTTGCCACACATTTCGTGTGCATGCATATATTTCAATGTTTACCTTCACCGTCTCCGCATCAATCGCATCTACCTTCGCCGCTCAATCCGGTTGCACGTGAATACGCCCTAAGATTTGATTACAGACTACAGAGCTCATTCGCTGTAAACTGGTTTACAGTTCTTTAGAACTTGCGCTTGGTTTAACAGTTTTAGCAGTCTGGTAACACTTTCTATAAAATCCTTCGCGTACAGAGTTTGAAATTTAATCATTCCTGCGGACAAACAGTTATCGGTCATATCGACTTGCTGGACAAACAGCTAACCGCAATAGCATACAAATGGCTGCCGTCTTTATTTGTTGACAAAGCAATCGTCAAATAAATTTTGCCCTCTCTTTGCTAATCATTGAAAGCTACAAAGCGAATGTCTGAAAGTATAGGGAAGGGTTGTATCCAATTCAAAAGGTTGGACAGCGTGTAGTGCAAATTGTTTGAAAAATAAGAACGTATGCAAAATTTTGCTGAAGAAAAAACGTGAGTTTAGCATCATGGATATAAAAAGTACGTCGTAGATGTTCCCTTCACTAAAAACGAATCTGTGCTGCAATCCTGAACCCCGTACCATGGCCATTTTCCGCCGTATTACAGAACTACTCTGTAAATCCGGATGGGACTCTCCCGGAGCCAATGTAATTACTTTTAGAGTGGTTCGCTTTGCGCCACAAAATGGTGAATAAATTTCACAAAAGCGAGCAAGGCCTTTCAGTGCTTTCAGACACTAAAATATGCTTGAATAGTGTGAATATGTCGTTGGCCAAATTTAATTTAGATATATTGAAGAATCCAGAGATTGTGCGAAAAGCTGAAGAGCATTGTAGTCTAGAATTTCATTTTACATTTGTTCAGTGAAAACATGTTCTCTTAATGCCTGTGATTTGAAGTGAATTGCCACAGACACAGATGCCTATGAAAGATTCAAAAAGCGCTAGCAAGTGAAATTAATTTTGCCGCTGCAGTATCTTCGTGTTGCAGTAGCAGCAGCAACATCACCCACGGCAACAACAAAAAGAAAAGTGAAAAATATTGACGAATGATAATAATTATTATTTGGATCAAATATCTCAGCTTCCTTAGAATTATTCTGATTTTTAGTTTGTTAACTCTCCTTGCCTCGCCATTGCATCACGAAAAATTCTGCAAAAACTATACGGCTTCATTTTACAAGAAAAGGTATTTCTCAATGTAGTTTTTAAACAAAAATTAATATGCTAAATTTGTTCCTCCCATATAGCTTAGAATATCGATCCCCTTTGCTTTGCTTTGGTAACATAGAAAAATCTAAAATTAGCACATGAAAATTTTTCACAAAATGTAGGACATGTCCTGTCTGGGTCTTAGAGTTAATCTATGGTTTGGGCTCAGATTTAAACTGTGCGATTGGCTGTAATTAGCCCCTTTAGTTGAAGCCATGATTGATGGAGTGGTTAGCAACAGCAAGCCTTTCGACTATAATAGCGTCTACACCCTATAACTATAAATAAGTGGTCCCGCTTGGTAACTTAGTTTAATTGCACAAAATTGCAGCTTCAAGAACTAGTGGGCAAGTGTTTGGACTCAGACGAATCGAATTCTTATTGGAAATCCATGACAGAACAGTTCGTAAACCTGAGCATATTCAGAGAGGATTGTGTGTGGCGCAGACATTGCACTCTGTTCGAAAATGCTGTCCGTGGTAACAGTTCATGGAAAGAGTGAATGAGTTGCTGAATGGATGAGTGAGCGCGTGAGTACGTCGGTGTGTGAGAATAAGTGAATGAGTGAGATAGTGTGTGGGATAAAGAGTGTACGAGGGATGTGTGAACGAGCAAAATGCCCTCTCAGCGTAAGTACCTAGTACCTATGGTCTGATATTTTTCATATTTTAGCCGAATAATACCTTTCTCCTCAGCCAAACAAAACGTTTGTACGGAATTCTGCACAATTATGACAAAGCATTCACATTCAAAAATAGCTTTCAAAAGTATGCATAAGCTTAATTCTGCTTTTTAACTTTCTAATGGTGGGTTGTAAAATGTGTGTTCAATAACTGATATTTTCGCGACTGTATGTGAGTAATGTCAAATGTACGCAGTTTTGATATCAATTTTGCAAAATCATTTAGTGCATCCCTTTCATTTTCTTCTTGCGTCTTTCTCATTATTATTTCATAAAGTTCTGCTAGGCCCAGCTATCAAATTCGGATTTTGTTCCTATGCTTGTAGTAATGAAATGTTATTTTGCGATTGTGCACCCTATATCATGAATATAAATTCGCTTATAAGAATCTGCATGCAATGAAAATTTTTTACTCTTTTTGCTATACAGTCAAACAATTCTCATTTTTCAGCAAGAGATCTGTCATTTGGAAACTTTAGTTTCAACACAAATAATACCCCTACAACAGCCACAGAGAATATCAATCATCTTACTGAAATTATTTCTCATTTGTCTATTGTCTGTTGCTTTTTTCACTATTCTCAATTTAGCTATTTTCAATGGCATCCTATTTCTATTCCTATCCTATTTCTATCCTAATCATATGTTCAACGCTTTGTATGCAAGTAACTCAACGAAGAAAATCTCTTGTTTCAACCTTTTTACGTTAATCTTCTTAAATAGACAGAATGACATCAATCGGCCTAAATCCTATGACATCCACTTAATGGTTTTTCGTTTTGCGTCTTTCCCTGTATAGTTCTCTGTTATTACATATAAATAAACAACATTCTTCTTATTCTGTGCTTTACTCAGCTATCAAAACTGCATCTTCTTTCTTTGTTTACAACAAAACAGAACAAAAATAGTATAACTAATCTATTGTATTGAGACAAGTGTAAATTGCTCTTCCTAAAAATTGTAACTTTCCAAGAAACTTAAGCATTCAAGTAATTGGTAGTAAATACTTAATTGAACAGTATTTAATTTGAATAGTTTTTAACCGTTGTTGAATAGTTTCATTTATTCGTCGGTGACGTAACTACTCTTGCAGCTTGTAGTTATGTGTTTTTGAAATCGACGTAGAATAAACGTTAATCTTATCATATCTTTTCTTCTGTCTTATCTTAGAACTAACATTTTATCTTAAAAATACTTCATTTTTCGGGTCTTATCAAAATCGCCGTTTCTTCGTTTAATTAAAGTTAATTGCTCCCTTTTTTAACAGTGCTACCAAACAAGAATAGTGAGTTTACTAACTTTTGTATAACGCTACTTGTTTTATTTTGTCTGTTAAACTACTATATAGAAGAAAGTCTGAAATAAAAATGTTAGTTTATCAGTCTTTGTCTATCAGTCGCATTTATAACATGTCATAATGTGTTATAGACAATGCATTTTCAGTACTATATGGGTAGCATTTTCTGCCACTTAAATAGCGTATAGATTCGTTGTGAGTTTCCACTCTACAGAACATTAATTAATGTTGAAAGTAGCTGCTACTTTTGCCGTCATAACAGGAAATGATTGCGTCATCGCGACCTGTGTACTATACGCACGCAATAATTATGATCCGCTCATTTTGCAAAAGAAGTCATTTGCAGAAGAAAAGGCTTTTCTGTAAGCGGAAACTAACAGCATGTGTTCGCGAAGATGTCTGGATCAACAGCTGCTTTATTTGCTGGCAAAAATCATTGACAAGTTGGAACCGGAAGGTTAAACCTCTAGCTGACATTATCAACATTGGTTGTGGGATGAATGAAACAAACAAAATGGAAAGAAACGTAATGAAAATACCCATTGCAAAATTTATCAATACTGCGTTGCAGTAGCTTCGGCAATAAAAGCCTTATAGTGGGTTTTTTGATATTTGTCGAAGTTAGAGCAGTAAAATTATAATTGATATCGTCTGGCCAAAAATATTCATTCAATTGGTCTTCTCAGCAGTTCAGTCTGCACGACCGCTTTTTTAAATTCCTGACCTCCTTGAAGCTTTGGATCAAGACTCACAAGCTCTATCTGTTTAAGTTGTATGGATCGCTTTTGCAGATTCTCTCACTTTCCCTCTCCCTCTCCCCCCTCTCTCTCTCCTCTTGCATAGGCTGGTCAGTATCCAGAGTGGCGATACTTCAGCATGGGCTGGTTAGTTGTATTTCAGAGTGGCGATACTTCAGCAGATTTATCTGGAGCGCCTGGTATACAAGGCCCGGTTTTCTGTTGCTTCAAAATTCGTTCTACTAAATTTGCCTTCTTGCCAGAAACCGACAACGACATACTGTGAAGAATTTGCCTCAGCTCCTCAACTACTTTATTTTCCAACTCGCTTTTAGTGAATAACGCTGAAGACATTTTCAGCTGAAATTAAATATCTCTCAGAGTCAATTTTTCAAAAATTTTGGCATCACATTTCAAGACCGAGTGCCCATTAGCCCACTAGCCATCTATTGCCCATTAGCTGACGCGTCCAAGTTCACCGAGTTCTTGCAGCTTTACCTGTAGAAACCAGCTATGCTGTACAAACCCACAATGAGCAACGCTATCAGGTAAGCATGTCAAACTTCCTGCACCTGAACCAAGGTCACTGCTTAACAGCAATATGAAACTCCTGGCGAAGCCAATAAAACTAAGCAAAGTTGTGAATATTGTAAATACTTAATTTAATTGTGAGAAACTACTAACCGGTAATTGCATATTGATTTATACGTATAATGTTTGGTTGTTAACTATGGTTTGAATTGTGGTCAATTGTATTGTCATTTGTATTGGTCAATATTTCACATAAAACCGTTCACATGAATATTGCAAAAATATTTGGTGGTACATTATTCATCTTTCAGCGCACATTAAAATGGAAACTAAAAAATCTCAATTCCTGGGTTAAAATTCGCAATAAAATGAACATCGTTAGTAAATTATTTACAATTAAAACTGAAAGTCAAATTTGTTAGGGATTACAGAAACACGAGGGTTTTTTTACCTAGGAAGCTCAACTGCATGGGTACTGTCTAGTCAAATTAAATTCTTTCTGGGAAACATTATTCGGTTGAGGCATTAAATTAAGCTCTTTAAGTAGAGCACTGACGCAGAAAAGTGCGGTGGTACTTTGCACGTGGCATGTGGTTTTTTGACTTCTGACCCAGCATGTATAACAAACATTTTGCACATGGCTAGTTTGCTAAGTTACTTATTTAACGCAACCGCTTACTCTTCTTTAATACTTCTGTGTTCAACCCTTTTGTTGGCCTTTAACAGACGTACACAAATATATTACTTGTACTGTCTTATTCATATTCAAAGTAACTGTTTGTACATCATAAATTATGATTTATGGTTACTACAATGTACTTGCATTTGTGTTGTATGCACAATGCACGATTGTAACATATAATGACAGCATTTCTTTCTCAATCTACATTTTTTGATGGGTAAATTCTGTTTTCTTACCCTGTTCCTAAACCAGCTCAATAATCTCGAATTAAGCTTTCTTCACTTCTTTCCAGATGATGGTAGTTAGTTGCTATCGCTAGTACTGAGTGGCAGTTTTTTGCCACTTAAACGAAAAGCTTGGTGAAAAAATAAGTGCAAGCTAGGAGGCTATAACAAACTACACCACTATGTTCAGAGAAACAGCAATTGAATGATATGTTAAAGCGCAAGAAAATACCATTCATAAATAAAGTTTTAGAAATTCATCTTGAAATTTTATATCACTTACATACTGCCTTATTGCATACAGAGCTTGTGTTAACAGTAACGTTGTATAAAATTGTGAAATTTAAATGAACGTGATGACAGTTAGATGCAGCTATTTTAATAGTGGTAAGTCGTTTGAAATAAGTTTAGATAACATTGTGCAAACTTTGAGAAAATAATCAGAGCGTTCGTAGCACACTCTTCATCAACTAAGCAACCGTATAAATTACTTTTTCTTGTCAATAAGATCGATCAATAATGTGTTTTCTGGTGAACAAGTGGTGCCCACTAGGATGATGGTGTAGTGCTGCCTTACCGGGTAGCGCAGATATTTTAAATTATTAAGAATTTTACTTTCCAATTATATAAGTCTCTTAAAGTTGTAACTTTGTATTGAAAGTTTTTTGAGACATGCTCTAAAATTCCCTTTTCTTCCCTTTTAAGAAAGTCGAAGTGCCTTTTTATGAATTTATTCCATTGCAGTATGCTCTTTTAACTTATACTCAGGCAGGCTTAAAAAATAAATCTAAATTAAGTAAAGTAAAAAAAGAAAAGGAAGAGGCAGAATAAAGAAAGCAAATGACTTTATTTCGAGTTTTGAACATAGTTTTACCTATAGGCTTTTTTATACTGAAATCTTTCAGAGATTTCTGCTGTTCATTTTGAATTCCTCAGTTACTGTAAACTTAGCTTAACCTAAGTTGTTTTGCACATAAACGATCAGAAAATAACTCAACATTCCAAACAGTCATTTCTGTGATTTCTTGAATATATTGGCTTCACGCCAAATAATTGAAAATTACCTGCCGTTTTTCTGCCAAGCGATTAAAATTATTAGTAAGTGAAGATTAATAAAGGCGTAAGCTATACTGCTGCACCGCTGTTAATTATTGGCAAAAATAGAGCTCAATAGAACTCTGGATAGAATACAGGCGAAACCAGAGAAAAAGCATTAAGGCTTCTTTTCATAAGACTGACGCTCATGTGACAGACGTGTCACGATTTCCAATACATCTTATAATTAAAGAAACCATTTATTCCACGGGCATCAGATGACATATTTTGTCAGAATCGGACATGCGTTCATTTCAACTGCAACTACAGCTGCTCGATTCACTTATTTTAGGAACCGTTCAAGCAATGTAAATTCCTCGTTTGCACTAATAGTCTGGCAGCCCGTGGGGTGAACTTTGCACATTCGGGGTAAGTCTTTTCTCAGTGGTTTTCTCATGTTCCCTTTTAAGAAGAAATGAGGGTGAGGGTGAACAATCTGGGATATGAACCAAACGTGTTACATTAGAAAAGTACGTTCTATAACAAATCAAAACTGTCGCGATCATGCAAATGAAAACACCAAGGAAAGCAAAGCTATTATTTTTAACATAAAAGACACAAAAAATTATTAAATTTTAAACACTCCACGAAACATTGTGTTCAAGAATGACACCAAATTATTCAGTTAGGCCATATAGTCGATTTTTATCCCGAAAATGCAAGGTTCAGCCAAAAAATGGCTTTTGGCTGCCGGACTATAAACAGACAATGAAAACCTAGCCGCTACATTTCAATAATAACTTACTAAGCATTTTCAGAACAGCCCTCCTGGCGCATATTTGAAGTCGTAGCGTGACGTCACCGCTATTGGTGGAACTATCCGAGGGAGCCCGACTTAGATGCATCTTCCTGAGTTCATACCCGATGAGCAAGTACAGGACAGTTATAACGCACATGGGAATGATGAAAAACATGAAAGTTGATAACTCAAATATACGCGGGGAAATGTCTGGATGAACATTACATTGTGCGGACTCTGGAATGATGAGATCAGTATCTGGATGATGAACGTAAACAATACCGTAGTTGAGCAGTATAGGTAAGCTCATGAGACCGCCAGCGAACCAGATTAAAACAATAATTTTAATGACTCTAGAAAGCTTGGACATGGTGTGATTTTTGATTGGATGACAGATGGCTAGGTAGCGTTCGATAGTGAAGGCGGTGATGGTCATGATGGAGGCATTCATACTGGTTTCAGCTGCCAGACCTCGAATAATGCAAAACACCGCACCAAACATGTACGGATACTCGTGCCAGTACTGAGTCAGCTCCTGCGGAAGTCCAAATATTAGTAACAGCACATCAGAAATAGCGAGACTAAATAGATAAAAATTTGTCGCAGTGTGCATGTATCTGTTTCTGGCTATAACCACACAGGTAGAAATGTTACCGATCACACCTGTCACAAAGATTAACGTAAAAAATATTGTAATAGGCATCACCAGCGACAAGGATCCCCTCTGGGGACCAAGCTCTTGCTCTAGATACCTGTAAATGTCTTGAATGGTTTCATTCGTGGGCATTATTGAACTTCCACCACTTTCTTTAGCTAGTTCGCTCATAATGTCTTGGTCGATTAATAGCTCAATATCTCAAAACTCAAAAACTTTTAACTTTATTTATCGCATTTTTCACTTTGTTATTTAGGTTGTTGTCTAATTATTATACAATGTAACAATGCACGCGCATGTACACTTTGACACAATTACGAAAATGAACAACAAATTGATATGGCTCCTCATTTTACCTGTTTGCGTTTTCATGGTCTCACATTGTGGCTCAGGTTACAGATCATTCTTGTCAATATCGTCAGCTAAATACGTTTAGCATTATTATAATACATGCCAATAGATTTTCTTCGCTCACAATGCACATAGTAATGATTATACGAAGTGGTAACTAATGTTGCTCACTGCTGATAAGTACTGACGACTGCGTCACGAAAATTCCCGTTGCAAAAATTACCATTGACTGGAACCAAGTGAACAATGTGCGACATGCATCTTTTGTCAAGCTCATTCAAAATGTAAAATATTTGCCATAATAACATTTAATGCTTCATTTTCTCGGCTCATAAAATAATTGTAAATCTGCAAGTGTAAAACCAATACTGACTGTTCCCATTCGTCAGGCGTTAGTGTAACGAGTTGTAACTACTTTCTTAGGTCTCTGAAAGTTGCGCACTCACGCAGTCAACTCTGGCTTCATTGCAGATTGGAGCTTGCTTGTTTGTGCAGGTAATGCTCTTCCTGCATGCTATCACACCTGTGATGTACACTGCTGGCAAAATTGTGAAGAGTTGGGATTGTGTCATTAAAGCTAGGATTATTTAAAAGATTGTAATCACAGCTAGAAACTTAGCAGTAAAATTAACGTGAATAAAATAGTTATCAATGAGCAAATTAATAAAAGTGGAAAAGAAAAAAGAAACCGAGTAACTAAGTGAGCAAGCAAATAAGCAAACAAAACAAACAAATAAACATATTAACTAACCCAACCAATCAAACAGCCAACCAACTCTATTATTATTATTATTATTATTATTATTATTATTATTATTATTATTATTATTATTATTATTATTATTATTATTATTATTATTATTATTATTATTATTATTATTATTATTATTATTATTATTACTATTATTATTACTATTATTATTATTGTTGTTGTTGTTGTTGTTGTTGTTGTTATTTAAAAAACAAATATATACAAGAAGGTGTCCCTCTGTTTGCAGGGAGTTGTTTTACATGTAAATAAAATTTGAAGATATTAAGACATATCACAGATATAGAGTTACCTAAATAAAAGGTTGACTTAGTAACTGAGTAACAATTAATAGTTGGCCATTCATTTTACAAACCATTCGGGAAGACTAGCTAGTTAACCAAAAAACCGATAAAAAACCAAGCAAGTAATCAAAAAACAACCAAAGACCAAACGGCCGAGTGATCGAGAACCAAGCAACAGAACTTCATTTTGGATTCGTAATAATAATAATCGAAAATTACTGAAATTTGTTAAGCAGTCGTTATGAATACTGTTTCCTTTCCTGTTTTCCTGTTGCTTATTTTATTTATTTATTTTTTACTGAGCACTGTCTATTCTAATAATTGACGATTCGACCTAGTTTCTTAGCCCTCTGAAACTGAAAAGCTGTTAACACTTCCATAAATCGTTTATGGCACCCAGTGCTTCGAAATGTTCCACTTGCTTTTCCGTAGTACCGTCCTTGCCCAATTGTCCTTGATTTTTTCCCTGCCGAAAATTTCTTGCTGCAAATACCAGACACATGCCACATGGAAAGCAAAACTGCCGCTTTTTATTTTTTACTTCCGGCGAAGCAGCTAAGTGGGTGATGCAACCAAATGAGCAAGGAAGTGACATCAAAATCATCCTAACTACCATTACATAATTGCTCTTGATGCGAAATCAGTTCTGCGCCCTAAAGAGTTCAGGGAAACTACTCTCCTGCTTCTGGCTTGTCCATATTTATTCTATTCGTTTCTTCTGAATATATCTGCGGCATAATCTGCCCAAGTAAAATTTGGCCCCAGTAAAAACAGCAATTTGCTGTTATGTTTGCAATTTGCAATTTATTCGTTATGTTTAATAGGTTCGTTAGTAGGAGTACTTACACAAGCAGTTACACAAGCAGGTGAAATATCTTGACACAGAGAGGAAAACATTCTACTTATGTTTTGTAATTAATGTCATTTTAATTAGACTTCTACTTCGATAAAATTTGAATGAGAAAGTACCGCTTTTACTGTTTATGTGCTGTTTCAGTGATTTTATCGAACTGTAGATCTGTATACCGGAGAAAACATGCATGTTTCCCTATAATTTCTCTGTAATTTCCCAATTTCTGTGTGCAACTGAGCGAACATCCTGAAAATTATTGTTCATAATTTCTTATAACTATAACTAGGATGTACACCAAAGTTCCCCACTGCAGTGTTACTAGACGTATTTGACAAATTGATTGGAGAAAAATGGACATTGGGGCGTAACTGTAACAAAATTACAAATTGTGAACTAAGAACGCCAGGCAAATGCTTTTTAATGCATTTGTTTAAACCAGCCTTATTACGCTTAAACCAAGACGTAAATGGCATCAAAGCGTTAAAATCCAGAATGAGTGAAAATTTCTCATTGGAATTACCCTGAAATTTAGTAAGTTTAAAAAACTGTTATGATTAACCGCTCTGGCTTCAAAATATCATGACAATTCCTGCCAACACAAAACGTGATCTTTTTTGTAAGAGATTGTGTCAAAATGCGAGAACTAATAACAACTGTTGCGGCACGGAAAACACGAACGATTGGACAAAACTCACCCGTGATACAGGCTTACCGCATAGCAAGCAATACAGCTCTAGGTATTTATTATGCAGGTTTTCAATCTTCTTATTCAAACATTTCAGTTAAGCTGCTACTTCTCCAGGGTCACCCAACTGAATCCATAAACCACAGAAGGTAAGACGAGACAAGATAGGATTTTATCTTTTACTTTGTACATTGAATATAATAACAGACTATTATTTCCACAATGTTCTGAGCGTTAATACTAAAAGCTGTTAACCTAGGCATAATTATACCTTGTTATACGAATAAAACTATTGCACAAAATTATATAAAATATCAAGAAGATTGAAATACTAGGCTTAAATCTATTATAATCCTAAGTATCGCGTAACTATAATGCGTGCTATCGATCCTTATAATTATAATTAGCTATTAAAATGCAGTACGAAATTAAGAAGAAAAGTCTGTGAAAATAATAAAATGCAGTAGCAAAGAAGAGAGACTTGGTCACAATCATAGGTTTATAGTGTAAAAATTGGTAACTAACATATAGTATAATAAAGAGTGACCAAAGTCATAAGCAAAAAAATCACTGTTACAAGAAAAATAGAGATTAAAAATAATCGTTTTATAACGAAAACTTTTTTTATAATCTGTTCTGCGTTTTTGTACATAGAGCTGTCATCAGAAACTTATTTCGTGGTATGAACTATATCATTCACGTTTCATTATTCTTTGAATTTTTTCTGATAAACCATTACTCCTCTAGCGACCTCCTTTTCACATTTCCCATAAGCAAGAAGCATCCCGAAAAACAAAAGGATTGAGTTTCCAATACAGTAAACCACGCGCATATAAACCTGTGCCATATATGTCCATTTATACCATCGGGTAATCGAAGCAATGTGAAATTAACATTGTTTGTGGTTTGATGAGCCGTCCATAAGACATTGACTGAAGGGCTGATTGCAAACACGCCAAACTTCCGGTCTGGAGGTTTGCGAGTAACACCGTTTATAAATGGATTTGCGACTGATTGGCTTGTTAAACTGGCTTTCCCCTTTCTCTCTTTGATTTTCTTGTTGGTGTGCACAAATGTCGTAATTGGGAACAGCGACAACTACACTGACAACCACTGCGCAGTGAGAAGTAACTTCAACACCAGACTGCTTTGACGAGAACGCCAGCGCCGCACAACGACTAGAGCAACAACATGCGGCAGTAACAACAGCAATAAACTGAAGTAAAATAGTATTACGAAGTTAAGCATCGCTAATTTGCTATCTTCATGCTAACATTAACAATAAACTTTGCTACACCATAAACGAGTCATCATTTCTTATTCTTATCGCAGAACGCAAGCCCTTCCTATTAAATTATTTGCTAACAGTACTTTGACTTTTTTGATTAAATGCGTAATTTCGCGTATACGCGCAGTGGAGGCCATAATTTAGGTGGTGTTTACGTACATCCAGAATGGGTGTACGTTATGCGGATGCGAAATAGATAAAATCGGTTTATATTATTTTCAATGCACCCACTTTATTATATGTGTTATTTTTCTTTGCAGCTGTCTCCAATTGATTTTTCATGTACGTAATTCCGTAGATGGATAACGCATAATGGATGGCTTATTCCAAATAAGTAAATAACAATGCAGTTTTCTTCTCCAGACGAAACTCAACAAACACAACTCACCTGTTTATTATTGCATAACAACTTCATTTTGCAAGTATTAATGGTGAAATAACGACAGAATAATAGTGTAGCAGTGGTAACGAAGCATTAATAGGCTACGCTGCACTTTTGATCAAAACAGCAAGTGACATGTTAATTTGTAGCTATGACACACACGCCAGCAAATACATAACAGCTTCATATATAACACCTATATATGTTACAATACCTTAAAAAATAATCATATGGTTTATAATATATTAACCCTGAAAATGATTTCCGAGAGGACTTGATAAATAATAATGTTGATGAATGGTGGGAAATATGAAAACGATTATTTGGGAGTTCAAATGATGGACGTCGATAAAATTATTATGTTGAGCGCCATTGCGAACTAATCATACGGGTTTCGTCGCACTGTTAGTAAGCCTATGCCCTTCTCGTGCTGCCGGCACATGGAATAGTTAACTAAAGCGGCGTCCACACTGTCACTTTACCGCGACACTTTTTATGTGGATATTAAACCCACATCGGTGCCCTGGGTGCACGATTATTTCACTGTGACAATATGACAGTGTGGACGACGCATAAGGCGTATTCATCATGACAAAATGACAATGAGGACGAAGCATAAGACTTATACTGCCTCAAGGGTGACACCTAGGTCTTAGCCTGTGTTAATAACCATTGCTAAATTAACTGGGCATTTGGGCTAATAAAATAACCCATTTCCTTCTGCTCTATGCCATTGCTCACGGAGTACTGCAGCACCTTTCGGAAAAATTCAATCATTTCTAGGCACGTACATGAATGTATTTATTGAAACCTTCGGGGTTTTCTGAAAACGTTGTGTTTTTACGTGTTTAATGGGAGAAATGCACTTTTGAGACAAAGTTTTGTCATATCGTAGACAAATGAACTGCCTGAGAGGATAGAAGCAATATGGTCGCTATATGTACCCTGAATGCAAAACCTGCAATTAATAAGTCTCTAACGCTAATGAAACCGTTGCCATCCGAATAATTTCCGATTACTTTTAGTCCCAACAAAGGTTGTTAATCTTACCAGCAACTTTACTTTACATAGCTGCCCTTTGTAGGCCTACATGATATCGGTGAATTGATAAAAGATGAATAGTTTTAGCACTCCTATAAGGACTTAATGAAGTAAGCAATAAAGGTCACAGCGTTGCTGCAAGTGCTTTTCAACCAAAATAATATGATTACCCACCGAAAGCTACAATGAGGTTTGTGGCGAGGAATAGCTGACTGGTAACCGTGCGTGCTGGGCAACCGAAGCTCAACAATGTTGAGGCTGTTCGGCAAATGAATGGGTAACTGCAGGATTCAATACCTATTTGGAGCGAATTTATTTATCACTGACGCTAACTACTAACATCATAGAGGGAGACTGCATAACATGAATGACATAAACATTTAACTAAAATATCTCTGTTGATTCACAGTCTCATCTAATAGGATTATCCTTGATAATGAACCAGATTCCGGTCTCGCCACAAGAACGTAGGTTCTGAGACAGGTGTTGAGCCACCGACAGAATTTGTACGCCTAAATGGTTCGTTCATTCATGGAGCATGAACATGAGACTTGCACAGTGAAAGGAGAATTCAACATTACATTTTAAATTGTCAAACGCCATAGTTTCTACTCCATGTGGTTCTAAGTCGTGTGATGCCGTAAGTTTTATTTCAAATTCTGGCAAAATGTTTAAAATTTTCGCAGTAGCATTATCAGATCGAGCGTTTTTTTTTTCGTTAACAAAAATAATGCCTTAGTACGTATTCTTCTTTCGCATTTTTTTCTGCATTACTTGAATAGGTGTTTCTCAAACGAAAACACAACAACTTCAAGAAGTTTGTCCGTTTGTGCTGTATGCTTTGTACATATTATTGTTCTAATGGCATTTCTGATAGAACACCTGAAGACGGAGCTAATTACCGTTTTCGTAAGTCACTGTAATTTTACGAGGTTGTCGTAAGAGTAAATAGAGACCTACATGCTTCAACATTATGGACTGTATGTAAATTATTCGATCAAATCCAGGAAAATTTTTGGTTTAACGATAGCTTGTAGTAAGGAATCCTGATCTGTCAACTCATATAGCAATTCAAATTGGTTTCGTTCATCAGTAGTTCACACTGAATTATGACTAATTATTGGAATACCATGTACCCAGTTTACAAAGGAAAAACTAAAGTTATTCAAAAAATAATTATTAGGTCCATGAATAACAATACTCGTGGGGTTGGCACAGATGTTCAATTTGCAAGCATATTACATCAGCGTGTCACTTTGTAAGCCATTACTTCACTAAAATATATCAAAGGTCTATCGGTAGCCTGCAGAAATCACCAAGATATCGTATATTGAGCTTTGAGATAAATACCACACAAACTTTACAAGTCTCATTAGAAAATTACAGCAGTACTTTCGCGGGGTTGAGGCTTTCGTGTACATACTGTGTCACTCTGCCTAATTTGCTTCCGGAGAACTTGAAACTCAGATGAATTGATTCAATGAGATGAATTATCAGAGCAGTGAAGAGTGATTTATTGTCAATCATAAGATGCTATAAGAACTTTATTTCACATGCATCCTACTTTATGGTCAGCAATGGAAAATGAAATTATATTAAACAATGTAGTCACTATCGTGAATGGAAACAAACATACGGTCTTTTACTCCCCTTCCCTAAGTAAATAAAATATTTATGATGGACCTGCTAATATAATAAAATTACTTAACAAGAACATGTAACATTTTTTAAACTGTGGTGCTTATCTTTTTGTTTTAATTATTACTGTATTTAATTAAAACTTAGAATAGTAAGCAAGCTATTTAAAGGAGAAGAAAAAATTACAGTTAAATACCTGGGACTTCAAAATGCAAAAAGTCAATTATGTATAGTAATTGTATACATGACTTTATCCTGAACAATTTTACGAAATTTGTCATTATTTGGAAATCTATAGATTTGTTGAGATCAACAGATTCAGCAAATGTTTGATATTATTTTGAGCACTTTTGAACATAGGTTCTGAATGTTGGTTCAAGGCTAGCAAAAACGTAACATGCAACAACAAAAAGGCTATTATGTAAGAATGCCAGTATAAAGCAACAATCATTATTTATGTAACAATTTTTGAAACATTATGTAAAAATTTTTGTATCACTGTGTAATAATCTCAGTGTAACAAAAAATAAAGCTTTATTGTAATAGACTAACGTAGAGTTGATCCTTGTATAATTGGGTCTGTCACGATCGGAGTTTGCTCAATTATTGAGCTGGGTCAGTTTCTTTCTGTTATGGTTCATTGTAGGTCTGGTTGTAGGTCTGGCTCAGGGTCAGTCTGGTCTTGTCTGTATGGGGTTTGATTTGTCAGAAGGTTTGATCTATCACTTGTCTCAGTGGTGTGTGTCTGTGGTCTAATCTAGCACGCCTATCTGAGGTCGTGTCTATCTGCAGTCTTATCTGTATATCGTGTCTATCTAAAGTCTGATCGGGATCTGTTAAAGCAAAATATAGCACATTTTTCACACTATTTTTTTGGTTTTCATACTACTTTTTGATACAACATAAGGAGATAGAAAGTCAAAGAACGTACAAGGTAAATAAATATCGATCAATCACGTTTAGTTAACACCAGTTAATTCTTCTTTTCTACCAGATGGCTCTAAGTGTGGGTTCAGTACACTGTTTGCTAAGGATTTAGTTCATGTTTCCCGTTTAGGTTAGGATAGCCAGGAGATCACCTTTAAAATGTAAAGTACCAATTTATGAAAATCAGCCAATGCTCTAAGGGGTTGTTCTAGATGTGTGTGTGGTTCCACTCGGTCTGATCTGGCCTGCGCCTGGTCTAGCTGTCTGTCTAGTCTGGTCTGTCTGAAGGCCAATTGCCCGATGGCTAAGAGACCAATAAAGTCCATTTTTGAGCTTTATGCATTTGCAAATGTATAATTATGTGGATATTTTCCCCAGCAGTGTAAAAGAGGTACATCCCTCTGTCAGACCAAACGTAGTTATTTAGCCTAGAACAGACCTTTGGTAGGGGCAAATATTAATACGTTTACAAGAAAACTCTTCTGAGACTCGTAACCATCTTAAAAACACTAGCATCTGATAGCTTTTTGAAATTTATGGGCCAAGCCATGTTCTACAAAGTCTAGCTTCATTTGGTAATGTGTGTAACAAAAATGACAAAATTTTTAATAAAGAGCAAAATGGGAGCAAATTTGGCAGTGAAAATAACAGTCGAAAACGTTAATTTATGCCTCCCATTACTGCAAGAAAAAGATTTCTTCTCTTACCGCAATTGTTTACTGTTTCTTTTTTGGCGCTGAGAGAATTTCAGTGTTTTCTGCTGAGTTTCTCTGTTTCCTGTGTTTGAAAACGTCTGGGTAAATTACTTGACAAACCATTACTTGTAATGCCCTTTTAAATCATATTTTTGTCGTAAATTTAAATGCATAAACAGAAAGTATAGCGACTATATTACGTTTTCATTAAAGGCAATTTGACAGAATGATATGGAGTAGCAAATGGCAGCAGCCAGCATGCTGCCTATTGTTTAATTTCAATATTTATTGCTAACGTGCTTCAGAAAAGTTCTTGACTTCCCATAACCTGAGTACATTTCTTGTTGTTGCAGGTTTACCTGCCATTATTAATCAATTACTATATGAAGTCTCTTTTTTATTTTCTAGATGCAGCAGTAGCCTATTGCAGTTACTTGTTATTATCATCAGAAAAAATATCTCATTCAAGATTGATTAAAATGTCTGATGAGGATCAGGACCAAGCTGTGCTTTCTATGGTAGATGTTATGAACGAAGAACAAGAGTTAGAGGACGATGCAGTTGCAGTACTCGGAGCAAGTGATGCTAAAAATTGCACTTATCCACAAGGTGGGCATTACATTTGCGCTATTTAACGTATCTTTTGTTGTTTATGTCATGTTTAATGTATATACTTGAAAAAGTGCTCATATATCATGATACCGGAAGTAATTTATTTTTCACAATTATGACATCAGTGGCAATAGCCCAGCTGCTGCATGATGCCGTTTCTGTCAGACTTAAATGGTTAAATGAGCTTACAACTTGTATATTTACTGAGAGTATTTTGAACACTTGCATGTGAATTTTATGATAAACTGTTATCAAGCCTTCTTGGTCTATTGTACAGAGTTTAAGATTTTGTTAAAGATTTTTTTACAAAACACATGACTTTACTTGTGTTTTTTTAGGTTATCTTGGTCGTCAGGCACTCTACTCTTGCAAAACTTGTGTTGTAAAGGGTGTAGAACCAGCAGGTGTCTGCCTCGCATGTTCACTGGATTGTCACAATGGCCACGAGTTGTTCGAACTGTACACAAAACGAAATTTTCGCTGTGATTGCGGCAACAGCAAATTTGAAAATTTCACTTGCAAACATTTCCCAAGTAAAGACAAAGTCAACAATCAGAATAAGTACAACCAGAATTTCCGCGGCTTGTACTGCACATGTGCTCGGCCATATCCTGATCCAGATGATGACGTGGATGATGAGATGATTCAGTGTGTCATATGTGAAGATTGGTATCATGGCAGACATTTGGGAAGCTCTTATCCTCCGGAAAGTGGCGAATATGCAGAAATGATATGTCCACAATGCATGAAAAATCATGACTTTTTATGGAAGTACTGCATTTTGTCTGTTGCAGTCAAGCTCGAGAAACATGAAGATGAGGAAAAGACGATAGACGTAGAATGCACAAAAAACGAATATAATGTTACTAATGAAAAAACTGAAAGTGATAGTGACAAATCTGCTGATTCGAAAACAGACAACTTAAGCAGTAATGCAACAAATCCTTGTCAACTCTCAGAATTAAGCAAACGGAAAGATGAATCTCGTGGCGGATCTACTTTCTGGCATGATGGTTGGCGAAACAAGTTATGTCGCTGCACAGATTGTCTGCAAATGTATGAGAATCAAAGTATTAGCTACCTGCTGGATGAGAATGACTCGCTTGTTGCATATGAAAGAAAGGGTAAAGATACTGCTGCATCACATGACGACAAAGTGATGGCAGCACTGTCCAGCATTGATCGGGTACAGCAAGTCGAAATGTTGCAGGGCTATACCGATTTGAAGGACCAGTTAAAAGAGTATTTGAAAAGCTTTGCAGAAACTGGCAAGGTTGTCACAGAGAGTGATATCGCTCACTTCTTCGAGGAGATGCAAAGTCGGAAACGTCGTAAAGTGAATTCTGGCATTCCTCATTACTGTCGGTAAAGCCTCCGTATTAGCATTCCTTTAAGTGTAGAAGTTTGTGTAATATTTATGTTTAGCAATTGCTGTACTAGAGCTGCTATTTTTGTCTTGGTAAGTGTCGTCTCAATTTTGGCATAGTTTTCAGACATACTTTGATCGTGTAATATAATATTTATTATCATAAAATACCTTATTAAATTAAAATAAGGAAAGAAACTACTGAAATCTGTGTTACATTACATTTGTGAAAAAACAAAGATGATTTATTCACAAAACAAAATTAATTTTTGCACCATACTCCAAGGCAGACCACAAAAAATTTGTTTCTGTCTTACGTCATGAGCTCAAAAGATGTCAGTAGGGAGGGAGGATTTTTTTTAAAGCTTTGTGAATGTTTAAAGCTGAATCGTAGAATATTTAAAATCAAAGTTTGTTTATTCCCCACTGGTTAGCAGTAATGTTTTAAATTTTTTCAACGTACATTTTTTAACGCTTTGTTTTTTAGTATCATATTACTGAATTATCATATAATAATCGATTCTTATATAATCTCTTTTTTTGTATCATGAATGTGTATATTCTGATAATTATGGCATAAGCGGTAACACTACTCGGCTGTTAATACACCAATTTGGCAGAAAATTTGATACTTTTAGCCTCCAATACAATGAGCATCATACAAAACGGCAACCCGGGTCGAGAGTTGTCCGTGGAAAAACCTTGCCGCATCCTGCGTTCCCCGAAAGAATCATGTTATAATAATTATTGCGTTTACATTTTTAATTGAAAAAATACGCTTTTATATGACTGCGATCGGTAAGTATATGAACATACAAAAAAATGATAAAATTCCAGGCTGGGTTCACGATAAAAAAATGTTTCCCGGGCGATTAGACAGAAACAAAAGGATTTTTATTGTCGGCCTAAGCATGTTGTACAAATTGTTTTTAAAAGTATTCTCCCGCATTTTTAAACTTGATTATAGCAAATAAGGACGCATGTATGTATATACAAAAAAACACAAAAATTTGTATTTTAAAACTGGCATATTTACTTTTTACATCATTTGCTTTCTACAAAAAACTACCAAGTTAGCATAACATCATCTCCTTAGTTTTACAAATTTAAGTTGTAGTTACATAATTACAAACAAGTGATGCAAGATAAAGTACAATGACAGAACAAGTACTAAAATAATTATTTACATGTTTATTTTACAATATGCAGCATGGGCTGTTTATGCTACAAGGCCATATTACGCCCCTCTATGCTGATCTGTACAGCTCTAGCATTTTTACGAGTCAAGAACTTTTTAGTTTTGAATGTCTTCATATGCTTTTCCAGTCTAGCATCCATTTTTGGCTTGCCGCGTTTCTGTAAAGCAAATGACGAATGTTATAAGTAGCCATTTTGTGTAGGATAAGCAACAAAAAGCAGTACCTGCACACAGTGCAGCTGAAGGGCTAGATCTTTTGAGATGTCACAAAATAAGCTTACAGAGGGTAATAGCATTCTTAATTTTTTTTTGAAAATCTTGGGTTATTAGAAAAAAATTTAATTAATTAATTTAATTTAATTAAATCTGCATCAGTAGGCAAGAAACAACCATGATGACACTGCCCCGGGATTATACCTTGCATTAGACAATAATTACATGTATTATTACACTTATTCACATAATAATATAAGTTATTTTTGCCTAAGCTCGAGATTTGTGCACTAGTATTTTTCACATATTTGTACACGGTATTAATGTATTAACAGAACTTCACTTAATTTCTTTGCAGGTCATTAAAATGGTTGAATCTAGCAACCATCACAAGAGTTTTAAACTTTTTTCTGTGCTACTAATAACATTAAATTTGTGTACTGCAAGATCACATGCAGACAAATAGTTCAAAATGATTATTTCAGTCCTTAAAATAACTTTGAAATTGTAGCACAAGCAGTACCATGATCACAATTTCTGTAACCAAGGACAAAGCCTTCCAAAAATAATATTATAAGAATAAGACCTTCAAGAATAATAAGCTTGTGTAAGAATTCCAATTGTAAGACTAAGTCTGCATATTTCAAATTCAAGAAACCAAGATTTCTTAGAAACAAACTTTGGAAGCGTTAAAATATTTTTGCATGTCTTGTACAGTTTCATCAATATTAAGCTCCAAAACCAAACCTAACATCAGTATCAAGGTGTTAAGAGTTCAATACGTGAAAAAATTTGACTCGAGACCAAGACATTCAGGTCTCTGAAAGGTATACCTCTAATATGAATACAATCAAACTTCATTTGCCAAACGTGCTACAGCACCTGTCCCAAAATGGGTGGTATAAACAGTTTTGACTGTATTCATTCGCCTGAAAAAATGCCAACTCCCAAGATTGCACATGTTTCTTAACATATACAATTTTTTGTATTTACACAAAAAAATTAACATCACACTCCTCCGTGTGGAATGTAATTATACAGTTCATAGACATGAGTCAAAATTTAGATTTATTTTTAAAAATTTTTAATACATCATGCAATGTCAATTTAGGATAATTAGAGACAAACTAGTACACATCATCAAAACTACCTAAAATGATGAAGAGGTCAAGATGGATATGGTGAAACAAACATCATAAAAATGATTTAAAAAACATAAATACCTAGGGCAGTAAATGAACAGCTAAACTATTTCTATAATTGAAAATATCATGTACCCTACTACTTCGGGTCTCTGCCTCCATCTCTACATTCCATTTTGGTCGAACAATATAGTCCTTGGTAGATGGCATTGGGACACGCGCTCTTGACACGAAACCTGGATCACCAGGTCGCAGTGCTCTGAAAAATTCAAAATAGTCAATTACATATAAATCCTTTTTTGTTGGGATATAATAATTGTTATAATGAAATAATAATTGTTTGAAAATTCAAATTCAAGAAAATATACTAATAAATAAAACAATAACATTAATTTATTGTTTTTTTTATTTATTATTTACTCACTTTGTGTTTGGTGTACCAGTTGTGTCCCTGAAAATGAAAAAAAGCAAGTAATGATTATTCAATTGCACCACATGATGGTTTAGTTCACTATAAGAATATATATTTCTAAAATTCAATGGCTGGCACTACTGGAATTATAATTATAAAAAAAATATCCTAAAATCTATAATACACAAATTTACAAAATAACAATTATCTAATGCATTTGCATTTTTTCTGCCCGTTCGATGCACTGCAAGCTGCGATCCAGCACTCAAAGGCAGCAGTTACTCAACAAGATGTGACTGGAGCCTGGTTCAACAAAGATATCCCTCTAAGATGAGCCATTGAACCAGCAGAGGTATCTCAACCATGTTCCATGTTTGGATGTAAATACATGCTCTTCCTACGAGATATCCAGCCAAAGTTTAAGAATGATAAGCCCAGAATGAGTATCGAAGCAACAGCAGCCACATGCCACTCAGGTAAAACCTAAGCTCCTATCCACTCAGCCATGAAACACCACATTCATGGATAACTGAAATCTTACCTTTCGTGGCCCTCCAGCGCCCTGTCTATATCTTTACGAGGCGTCATACCACTTGCTTCACTGCAATAGAATAATTACATCATGTAACAAAAGAAAACACTACAATTTATATACAAGGTGAAGAAACAAATTAATTTAAAAAGGAATTCTCGAAGCAGTATTAGATGGTAATAAAGATATGGTAATAAGCTTGGTATGCTATATTGAGCACAGCACGTGTGCCTTTTATACTTTTAAAAGAAGAATTTAATACAGTCGTTCTTCTTCAAATGATAAACAAAGAATACTGAACCTTAATTTACGTCTTTTTGGCATTTGCTGGTAATCTCTTTGTTCTCTTTCCTCTCTTGTCATCGATTTGAAATTTGAAGCTAAATTGAATATCGGCCTTGACCATTCATCTAAAACGAAACAAAAATACTGTTACTAACTGAAACCATAGCACTAGTTGAAGCTATATTTTCAATATATTCTAACAATTCTAATGATAGCCATTTCTAGTTGAAATGAAACAAATCTCTTTAGCTTCAGAATATCTGAGTTACTATACTTTACTAACTAGAAATGACAGCAATCATTTGTTAAGCAAATGTTGCACAAATTTTGGCTTACTTTACATTTTAAAATATATGTTTAATCATTCTATGAGGCAGAAAATTCCTGTAATAATCGTTTTTTGAAGCAAAACTTATTCAAAAGAGAAAATTTAATTTTGCAAAATGTAAAAAAGTTGCAAAGAGCCTGGATTCGAAATAACAACCTTTGGACAATTAATCGAAATTCACGAGTGCTAGACCACATAGTCCCTCATGATCAAACAGGTTGTAATTTAATCCTAATAGGTTATAAGTCCAGCCAACCAATATTTCAGTGATTTAGTTTATTTATGATATAGCAATTAATAACTTGTTTTGATTACTTTTGTGGTTTTTCAGGTAAATTAGCGTAGACTGATTCCTGGGTGGTTCCATGATATATTAAAGTCAAATAGACCCTCACTATAATATAAGCTTTTGCAACTTAAAATCCTACTCTCATTATGAATATTCAAATTATTTTACTATAAACTTGTTTCTTTTGATTTTTTATCACTTTGTTGTTAGCAGTACTGAATTTGAAAAACTGCCATTTTTCATTGCGTGAGACAAATGACATTATGAATACATTCACGAGGTTACCAAAGATGCAAAACATGGCGATCTTTACAATGCCAGTGTTCAAAAGTCGCCAGAAAAAGGCAAGTTATTTAATTCATAAGTTTCTTTTGTTTAATAATAACTATGAATTCTTTGTGCGATCATAATAAGGCATTAAAAAATGTCAATGTCTGTTGGCGTTATATAGGCCTTTAATACACAGAACGCTTGATATAGAAAAATAATTCATTTCTCACTAATTAGTTTTCCAGCACTGATTTTATTTTGGCGTATTTCCCTTGGATGTTTGTACAGCAACATGACAGCCTTTCCGATTCCACTAGTTTTCAACAGATGTTGGTCCAATGATGGTAACTGTCAAAAGCAAAAGTAAGAAATTATTTTATAAAGTTTATGCCAGCAGGCTTTGCATAGTTAAGAACCGTTTAACTTAGAGTTCTGCACTTTGTCTTTGTGCTAAAAGAAGCTGTACACCTCAGATTGCATTTTACTCGATCACAGGCTGAATTGGTAGAAATTTGTCAAGAGTTCAGGCCACTGTATTAGCTCGGCTTATTTCAGTGGTGCAATGAACAATTACCAATACCTTAAGTATCATAAGCTAATCAGTTACACATGTCATCTTTGTCTATTGTAGAACCAATAAGACACTGGTGTTCGGGTAAAACAGCTAGTGAGTCGGCATTGTTGTTAACCAGATGAGCATATTAACAGAAAATTCTGCAATATACATTATCCTACCTAGCTTACAAGGTTTATTAACCTGCAGCTATATCTAACTAAACACTGAGTGTTCGTCAAAGACTAACATACAAACATGTCGTGGATCTTTACTGCCAAGTTCCTTTTGCACTGTTTTTTATAATAATAATTAATAATAATTTTGCTAAAGACATAGTCCATGGTTAATACCTTAAGTAACTCAATACTTATTTCCAAGGTGGTCCCAATTATTATTACCCGCATGTTACTTTGATAAATCCTCATTTTTAGATGTGCCACCTGGTCATGTCTTTTTCTTATGTTTGTACATCTTATCTGTAAGTCCTTATCTGTAACATTTGTTTCTCTAGAAATGTCTATATCTATTTCTCTAAGAAATGTTTTGAAAATTGAAAAGCAAATTAACTCTGCTACATAGGAAAGTCTAAACTAATGACTGACACATACTGTAACTGACAAGAGGCTGTGTGCCGTATTGGTAATAAATGGTTTTCCGAGCGGGAGATTGAAAAAACATTATTGTCAGAACAAGGGCATATACGCAACTGTAAATGTTTCAAAAAGAGACAACAATTAAACATCAAGAAATGTGCAAAACTGGTGAAATAATTATATGCATTTAAAGCATTTATTAGGCTAGTTTTTGAACATGATGTAATATTTTTGTGTACCTTAGCAAAGAAGAGGACTGTACCAAAAGGTTTGTTGTGACCGCAAAAGGTTAATGAGCTTGAAAATGGTGAGCAAAATAACTAGTGACTTCTGCATTTAGTGTTAGCTTCTGCCACTAAATACAGATAAATCAGATGATTGTAATACTCACTGATCGTAAAATTTTCAAAAAACCTTCACGAATTTTTAGATTAGGGAGGCTCTTATCAGGCAAAGGCGTTAGCCAATCAGCAATTGATGTGAGTATTCCCTGATCTAACAATGCCCCCTGCAGGTCAGCTCTAAAAGCAAAAATATATGAATTATTACAGCAACTACAACAAACTATTAATACCATTATTTATCTGTAAATAACGTCAATAGCCTGTATGACAAATGCTAAAAAATAAAAGAACAGACATCTGTGAGGTACACATGGCCTATTCCCAAATGACTTCATTATGTCATTTATGATTCCAGAAATTAATGGCAAAGATTGCAAGTTATTTAGAATTTCGCTAAAAGTTCTTCAATCAATAATGATCAAAAATGCCAAAATGCAAATAAACCACACAAGACTGAGTAGAAAAGTATTAATTGTAACATTTATACTTGTTCAAATATTCCAGCACCAATGGTAGCATCATCAGTTTCTTAACGGCAGGTTTTCTTTCTTCATTTAGTTGCCTGTCTTCCTGAAAATTGACCAAATAAAGGAACTTCAGGATTGAACACCTAAGCACAGTAAGCCTTTTCACAGTTCCAGCGATTGAGATAATCGTGATAAGGTCAAAAGTTAAGTGAACCAAGCAATGCCTCGCAGCCCATGCTATTGCAACAGTAACTGTTTTAACATATAGCTAGAACCTTATCTAATTCATTTTTTCTTGTTCCCAAGCAAGATCCTGCTAGTAAATCACTCTACGTGCAGACTAATGCATAATTAAGTAAAATCCACATAAAACAACAGGATGTGGCAAATGGCTTTGCTTTAAACACGTCACATAAAGATTGTAGTTAAGACACATTGCTGTGATACACTTAACCTTTGACCTGCAACAGCTGCATGTGCACACAACGAAACTGTGAAAAGGCTTGTTCGGTTATCACGACATTATGGAGCTTGCATCTTCGCGTGACTCCGTTTATGTGGCTTTTTTCACTGCTTATATTGTCTATGTTGACTTCTGTGTTTATTCAAACTGAGGGATTTGGCCAACATTGAGAGTAATAGGAATTGCAGAGTTCTCTCATTTAGTGCCAAACAGCTTATCACAGCTATATCATTACAGAAAATTATTAACACTGATAAAATCCATTTAAACAGAAAATTGTAATGATGACAATAATCATTACTTCAGCGGCTTCTCTCATGTCACGTATCATGGCGGCAATGATGTCGTCATTGTCGTTGATGATATCGTAATCTCGCCTTCTTCGTCTTCTAGATCTAGACTCTTCCTTCTTCTTTTGCATCATGACATCAAAATCGTACACGATGTTTCTGAAGCAGACATCAAGGCAATCAACAAGAATTTAATGTTGACACTTGTATAGCAATTTTATTTTAAAGATGGATTTTTCTCTTTAACAAACAGAAAAAGCTAAACCTACAACGGTTTTGTGAGGAAACATCAAAACAAACGTACTCTTTTCGCTGCGCTCGCTCATCCGCCTCACTGTCACTAGACTCTGCTTTTGTTTCTTCAGGTTTGAGATCAATTTGTTCAGTTGTATCTTGTGGTGCTGGCTCTTCCTGTTCAAGTCCTTCTGCTAGTCCTTCATCTTCACTGCCAGATTCTACCAGAGCTAAAAGTAATGTTAATACAACAGTAATTAAACAAACTTGAGGTACCTACAAAAGGATGTCAATCCTGCAGCACAAAAAATAGCAATAAAACATTAACACACATGTCCACAATGAAGCAGAAATGAGTTAAATTAAAAGTATTGTGGGAAAGCCAATACAAGGTCAGGGTTCTAATAATCCTTGTTGGTTTTCATGGGGTCTACTAAACAGGAAATTTTAAATAAATGGTTAATAGCAGGAACAAACATGGCTTGAACAGTATTCACCCCTCATCCATTTTTTTAGGTTGGGCTTAGCCTGTTGAGCAATCAAAACACTGATTGAAACAGCACTAGAGCCACTCCTAATGCAGAATAAGAAACCTATCCAAATATAAAGATGCAAAAAATTAAATAGACTTCACAGCTCATTCTGAAGAAAAGCTGCTTCAGAATTCAGTTATAAAAATATTATGAAAGCAAATGCAATATTGCAAATGTTACCACACTGTTTTTCTCCATTATGACATTGACTATATCTAAAATGTATGTAATGTTGCCGAAATATGGCTTTTAGTTTTTGAGTATATCACTTAGTACAGATATAATAACCGAAAATTTCCTGAGTACTGGAACTGCTGCGTAGTGAATGAGAAATATCTGCTTTTTCAAATATTTCTCAAATATTTCTTGTTTCACCGTTTGTACCTATTAAGATCACCTACAATTCGCAAACATTAACTTAGTTACGCTCGTAAATAATAAATTCACAAAAAATTGACTACAAATGCAAAGAATGTTCCAAAAGTTAAATAAAACCAATAACTAAATATTTTGCTTAGAAATTTTCTAGAATTATTATTAATTTTTTATGCAGATTTATGCAATAATCACCTTTCACTTTCTTCTTTTCCTTTGCAGCCGAGTGCTCCAAATCTTCTTCTCCAAAACCCTTTAATACAAAATTATTGCACTTATTTGCAAACAAAAACATCCTTCAATCAGAATTGTAAAATCATAAACTTATTTATTTAAAATGCGTATTTAATCAGAGTGGTAAACCTCTGGATGGTGTAGGTTCACTGGAGAATGCGTATTACTGTCTGTGAAGCATCTGTGTCAGTCAGACAAATAAAGAGAAATTATGATTTAAAGAACAAGTGACAAAGCTAAGTTTCAATAACATGTACACATTTGAGAAAAAATACCTCGAATTCTTCTTCTTCGTCACTAGATCCGAAGATATCAGCGATCAATTGATCCCCTGCTGCATCCTCATGGTCGCTGTCAATTCCTGCAGCCTCTTCATGGTCACTGTCAGCCGCTGCAGTTACTTTACGTTTGTCAGGTTCACTCTTCCTCTTCACTTTGTCAATACCAGATTCATCTTCTTGATCACTTTCTGCTCTTGGTTCTTTGTTATCTTCATCTTCACTTTCGACATCTTCAGGAGCACTCTGGATGGCTCCACCTTCCTCTTCATCATCACTGTAATAAAAAGTTTTCACAGATTTATTAGGAGTGATAGTGACCTCTGCTAAACTTAAAGAAATTAAAATTCAAGAAAGTATCAGAAATTGACAAACTTACTCCCTTATGGGGCTGCCTACAGGGCTAGCATGATCAGAATCACTGTCAAATTCTCTAGGACTTGCTGGACCACCAAGTTCGAGGGCATGAGATTCATCAGCTTCAGGACTGGCTGGTCCGTCAAACTCCTCTTTATTTTGTTCATCCTCGTCTGGCACATCATCTTCAAGCATTTTTGTGTCTTTTGGGCTAGCTGGGCCATCTTTCTCCTCGAATTCATTCTGTTCATTCTCATATGGACTGGCATGGTTTTCACCTTCAAACTTATCTCTTTCTTCATCAGATGCACGCGCATCATTATTAGGACTAGCTGGGCCCTCATCTTCAGGGCTTGCTGGGCCCTCATCTTCGGGGCTTGCTGGGCCCTCATCTTCAGGACTTGCTGGGCCCTCATCTTCGGGGCTTGCTGGGCCCTCATCTTCGGGGCTTCCTGGGCCCTCATCTTCCAACTGATTTTCATAGTCTTTATCTGGACTGGCAGGACCATCATTTTCAAAGGTGTCTACTTCAAAAGCGTTAGGACTGGCAAACCCATTATCATCTTCATCCAGCCCATCATCTTCAGGACTAGCTGGAGCATCATTTTCAAAAGTGGCATCAAAGCCACCTGGACTAGCAGGCTCTCTATCTGCTAGGCTGGCTGAGTTATCATCTTCATTTGCTTCAAAATCCTCTGGACTGGCAGGTCCACTTTCTTCAGGACCATCTGCATCAGGACTTGCTACTTCATCTACAGGACTAGCAGCTGGGCTTTCATCTTCTAATTCACCTTGCTCATGATCAAAGCTGCTGAAGTCGGCATTTTCATAACTTGGTGGCTCATTATCGTCATCATCAAACATTTTTTCCTCTTTACCATCAAGGCTGGCAGAAGCATTTGTCTCCCCTTCTATTCCATTGGCTTCAAAACTTTCCATTGGTGAAGGTTCTGCATCTTCGTCGGCACCATCATCTGGACTGGCTGGTCCAGCACTATCATCAAGTTCAAGTGCCACATTGGAAGAACTCTTCCCTTCACAACTTTGCATTTCTAAACCACCTGATTCAACATTTTCATCACCAAACATTTCATAACCCATAGATTCCATTTCTTCTGTTGCTGGTAGCTCAGGACTTGCTTCACCAGATCTAGCTGGACTCAAGTCAAAGATGTCACCAGGTAGGTTGGAATCGGACTCTAAATTTGCATCACTTTCCCTTCCCACCTCTTCTGGACTTTCAGGCATTTCATCATCCATTTCTTCTTCATCAGGTTTCCTGGAAAGATCAAAGTCATCAGCATTCCCTCCTGGAGTTCCAGGAGCTGAATTACTTTCACTTACACTAAGGTGCTCTTCTTCATCAGACTGCTGTGGTGATCCTGCTGGTGATGCTTGAATATTCTCATTGATATCCACAGAATTATGGGCATCACGAGAGGGAGCTAAAAAGTTGCCTCCTGGTGTGGCTGGATTAAACAGGCCATGTTCTTCTAAATCACTTTCATACTCATTTTCATCTTCCCCTTCACTTTCTACTTGAAACTCGTCAACGGAGTTAACAGCTTTGTCTTCATGAGCATCTGAAATGAAGCAATATAAATATAATTAAGCATAGTCAACAAATCTGATTCAACATAAAAACTGTGCACACCCATCAAAGATCCTTTAATTTTGCCCTGTTAAATATAATCCTAAAGTAAGAGAGAACATACAAACAAATACTAATAAAATTACAAATATTTTTTCAAACAATATTTTGAAATATATTCTTTCTAAGTGCAACTAAAAAAATTCGCAAATTTATGTAATCTTGACCAAATGACATCAGCTAGATCGACTACCTGCAACATGTACATAGCAGGGGCATAGCCAGGTTCTAAAGTTAGGGAAAGCAAGCCCATAAAAAAGGTGCCATGACACATAAAGCAATTTATGTTTGTCTATGCCACAACAGACAGTATCAGCGTGTGACAAGAACATATTATAAAAAGATATGGAGCAATTTGATCATTGGATCAATCAGTCCACCTTGACAAATGAGTTGAGTAAATGCACGCTCAATTTTCAAAAACACGGGAAGCAAGTTGGTCAAATAAAGTAATAAAGCAGCTTGTTGACCCATTTTGAAAAATGTGCTCGGGGCAGCGATTTCTCCCGTAGCTATGTCACTGGCATATATATATATATATATATATATATATATATATATATATATATTATTGTTCTAATCTCAGATAATTCAAAGCTATTGAGTATATAGTGATTGTTAAACTTGTTTGCGAAATTCCCTGAAAGAAACGCAAATACTATGGCTCACATACAAAAACTGAAAATCCAAACTTTTTGAGGTGGATTTCAGAGAAAGCCAGTAGTACGACCAGATCCAAAATTTAACAGCCAAGCTTGTTACTTTCAAATTTTGCAAATGCAAGTTATCCATATAATAATTAAACCTATTATTCATCATTTCCATTGGTTACTGATTAAGTAAGCTGATAAATGAAAAATGTTGCTTCATAGAGAGGCGCCACACTGTGTTTTTTGAAAAATGTTTGTGCAAGAACAATGTTGTTGCCTTGGTCAGCATCAACGTTAACAGAACAGTGCACTTATAAGAAATTAGTTTTGTTTTTTTTGCTGAGGTAGCTATATAATTGCATGCTGCAGAAGCAGGTATCAAAATTTATCTAGTGAAAAAACCATCGTCAGGCAGTTAAGTGACACTCACATTTACAGATAGTTCAATTAACAATGACATACATAGAGTTGGCTTACAATTTAATTGTGGAAAACCAGTATGTGTGTCAGTGTACAAAAATAGTTTTTTTCGATCAAGGCAGGCAATTATAATACATTGAGAGTTAATTGTAGTTACCAGACATGTCTTGATGTTCAATTGCTCCAAAACACGGTTGACTCCTGCCAAAAGAATCCAGGGACTGCAAAAAGTTTATAAAAACAAAGCTATGAATGGCTATCCACAAAATGATACTCGTGCAAGCTTAGCGGCTAACTCACGTAAAAGATAAACTCAACATAAACAAAGCTATACAGATTACCACAATTTCAGTTCTACTGTTGACAACTCTTAATTCGATAAACCTGCAAAATCAAATTATTACAACAATATGTTTTACAATTGCAGGAAACACCATTGATTAAGTTCAAGTGTAATTGAGCTATAAAACCGCATTTTCAAAATAATCAAAACCTGTTGTAAAATTACACTTACTCAATAAATAAGAGTTAACTGGTTTGATTTACAAAATGATAAAACTAAAATGAGATTAAAACGAAGGCGTGATGGTGAATTCACTTTATCCCAGGATTTATCAAACACAGTTCTAACTTTACATAGTGTTAACAACTCATTCATTTGTATGATTTATTTTGTTCCTTCTTTCTTGGTGACTAGCTGGGTTTGTGGGCGAAGCTACTAACACTCAAAATTACTTGAACTACTTAATACTCATAAAGGATACTTATTGATGTAATAGCCACAGTTTTAGCTGAATATCCAGATTTAAATCGATGTGTTTCTAGTGATGTGGGAGATCTCAAGTTTATATACAGTAGTCACCGCTTAATAGACTCACGGTTAATAGACTCAATCACTTAATTGACTCAAAAACGCCTGAAACGGGCCGCTTCTAGTCAAATATATATAAAAACTATCGGTAATTGACTCAAATAACTTTGCTTAATTGATTTAATATTTTTCCTTCACGTACTTAAAATAAGACATTTGTATGTGCCCAAACAGCCTTTCCTACTTTTATGTAATATTTACTTCCACTTTTGTGCATTATATATGTAGAAACAATCATGTTAAGTACCGTTTTGTTTGTAAACAGTTAGGTTTATCATGCGCTAATATGCTAGGGTAGCGGTTTTGCTTTAAATCTGTTACCCGCTCGCCCACTGCAATTAACCTTGTTACCCAAAGAATTTCTGGAAGCTAAATTTGCCTAGCGGTTTCCTTTTGATGCTCTAGTTGCAAATCACGCTTTCAGGCTTAACAAGCTAATAGTCAAAGATGCAGGTACAACAGTAATCAGCCAGTATTCCTTCATTTCAAAAATTGATTAACAGCCTTTGCAGTACATAGTAAGTTGATGACTCATACTTCTATAGCAGTAATGCTACACCCATCAGTTAATAGGTTCAATTGGTTAATTGGGTCAAAACACATCGGTCCCAAAGTGAGTCTATTAAGTGGCGACTAATGTAGTTGATAGTGACATATGATTCGTGCGCATGCTCGGTCACAATTTACAAAACACATCGTGCAGATCGGTGAGTGTGACCTATTTTAGTTTTGTGACAACTATTATCTAAACATCTTAACGATACTTTAATGAGTGTCAATCGTTTCACGGAGTGTATTACTTCGCTGATTATCTAATGATGACTAATTTACAAATGATAATTGATCGAAATTAACTTTACTTCGTTTTAAATAATTGTCAGAATATCAGTGTTACTCAGTTTAGTTTCTAACCATCATTTCGGCTCACAGTTGGGGTAATTCCCAAAAGTGCACCATCTATCAGCATCAAACACACTTTTGAAGAAATATGTAGAGCCTCCGATTTTCTGCAATCGCGAAAAATGGACGGAATTTGCGGAAATGGCCAACTGAAGTGGAAAAACAGAATTGGTCTGATTTCTGACTTTTCTGCAAATTTAATGCATGCTAGAGACAGAATTTTCTTCACTTGTTACTTTCTGGCAGAACTAAGCAGTTTTTTCAGACTTTTGCAGCCTTAATAAAAGTTCTTCCCTGAGTTTTATTTTTTATGCAACTTGCGTTCCTACTTTCACTTTGTTTTTGCACATGCCACAAGAAATATGGGAAATTCTTTAGCGCGGGCTTGTGCAGAATAGCAGTACATTTGTGGAAACGTTTCCCCTGTTCACACAAACACGATCTGACGATGTTATGCGTGTGAGAGCCAGCCAGGTAATTTTCCAACGATTTGTACGAATATGATAATATATATTATACGTAACTTTTGTGAGCGAATTAAATGTTGGCATTCTTATTTTATCTTAGCCAAATATAAATACCTGATAAACTACATACTTAATTCATATAACATTTATTTTTTTTAATTACAGTCTATCACACATCACATAATTTGATAAGTATTAGTTACAGGTGAATTAGTGACTAATTTACAAATGATAATTGATCGAAATTCATTTTACTTCATTTTAAGTAATTGTCAGCATATCATTGTTACTCGGTTAAGTTTCTAACCATCATCTCGGCTCATGGCTGACATAATTCCCAAAAGTGCACCATCTATCAGCAACTAAACAACTTGGATAGTTAAGATAAATAAAGATGTTCAACAACTTCAACCAAATCTAACTTTAGTAACAGACGAAATTATGCTGTTAGCTGCAGACATGACTGGGTGGAATACTCTAATCAATGGTGATGCCTCAATGTCTACAACAGATGGAATGAGACTTTGAAAGTACTTTTTGATAGTAGTGCATTATAACAAAGTTTAGGCAAGGGCTAGAGATACATGCGGAGTTAGACACCACAGTACTAAATAGGTTTTAACAACAAAGGCTGATCTGGAAATTGGTTTCAGCACCCAAGTCCTACTTAGAAATAGCAAAAATTTAATGAGTTTTTTAATGAGATAATTTATTTGTTATCAAAAATTATCAGCATATCGGGGCATTGTACCATGAGAAAGCTTTCAAAGACAAAGTAATACGTTGTTTTTACCAAAAAATAAAGCAAGCACGAATACCCCACGAATAGAGATGGACAGATAGCAGATTTGCGGTTATGCGGTTGCCGAATCTGCACTAATTTTGCAGATTGCGCATAGTGAATTATGTGTGGATATGCACACTGTGTACGTACGAGATTTTAGCAATTGCAGCATGGAAAAGCCACGTATGTAAGGTAAATTTTCAAGTGTTAGCACAAAAAATTTGCCCAATTCCAGTTGGTTAAGCATTCCCTTGCACGTTAAAAGGCTTGTTGCCATATTACACGCCTTTCATCACTACTTTAATTTAAGATGTTCTCATCATGCTTTTTTGCAGCTGACCGTTGTTTTGTCTAGAAATTCCTAGATGCAAAATACTGCTTATAATTACTAATATTATCATTTTTTACTGAATCTATTATTGTTTGTGCTGAGATGTGATGGGCATGATATGGCTGAGCGATGTACTATGCACATCTTGCGGTGTGAGCTGTCGCTGATTGTTTACAAGCAAAATTGTGGTCTGGCTAGCAATTTATTGTTGATTCGCGATTATAACATCTGCGTCGTAGAAAAAACCCGTTACAGAGCACACATACCAAGCCTAGTTGTTGCCTACATTTTTGCGGATATGTACGGTTGCGGATTTTACGGATGCAAGTAAACGAGATAAGTGATAACCGCCCATCTCTGCCCACGAAGTGCGCTTTAAATAAGAACCATCAAAACGCTTTATCCAAACAACTCTCACATTCAATACCTCATACAAAATTATAAATTAAACGTACAAGCTTGCCTTAATAATAAAAAATGTATAATTTATATATCCCGGAAAATAGTCAAAATAGTGAAAATGGCACCTTAAGTTTAAATTAAAGAAGAAAATTCATCAGAATCACTAATTAATGGATCTTCTAGTTCCGTTTTTAGCAATGCGACAAATCTTCAGTTTGAATTTTAGGCAGTGATTTTGACCAATTTAATTCGCGACCTGTATGTTACCTTATATTGTTTTGGCAAAGCAATCTTCTGACCAAATCGTATTCGTATCCTCGAAGGAGGCCTTGTAATTGCAGACACTTTCCAGCCCAGTGCTTGTTCAACCGTCTCTGAAATAATATATATATATATATATATATATATATATATATATATATATATATATATGTATCATTATATATATGAAATAATTACTGAAAAAATAAAAAATTTTCAAGGCTTGATGATCAATGATGAATAATCAGACTTATTCATCACTAAATTTTATTGGTGAGAATTAGAGCATAAAATTACAGCACAAAAAATAAAGCAAATTACTTATTTAAATGCAAAATAGCTAAGGATGATAAATTTTGTAGGCATGGTTGAACAAAATTATTTTTATGGTAATAATTGGTTTTCTCTTTACTACATAATGTGTCCATCATGAAAATGACAGAGAAGTAGAAGATTAATTATTAAAAATTTTAGTACTATAAAACGGGGTAAATAGGGATAGTTTTTACATTCAAATTATTGTAACTTTTTTACTAGCTTTTGTCTTTTGAAGGTATTTTTCTTATAATAAAAAATAAAAAATTGTACATTGTTTTTTGTTTAAAAACCCCTGTCCCTGTTAACCCCGAATTTTGAGGTGAATAGTGACAGTCTTGTTTTTGGTCCTTGTACCCATCTTGCATTACATAAGGTGAAAAGGACACAACTTAGGTTTCAAAAAAACGTGTTTTAGAATCTGCTATTTTGACATCTAGAATAAATTTACGAAGCTTGGTTAGATAGCACTGCTCCTAGCTAGATAACACAATTTGTTACGTATCATCAAACATCAAAATTCGCCTTTCCCTCCAAAATGGCCACATATCTTAAGTTAAATTAGAACTAAACCCAACATTTTAGCACAGGCTGTAGCTCCCACGATTTGCTCATTGTATTGTGTTGTTTTTGGTGTTGTTTTCTTGTATTATGCTCCAACAATGAATCATTTATACATGCATGGCTTGCTGTCCCAATTAACCCCATTGTTTATATCAAACTAAAAGAGAATTACTCAAAACAGAAAAAAATTGTTAGATGTTACTGAAGGTAAGTCACTCAACTGTAAACTACAAAATAACCACATCTGGCCCACTGATTAGGCCTGTACATTAAGAGTTTGGACTACCATTATTTTTGGTGTTATTAGTATACTGTCAGTTTACAGTTGCCATGGCAACCAGGAGAAACTTCGCAATGACATAGTGTTCTTGGTAGATAGTACATGCATCAGGTTTATTTATAAAATTATAATGTACTATATTGCTTATTCTTTCATTGGAGTAGGTGGTGCAATAACTTAGCAGAATCTTACTCTTCATGGTGACTGGAGTAAGAAAACTACATGGGTCAAACAGTGACATGACATGGCTCATGACCATCCATCTCGTCAAAATTAGTGGCACTTCTCTGGCTAACACCTCTTGACATATGTCTGTACCTGTTTGTACTTTCCTCTTCCTTTTTGAGAAATTGATCTTCACATGAAATTTGAATTTGTCCACCACTGAGTCCCACACGACTCCCAACACCCGACCTTCCTCTTCTGAATTTGCAATCACTTTAACTGAAGAGTCTTCTTCTGTAGGTGCTTCAATAGAAAAATGCCAACACTTCACTTTAAAATTCCCTCTTTTCAAAATATCTTCCACCTCCTTTGCTAGTTTGAGGCCCCTTTCCCTTCCTTCACAAGACTCTAAAATATCATCAACATATGTTGATTCTTTTATGACCTTTGCTGCCTGTGGATGTGAGCTTTTGAACATTTCAGCAGACATATACTCTCCCGCCGGACGATATTTACAACAGTAATGACGTATACTCTGGTGCCCTAGTTTCATCACAATCCCACCAAAGAAATCTGTGTTGATCATTGACATCCATTTCAACTGAGTTGCACATCTTCCAAATGTTCCCTTGAATGGCAAAAGAGTGCTCTCGAAACCTGCAAAACACGCCAAGCAAATTGTTAAGGTAATTGTCTGGCCCTTTAGCCAAACATGAATTAAGTGAAATGTTACCCTTGGCTTTTCTACTGCTGTTGAAAACAATTCGCACGGGTGTTGACTGGCTGTTAGGGTAAAGCACAGCTAAGTGGCATAAATAGGAAACTGGCCCTTTCCAGTTATCAATCTCGGCTTGACTAAGCTTGCATACAGCACCTCGATAGACCATGTCTTGTATCTGACCTGAATACACAGCACCCCATTCTGCATTTTTTTGCCAAACTTGACTCACACGACTGTAAAGCTGACAGAGCTTGTTGATAGTTATCAGGCAACTGCGATCTGTCCACTATCCAAGATACTTCGAAATCCAGACTTGGCGATCTAGATCGTAGCTGAGTCCTTCACGGATCAAGCATAGCTCACTCTCTTCCCTGAAACTGTAGGTATGCCTGGGAGTGGGACACTTACCACACCGACATGTCCCACATTTTGGCACAATCTGACTTCCGAGTGCTTCAGCTGCAAAGAAGGTGTCACAGTTATCTTCTGCACCAACTAAAGATGATGACATAGAATCTCTCGGCTGCTTTCTCACTAGGCACTCCTGTGGATTGAGCTGTGGATAACTTAAAACTCCAGTACTGAAATTAGAGACATTTACATGAAAAATAGCTTTTTTCCAGCGTCCATCTGTCTTTCTGGTAGTGTCAAATAGCTCTGGATGAGATCCACCCAAACGCCTACCAAACATATTTTCCATAATGAAAAGATGAGCACCATCTGATCGGATTGGTTGAGGTTGCCATCCAGCTTTAAAATTGTCAAGTAAAAGCTCTACTGTATCAGTCGGATGCTTAAGGTCCCCAACTGAAATCCCTGGAACGATACGCTTCACCACTGTGCTTCCAGTTATTGAATCCAAGCCGTATGCCTAAAAGGTGTGACGTTGGTTATCTTTATCCATTATCGTGACGTTATACACCCGAGTTTCCAAAGTTTCCACATGTCCCTGCAATGTCTTAACATCAATTATCTCACTTTCTCCAGGGAACTTATTCTGCTTTGCACAATCATGTGTTATGAACATCCCAGAACTTCCTGAATCAAAGAAAGCATTAATTTTACTGCCACGTCTTAGTCCTTGAATCTAGATTTTGTGAAGTAATGTTGTTGAATCAGTACCAGCACTATACATCACTGTAGCTGATGTAACCTTCTTAGCATACAAACAATTTGAAATAGTTGTTGAATCAACCATTTCAACATTTGATTTTGAAACACTACCAGGCTCAGATTGCATCTCTTTGAAGCAGAACATTGTATGGCGACCTCCATTCTGACACTTCTTGCACTTTGCTGTGCCCATGCATACTATTGCCACATGACTCCCAAAGCAGATATAACAAGCACCATGCCTCTTTATTACATCTCGTTTTTGATTGACAGTAAAATTTTGGAACTTTTCACAATCCCTGTTTAAATGGTCAATTACTTCGCATGTGCTGTACTTGAAGTAAGGTCTTCTGTCACCCATCTTCCCGTTTGCTTTACATTCACGAGCAAAATGTTCTTGTGTGCCACATTTGAAACAGCTTTTTGATTTAGTACCGCCACCAGTCCCAAATGCTTCTGGTTGAATATCCTGATAATGGCTACTGACACTGCCAAATTGCTTTCGTGCAACTGCAGTTAAATACTCTATGCGCTCCTTTTCCTTTAACAAAAATGGTAAAAGAAGCTCGAAATGTTCCAGTCTCTCTTCATCACTCTTGCTGATGATGTGCCTTGCCCATTCATTACGAATATCTTCCGGTAACCTGCATTCAATTTCAGAAAGTACCCTGCATTGCTAATTTCCTGCAACATACTTAATGACTTTTCTATCCAGTCGACAAACTTTATGAAACTAACATGATGCTTTCTGTGACTTTCTTTCTATCTCCATATTTCCTTTCAAGGCATTTAATCATTTCAGCGTAGTTGTCATTACAGGCAGCTACTAGATCCGCTGCCTCTCCACTTAATTTCTCATTCAAGATGGCGGCCCAAAATTCACTGGAATAATGTTTCTCGATAATCTTCTTCCAATTTGTGATGAACGTCGGCCATTCGCTGTATCCACCATGAAAACCGGGAATGGGTATTGCTTCCAATTTTGCTCTACCAGACGCTTGCTCAGGTCCAGTGTTGCTTGACATGCCAGATACATGATTGCTTTGTGATGATTGAGAACCAATATAGTTCATTGCTTTGTCATTTATCTCTTTAACAATTGCCTCTACGTCATTGAATCTTCTATCTTCTTCCGATAGTCAGCAACCAAGGAAGCATATTTGGTGAGTGATAACCTCACTTTGTCCAACAGTGTCTGAATTTCTAACCGACAACTCTCCTGGACCTGAATTGATGTGTCTCCACTCTCAATCCTCCTTTCCTGATTTTCAATATGCCCATGCAATAAATGAATCAGTGTATCAAAATCTATCTTGTGCCACTTGATGATTTTCTCCTCTTCTTTTGTTGCTTTAGCTTCATCATCGTTCTCTTTCTTGAGTTCTTCAACTCTCCCGATTCTCCGCTTGTAGTCCTTATCTCATGCAAGAACGTTGTCTGCTCTTGAATAGTCTTGCTCCATGTATTGAGAAGCCTTGTCTTCACCCACATGCGGCAGTTCTTGTTTGCATGCATTTATGAATTCAATGTGGCATGCTTTCAAATAGTTAAGTGCGGCCTCCACAGCATGCACCAGGCGATTAAGTTCTTGCACACTGTCTTCCTCTTCAATTAAATCTTGAAGCCTTCTCAGTACCCTTCTCAAGGCTGATTTTGCAACAGTTCTCTTTGTCTTTTTCTATTTTTCATCATTAATTCATGATGAAGTGCTGAATTTATATTGAAATGTATTGTCCAGTTTGTCTGTCTGCATGTTGTAACCCATAACCTTAATAAAAAATGATGAACACTTTGGTACAGGTTGATTTCCTTTATTACTGTGCTCAAAAAAAGAAGTGAAGGGAGAATAGAAGGGAGTTGGGCTTCAACATAAATTGCAGTCTGAAATAATAAAAATAAAAAGCAACATTTAGAACTTAATAATTTACTGTAGGTTTAACACACTGCGACAAAAATTAAATTTAAAGCACTAACCTCAGTTTAGGTAAATCAAAAACCACAAAATATAATTTGATGCAAACATACCTTAACAAACTACATTATGAAATTTGAAATCTGAACTTTACCAGCAGACTATGAAACCTGAACTACTACTGCCCAACATACAATAGCCAGGATTCCTGTTACACCACATTAACTCTAGTTGAAACCCAGTAAATGGTATGTAAATAGATAGTACAGTAAACATCTTAAGAAATAGGTAAATTATTTTTACAGGCAAACTCCCTAAGGTACTACCACTTTCTGCTAAGTCTAAGTCTAAAAAACACTAATTATGGCACAACTGCCTAACAAAATGCACATTATCAAATTGTTTCCTTAACAATACGATGGGTAGCAGAAAAGAGGAAAGATGTGTGATTAAAGAAAATGATAGCAGGGTGATCAGTGACAATGAACAACTTAAAGAGACGTATATGAAATATTATGAACATCTACTTGCAATAGAGGAAGCAGAATCTGATAGAAGCAGAAGAAAAAGTCAATTTGTTACCAAATAATGGAGATAGGTAAAAAGAGAAAAATAAGGGAAATAACTATAGAAGAGGTGGATGATGTAACAAAATTAAGATAGTTAAATAGTCGAAAGGTGGCCAGGCGGGTGACCATCAGGGCTCTACTAATGAAATGATAATATATGATCTACTAATGCAAAGATTTTAAAAAAAAGCATAGTAAGAATGTTGACTCGGTTAAGGAATTTGAAATTCCTGATCGGTGGAAACAACTGAAAATAAAATCGATAAAGAGAGGAGTTAACACACATGATGTTAATCAACAGAGGAGCGATCTTTTTAACAAATACACTGATGAAATTATATGAAAACATGTGGAGCAAAGAAATAGAAGGAAGTTGGACAGAAGAATTTAGAAGTGTAAATTAGAAATATGGTATTAGCTATACAATTTGGACATATAAAGACTCTTAAAAAAAGTCAACCTGGAAAAAACAACTAAAAGAAAATGTAAAAAAATTCATTAAGGTTACTGCACATCACCAGATACACTCAAAAACTAAGTTAAAGTTCTTAACTTATAAGCACAATAATATAGCTGAGTCAACACCAGAACAGACAAACAGGATTTTAGAGATAAAATTTAATATGCTGCCTCTAAAATGTAATTATAAGAGTAAGTTCAAAGAAAATCTATAGTGCCCACTACGTGGTAAAGAAGAAGATACGACAGATCATCTATTCAAATGTATGGTGATAAGAAATGTGCTACTAGCTGCAGAAGTAAATTTTCAAAATCAGATTGTCAAAAAGCCAGAAGTTCCCCACAAACAGCAAAGCAGCTGGTGGAATATTTTCAAACAGCAAAGGAAACAAGAAAGAGGTGTCGAGCTGGAAATCTAGCAAAAATAATAATAGTTGTAAATGGTTATAAGCATTACGGTTAACTACGTTACTTGTGTTTTGCACGGTGACAAATTTGTGCCTATTTACCCAGATAATTATAGCGGGCATCGAGGAAATAGTGATTCAACGAAACAGCCACATCAATGAAAAGAAGCACGAAAAATCACTGAAATCACCATGGCAGCTATGCGCCAAAAACGTACTAATATCATACAAAACAGATACAGTCTGCACAACCTTAGACATGTGGGACTGTGGTTTCATTAACATTTGTGTGCGTTTTCAGTTAAATAGCGTGTTGGGAGCCGTTTGGACCACTGCGCCAAGTAGACCACTTGATGCGCTAAAAGTAGTGTCCTACATGGGCAGCCCAAGTAGGACACTAGCGATTTTTGTCGAGAAACTTGCTCTGGCAAAACTTGTTTCCAGTTTATATTACCATTGCTTATAAGTATTGTTATGACATAATAAAGCATAAAACAAAATTTCTTTTAGAAATGGATATTCCTTGGCAATTTACAAATGCATTTCTTACAATAATTTCATCATTATGATTAACTCCATTAATATATCATAACATTAAACCTAGTATCTAATGCTTTAAAGAGAGAAATTCTGCACACAGTTATTACAGAAATAATTGCAAACAGAAATAATTGTCAGTACACTTAACGACTGAATTCACGACCTGTCTCTAGTGTCCTACTTGGGCAGCCCAAGTAGACCAATTGGTCTACTTGGCGCAGTGGTCCAAACGGCTCCCAACATAGCGGTTTTTTCTAACTGCTCAGTTTTGTGCAAGAAGGTTTACGGCTCGGAACAGAAGTGAGAATCAGATATTACTGCTAATGAAACAACTTTTCACTGCGCTGAGTGTTTTGTTTTCTGCTTTATGATGACACTGGCGCGTCACTATCAAGTTATTGGCAAGTTGACAAGCGGAGGAAGACTTTTTTTGAAAAATGTAATTTTTACTTTCTAATATTTTAATGACGCTCACAAAGCATCACTAAAATTATTTTTGCTTATTATTGATTGGATATAGTTCCAGCTTACTTTGCTATCAATTGTGAGTTAGTTACCTATAGCCTAGGCTATACTACTAGGCTAGCTATACTTACTATAAATTATAATTATAGTATGCTAGAGTAAGATTAAGTCTTAGAGGAAATGGGTTCAGTTGTTCAAGATATGGATATTAAAATTATTTACAGTAATATAGGTTAGAGAAAAGATGTGTTTTAAGGATATTTACTTCTGTTGGAAAACTTTATTTTCCTCTTATTCCCCTTATTGTTCATATCCCTGGCATTAATTTCATAAATTGGAAAACTTGGCACTCCCCTATTCATTGTGCCATTAGTAGCATTTAGATTAGATTAGATTTATTATATGTGTTCATGTACATACAGAACAATACAGAGTAATATACAAAATTTATAAATCATCAGCACATGAAGACACATCAAGTCAACACTATGAGAAAACTTGTGCAGTGTTAACTTAATGAACCTTCATAGTCACCTAGCCTTCGGCACGTGGTGGACAGCTCCTCCCCTGGACATGTTCAGTAATTGCTCACTGTGTAATGGTATTAATATAATATTCACTAGTCTATCTAAAAAAGCAGCTGATGTTGCGTAACAGTTACTGTCAACAATGCCACACTAGTACATAACCATTATTGTAATAATTAAGTGTTTATTTTCGTACATTTTGGTGTGAGGGTGTGGTAAAAGTGAAGAATATTTTTGTGTATGATTCATGCATCATTTGAATTGTAAGCATTAGTAGCTAATAATCAAAAAATCAATAATTGAAAGGCCTTAGTCATGAATCGTGAAACATTTTAACCTAATTTCTGAATTCTATTTATTATACTTACAAATAGGTATGAGCAATCCCCGAATCACTAAATGTATTTTTACAGGGTGTTATTTCTTGCTTGGTACAACGGCACTCCTGGATTTCTTCTGATTCAAAGGTATTCTTAAATTACTCATACAACATTGTATATTTAAAAAATTTAATGTACACAGATACGTACAATATACTGCTAAAGTACATTGACAGTGAACTGAATTATACTGAGATATTATACACAATAATAAATAGCATTTGTTTTACATATAATAGCTGTGCTGTCTTGTTTTGCACAGTCTAGTTTTAAAGTAGAAGACATTCGCAATATTGGAATTTCCGCACATATTGATTCCGGAAAAACTACCCTGACTGAACGGATATTATTTTACACAGGCAGGATTGCTGAAATGCACGAGGTATGATTAATACACCATTTTTCTCATGATCTTTTTTATCCTTATAAATCGCTTTACATTTTCACTTTTTTACATTTAGCCATGCGCTTAAAAGAGACTACTGCAATTACTGATTCAAAAGATGTGCTTTGCCGCTGTCGGTTCAATAAAAATTATGGCTGTGGAATCTTTATATAACGCTCGGACACAGAAGAAAGTAAGCCCTCCTTAAAAATGCCATAGAGCAAAGAAAATCAAAGAAAGTACAAGACACATTTTAGCACTTACTAACCTATTTTGCTGAGAAAGTCCAAGAAGTAAGAACTTTATGCTTGATATTGTCATTAAGCCCATAAAAATGGAAAAAAGTAGATATCAGTATGGTTGTATTGTCTTTTTGGACATGTTAATTCATGTACTCTTTTATTTTATTATTTTCACATTTCCAAATTTTTTTCTCTCATGTGTCTCAGTTTTTATTTTAAAAAAGTGCGTACTTTTTGCATATGTCCACCCTGTTTAAATAGCACATCACTAAAATATTGTTGATTTGTATTTTGGAAGGGGTACCAAAGTTATTAGTTTCTTTAGCGCATTCTTTGATTTTTTTCCAACAGTACGAACTGCTTGATTTGTAAATCTTCCAACTATTATCATTTGAAATAAATTATTGCCGGTTTTTGTGATTGTAATTTTATTTCCATCCAATCTTAAAGTATCAATTTTTTTAAATGTTTCATGTATAAAGGCCAGTTGTTTTTTTGGTAACAGGTTAGAGGTAAAGACGAAGTTGGGGCTAAAATGGATTCAATGGAGCTAGAAAGGCAGAGAGGTATTACAATCCAGTCAGCAGCAACATATACAACTTGGAAAGGAACTAACATAAACATCATTGACACACCAGGTATAACTTGAATAATATGTTGAATAATATGTTGAATAATATTATGTAAAGCTCTGGAAGATTCTTCACCCTTTCACTACATAATTGCTTTTTAGCAGGGCCACATTGACTTTTGCACATTTGACAATATCTTCTTGTTGTGTGTTACTAAAACAGAATCTTGTAAATTAACAAATAGTCACTTGTTATTAAACACTAACATTGAATATTAGCTTTATTTGTACACATGCACACACATACGGGTACGCACGCACATGCATACCCATACAAATATGCACGAAACCAATTTTTGCAGAAGTCTTAATACTAATCCATAATATGCAATAATTTTATGAGAAATACAGAACAAGCGACTAAACATACATTTCGCTAATCATTAGCAAGTGATTTTGTGTAAGAACAGTACCTTATAGGACTATATTTTTGAATCCACCCAACTTCAGTTGCTGATTTGCTGGTTAGCTTTAGTTGTTGAGAAGCTACCCCAACCCCATGGCTGTTAAACTTTTCTACAATGTTTCTGAATTTCCATAGCAGCAAAATAAATAGACCCGGGTGACTGCGCTAAGTGCTGAGCTCAGGCAGTAGTCTACTGTCTTCCGTCCCTTACACGAAAAAACACTGCCGCCTTCCATAGTGAAAGGGCTAAGCAGACAGTATAACAATTGTGTACTGGAAATCTTTGTACATACCTTCTTAGTAGCAATATTTTTTGTAGTAAAACACTCCAGCATGCAAAATTTTTACTGTTTGCAGTGAATATTACATTAAATCTTTGACAGCTTAGTACTATTTTCCTTAAATCATTGGCAGGCATTGTTTTTTGTTCAAATGAAGTGTTTTGATAAGCTCATGTATTTTTACCATTTTTGTATTTTTAGGACATGTGGATTTCACTGTAGAAGTGGAGAGAGCATTGCGAGTTCTAGATGGTGCTGTCCTAGTTCTATGTGCCGTAGGTGGTGTCCAAAGTCAGTCTTTCACAGTTGACAGGCAGATGAAACGCTATGGTGTTCCTTGTCTTGCTTTCATTAATAAGTTGGACAGGCTGGGAGCAAATCCGTATCGTGTACTCAGTCATTTGCGGTATGAGAAATGCCAAACATTTAATATTTTGCTCACAAAGTGATTACCAAAGGTTGGTAATTTAATCACAAAGTTAATCCCAAAATTACATCAAAGTTTTCTACTTGTCGAAGTCAATTTTTACCCTTCTATTGATATAAATTACGGAATGTAAATTGAATCACTACTTTTAAAGTACTGCAAAATAAAATTTTGTGAAATAGTGAAACCACAAGTCTGTTGCCAAAGTAGTATGTTTAATGTAGATTTATAAGCATTTCTGCCTCTCGAAAGAGTTTTGATGTCGAATTAATAATCACTTGCTGGTTTTCATAGCCATGAACAGATGCATGGGAAATGTTTATATAGCTGTCACTCCTAGTGTGATGTTCAGTACCTATCCTACCAGCAGAAATTGGCACTAAAATGAAAATTTTTATTTCTTATTTAATTATTGGTATTTATTTGTTTTTTAATTAGATCAAAGTTGATGCACAATGCGGCATTTATTCAAATTCCAATAGGACTAGAAGGCAACTGTCAGGGTTTAGTTGATTTAATCACACAGAAAGCTGTTTATTTCGATGAACCTCAAGGGTAAGTTTATAAAATTTATAAAAGCATACATGAAGTGAAGTCAAAAGCAAACCGGCTTTGTGTTTTTACCAACTTTTAATACATGTATTTATAGAAAGCAAAACAAAACTGTTTTGTGTTTTTTAGTATGGTGGTCAGAGAAGATGAAATTCCAAAAGACATGAGGACTGAAGCCATTGACAAAAAGCAGGAACTTATAGGTGGGTGACTTTTTTACAATCAAAGGAAACAAAATGTATTTTAGTGTTGTCCCACTGTAAAATTTGCTACTGCTATTTGATTTTGAGCCATGATAAACTTTCCTTTAGTGTTGTAATTTACAGTGCAATCTGTAGTTCACCAAGCTTCACTTACCCTGAAATATTGTTTTGCCAAATTTTCTGTATTTTCCTTTGATCTGATTTAGCGACAGTGTCGCTCTATTTAAACCTACATGCTAAGATACACCTACACTTTTCTTTCTAGAAAGAGCTTAATATTTACTTGTTTGTATCACTGGTAATATTGGTGACCTGTTTGAGTTCCATATGTGTAAGTCTGCTGTTTTGCTTTATAGAACATGTATCAAATGTCGATGATCAACTTGGGGAATTGTTTTTAGAAGAGAAGACACCGACCGTAGAGGAGTTGCAGGTACAAACTATACAAATACGAGATATTGGTGCTGTTTTTGTCTTTATGTTTTCTTTTAATGTTATTCATAAATTTCAGGAAAACTTTCACCTGTGTGTCAAAAATTAGACAAAACAACATGTTGCGAACTATTTTCATATTACAATGTTGCCTTCATTTTTTGAAATTTCTATTTTTATAAACAAATAAGTTTTTTATGACATTGGGGTAATGTGTATTGTAAATAATAGCATTACTGCATTCTGAAATGTAAAACGTTTAAGCTTATAGTTTAAGTTTGTTTCATTATCTTGAAGCTTGACACATTTATTCTGCCAATTATTCTTCTCCTTTTTCAAAGTCAAATGTGAGAAGGTTTGCATGTGGAAACGGAAATTTGAGTTTAATTTGAAATGGGGAGACAGTGATAATGATCAACAGCCAAATGAAACTGACGCAGACTATTTCAAACTTACTAGTATTTTTCTTTTGCTCTGCAGGCATATTTCTTTTCGACTTTCTGAGGATGTAATTCATTTAGACAAAAACATTTTTACGAAAGAATTGTAGCAAAAGCAAATGGACCAACTTACATTTTTATTCCAGGCTGCTATTCGAAGGAGCGTAATACAGCGCAAATTCACGCCTGTACTGGTAGGTTCTGCTCTGAAGAACAAAGGAGTACAACCATTGCTTGATGCTGCTGTTAATTACTTACCAAATCCATCAGAAATTCAGAACTTTGCTCTGCGTGAAACACAAGAGTAAGTGAAGTATTTGGCATATATGTTAGGTATAAATAGCATCTATCTACAGTGGCCTTGTGAAAGACCTGCTTAGAATGGTGTATTTATGCCATTTTTGTATGTGATTAATCGATGCATTTGACAAGTGCGACAATTATAAATGCATCAATCACTAACTTTATTTGTAAAATTACATACTATAGTTGAGTGTACTTACTAGAGAATGTGCATGCACATCTAATTCATGTGTAATTCAAACAAGGAGAAAGATCTCTGATTTTGCTTCTGTATATTTTTTATAAATACTGCACTCATGAATGAAATAAACATTTATATACTAGAACAGAAATTCCCATATAGACCATATTTATATTGTCTTTTAAATAATTTCAATTGTTAAAATAATTTCTTTAGCATATACAGCCAGCCAGCACACATTTATAAGAAAGCAATTTGAACTGAATTTGGCATCAACAATTTCGATCTAAGTTTGTGCATAGTATAATTTTAGCTACGTATTATTGAAGAACACGTAATGTCAAAATACTGATGAAATAATGAAATAAACAAAAAATACACCAGGTTTTACTGCAACAAGCATAGTGTATTTACTTATTTACATGGTATAAGCTAGCCCAATCTTTAGTGAAATGTGCGGGCTTCAAAACAAGTGTTTGTAATTGTCTGTAGCTTATGTTTGCTAAATCATTAAGTGATTAAGATGTTTATCAGCTGCAGGCTATCCGCACATTAAGTCACTTTGTAGAAAACAAAGGTGTAGAGTGTAGACGATAACATGATTATCACACTATACAGACGCAGAGCTTTAATACATGTCAGGATTCTCTGAAAGTCAAGTTTTTTTGTAATGATTTATAATTTTTCTAGGGGTCAGTCTGAGAAGTTACACATGAATCCAATACGTAATGATAAAAATCCATGTATTGCCTTAGCATTCAAACTAGAGGTGAGCTGTACGAAGATATCAAAAAATATGTAATATATGTATCGGTAGTGTTTTTAGCTTTTATGTGTCCGAAAAGTGCATTACTTTGCAATTGTTCATTTGATTTTTTTTAACTTGACAATAGTCTCAACTGTCCCTGTGATTGACTACCAGGACCACCACAGCCTTTCTAAATAAAAAGTAGTACAAGCTTCTTTTCTTCCTATTAAACGCATTTTGCTTGTGACTAATTGTTTAAAAAGTGCAGCTAAATACTTTTCCTTGTAAGATCATGCCAGAATGTGTCATTATTTATTCAAAGACACGTAGTTGCTAGATATTTTTTGTTTATTTAATTTTTTATCACATATTTTCTTTACACAATTGCATTAAATTTCTAAAAGAAAATCAACGTTTGTAGGCTGCTATACTACATTATTTTTCTTTGTCGTCTTATGGCCTCTGGATAATCTTCAGCAATACTTGTTCTGTACTGAGAAATATATTAGAAAAATTGGCTTGGGTAGAGTCTTAAACCAATAATAATTTCCATCCTGCTGGTGCCAGATTTCAAATGATAGGCAATATTGCTATAACCTGTTGAAGTACTATAATGAGTCTGTAAAGTTACTATTTGGAAGTTGCTTTTCAGTCAGCATAATTTTGTATAAACTTGTATTGTAATTGTATAAAATTATATTTATTTTTAGCAAGTTTATATTTTACTCAGTGAGTACCTAGTTTTTATTATAGATGCATTCCTGTTTGAATATTAATGCAAAGAGTTCTATATTTATTATAGATGATTATTTATTATATGTAGAAAAAAGTATTAAACTATTTCTTTTGCTAGGCTGGCAGATTTGGTCAACTTACATATCTTCGTGTTTATCAAGGGCAAATGAAGAAAGGTGATACTATTTGGAACACCCGTACTGGAAAAAGAATGAAGGTTTCCCGTCTTGCCCGAATGCATTCTGATGAAATGGAGGTAAAGCTGTTTTATACTTCTGATTAGATCAGGATATTGCAATTATCAGAACAACGGGAGCAACAAGCTATAATAGGGATGTTAAATGATAGAAATTTGATGATAAGGTAATGATACAATGTGACAGGATAAATTATTTTAAGTGATAAAAACATATATTTCTGTAATATTATTTTGTGTATGCGAGGTGTACATAACTGAGCTAATGCATCTAAATACAGCATTTGGCAATTGCACATCACTGAGGACAATTGCTGTTGATAGGAGAAAGTATGTGAAAATGATGTGAACAAGCTTACAAATCACTGGCATAGTTAGGAGGGCAGAGGGGTCGGTTTGCTTTGGGTGGTACATTTCAGAGTGTGGCACTTTGATCAAATGTACTGAAAAAATTGAACTGTTTCTTCTGTCAGAACAGTAGAAAGGCAAAATAATTTGACGCAATTTAATTTTCCACGTAAACAACACAGCATCTTTTGTCTAAAGTTTGCGACAAAGGAAGATGATAATCAGTAACTTAATATCTTTGTAATGTTTACTTGGTTTTCTTTGCTTTCAAAACTGCTGCACAGCTCACATTTCAAGTTTAACATAAAAGTGCATTTTTATAATCACAATCTTACCTCTGTTATAAGTTTGAAGAGACAATTTCCTTTTTCACAAACAAATTTTTTCAATAGTTCTTTATTATTTTATGAATGTATCTCCACAACTCATCGCAACACTGCAAAATTTTACAAATCTAAATCTTTCTAAACGAGGATATTGTTATGTTGCATTATTTGTCTGGGAGAGAGGGCCAGCAAACTCAAGTGCAGTTCCAGGTGCCTCATGCACTAACTACTTTAAGGATATAAATAACTCTAACTTTATTTTTTGTGTAATTAATCCTATGCATAAATAGAAAATTAAGGTGAAGTAATTTGTAAACCCTAGCAATAGGCAGTGATACAATATCTACCAAATTTGTTGCAATAATGATATTTCCTAGACTAAACTGTGACAGTGCACTTATAATTCTTGATTGTTTTTGTCAGGATTTATTTAATTAGGCTTAAAAGTGCACGTCACAAAAGAAATTGATTTTTATTAGCCATCAAATTAAAGATAACGTGTATTGTCGTTACTGTTGTGGTGTAATATTTAGGAAAAATTACAGAACGACAGTCTCAATTAATCTAAATAAGCTAGGCATTAAATTCAATTGCTTTATTTAATTACAAATATATAATGAATGAAAAACTGTGCACAGATCATTAAAACAAAACTGTATAAGTGTGTACGAAGCTACAAGCATACCTGTACCGGGTTTACCATGTCAGAGCTCCAGTCCTAGCATTAACTGCGTCACCATTCCATTTCCATTCCGTTACCATGGTTTCATCACTCCATATTGCAAACGTAACTACTTCATTCCATTCCATGTCTTATCGATCCATACCATACCATCCGTAGTTCGACACCTCCAGGTTCCGACAGCTGCTGGCAGCTCAGCTCACGGACCACCACCTCTTTGCCTCACTGCTGCTACAGTAGCTACACGTCAGTCTAGCTTGCCTGACTCCATCCACCAACTTGCTGAGAGTCTCACCAATACAAGTCTAGATTAGGTTCTGTATTCCATAGACCATGTTAACAAGCTGTTTCTACTCCTCTTATATCATTAGAGAAGTTCCACAATAGTATAAGTCAAAACACCTCAATTAAGCTCGTTAAAGAGATGTTCAAACTGAGCCGTGTAGACAGAGTTTTGACGTGCCTGCCACACGTTACGACATGCTGAAAAACTAAATATCGACTGTCTAGCTAGATCGAGAAATTCTCTTCTCCACGACCTGTAGGAATCACCTGTGTTTATGCATTTTTAAAATAACCAATGAGAGGCAAGTATGCGTTAAACATAACTAGGATGCCTGTACCAATTTCATAATTGTGGACGTATGCAAAACTAAACTGCTTCATCTCTTAAAGAAGTATTTTAAGTTCAAATAATCTGAAGACTATAATGGGCCACATATAGAAATTAATCTAATTGTTAAGAATAAAAATTATTAGGTGAAGCAGTATTTATATGGCTTGTGTAGGCATTCAAAATAAAAGATCAGGCTTGGACAGTAGTACGTCCGATAGGGCACAAAAATAGGGCGCTATCGCAATAACAATAAAAACAAATTTGCATTGCTACGATAATTGATACATACCTTAGCTATGACAGTGCATTAGTGTCATTGGCGAGTACTCTAATTGTCATTGTAATCTTATTTTTTCATAAAATTCTGTAAGTGGAATATATTCGTGTAGGATGTGACTGAACTCTTGGCTGGGGATATTGGTGCACTGTTTGGGGTAGACTGTGCTAGTGGTGATACCTTTGTAAATCACTCTGGTCTAAACCTCTCTATGGTAAGTACAAAAAAGATAAAGTACTTTAATTACTCTTGTTAGTAAATATTTGGCATTTTCATACCTTGCTGATTTTATTTTTGTGGTTAAAAGGTTTGCCATATTCTTGTTTCACTAATTTAAACTTATGGTCACATTTCATTATCTATAATAATTACCAAAATGTTTTTGTTAGATAATATATGATTAATGGACACAGAATAGAGCTAGTGATGGTGTTACAAATGGGGAAAATTTTCAGTGACAGAAATTTTCCTTGAGATTTTTGCACACGTTTGGAAAAGTAAAAATTTAAATGCGGTCCTGCAGTTTGTCATTGGAACAAACAATTGCAGCTAATTTTAAGTAAAGACTTTCAAATTTTGTGTGTCACTGGACTAACACAAGATTGAATTCTGAGTCTAGCCTCACATTGTTAATGGAATGGTTTCTGCTAAATAAAAGTATCTACTTTATGTGCAACGTGTTTCTGTAGCAATAGTTTTTTTGATGTAAGCTGTTCTTTAAAAAAATGTAAAAAATAAAAAAAAAACATTATATAACACCTTAGAATATTTTGAGCTGTAGTTCAAAATTGACTGTTGTTGGTTTTGCTTTAAATAAAATAATAGGTGGACAAAATTTATTATTTGGCAAAACATTAAAAAATCATATGGCTGATGTAAGAGGCTTTGTATGATGTAAGATGTATCTTTGAAAAAAATCTTAAAAGCATTACTTCTTTCTTAAATGCATCAACTGCTGACAATGAACATATTTGTCTAACAATTTACCGCATGGACATATGCTAACATGACGGCATGGTATTGCTTGATGTTAAGTTATTTACATTGTCTAAACATTGTTGTTCATGTGGCTTCGGCTTTGTGGCTTCAGACATGTGACTTGTAGGCAACGAGAAAAAAATTTATATTGACATTACCGTAAGCTTGATGTGTTTTTCATTGTTTAGGCCCACTCCTATAATTAGTGATTTAGTGCAACTTTTCAGATATCATTTTCAGGAATCTATACATGTTCCCGAACCTGTCATCTCCATGTCGATAAAGCCAGCTCTCAACAAAGACATGGATCACTTCTCTAAAGCAATAAATAGATTCACAAGAGAAGATCCAACGTTTCGTGTTCATTATGATACTGACAATAAGGAGACAATCGCTTCGGGTATGGGTGAGCTACACCTGGAGATTTACTCACAGGTAGGTTGATTAAGGCAGGTAGGTAGGTTTTTAAAAAAGGATCATATTTTTCTCACACCCTTACCTAGGTATCAGTTTATTCGTGATGACTCTACAACCAATGCAGGTGGTGTGGGATTGTATATCAGAAACTCAATAATTTTTTCGGAAATGCCTAAGTACAAAATACACAACTCAGACTGTAAAAATGGGTCCACAAACCGTATGCAACTGGAGAATATGTGGATCGAAATAGAAACTCCACCCAACATCAAAAACATTTTATGTGGAGTCATCTATAGACACCCAAATACTAACATTGAAGAATTTCATGAAAAACTAGAAAGCAAATTATCTTTAATTAACAGAACTAACAAATTTTGCTATATATGCGGTGACATAAACATTAATTTACTACATAGTGACAGCAAAACCTCAGTGACAAATTATACAAACATGTTATTCTCTAATAATTTTGTGCCAATTTTAACTAAACCAACAAGAATAACTCATCACACTAATACACTCATTGATCATATTTACACAAATGACCCCACCAACCACGTAACACCTGGAATTTTGCTTTATCAAGTAGCAGATCATCTTCCTATATTTGCAATTATAAAGCATACTAAACTGAAAATGAAATCCAACAAAATCACCGCCAGAAATTTTAAAAATTCAACTGAACAAATTTTTTTAAATAACCTGCAGCTAGAATTAGCCAAAATAAATTTTAATGACTTGGAAACTAATGAGGGATTTAGCAAATTTAATGAAATACTCTTCAATGTGTTCAATAATCATTTTCCTTTGCAAACTTTGTCTAGTAAAGACACTATTACATTTCAAAATCCATGGATACCTAAGGGAATTTTAAACAGTATTAAAACCAGATCACGTCTTTACAAATCACACAAACTCTCAAATAATTTATACAAACAAATCTACTACAAATCCTACTCTAATAAATTTAATCATGTCAAAGAATCATCAAAAAAGCAATATTACACTGAAACACTGCAAAAACATAAGAATAACATGAAAAAAACTTGGAAAACAATAAACAGTATTATAAAAACTGATTCAAAAACACGACAAACACCAAGTAAGTTAACAATAAACAATGTAGACTATACAGATACATATGATATTGCCAGTAAACTAAATGAGTTTTTTACGCCCTGACATGGCTGCCAAAATACCTAAACCTAAAGTTAATTTTACTGACTTTTTAAAAAATCTTAACCCAAATTCTTTTTTCATTAATCCTTTTACTGAAAATGAAACATGCACACTTTTAAATACACTTAATTCAAACAAATCACCAGGACCAGAAAATATACCAATACCTTTTTTTAAATCTGCAAGTCAAATTATTTCACCAATACTCACATTACTGTTCAATAAATCGGTTATTACTGGAACTTTTCCAAATATACTAAAAATAGCGAAAGTTATTCCTTTATATAAAACTGGCTCTCCACATGAACCTGGCAATTACAGACCAATATCTCTCTTATCACCAGTATCAAAAGTTTTTGAGAGGCTAATTTACAAGAGATTATACCAGTTTGTTGTGATAAGCAATATCCTAAGTAAATACCAATTTGGTTTCAGAAAAATATTTCAACTGCCCTTGCTGTATCCGAATTAATAGACACGATCTCTCTAGACACTGACAAAAAATTACTGAATTATGGAATATTTTTAGACTTATCAAAAGCTTTTGATACCGTACAGCATAGTATACTAATAGCCAAATTAAACCATTATGGCATCAGAGGTCTACCTTTGCAACTAATTCAGTCATATCTTACTAACAGAAAACAATTCATATCTATTAACAATGTATCATCAGACTATAAACACATATCGTGTGGAGTGCCACAAGGCTCTAATTTAGGACCGCTTCTATTCTTAATATATATTAATGACCTTCCCACTTACAGCAACTTTCGAACCTGAATATTTGCCGATGACACTAATTTGTTCATGTCTGACTCCAATATAAATAATCTGCAAAAATCTGTTAATGAAGAAAATAGACCTGTGGATGAGGACAAACCAGCTATCAATTAACTACAAAAAAAAAACAAATTTATGATAATCAACAACAAGCAAATTAACAGTGCTAGTAATCCAAAATTTCATATTATAATAAACAAACACAAAATTGAAAAAACAGACAACATCAAATACTTGGGCCTACTCATTGATAACAAATTAACATGGGAACCACATATAAAACACATAACATACAAATTAAGTCGAATTACCGGAATAATTTTAAAAATAAGGCACTACGTTGACCAATATATTCTGAAACTTCTATATAATTCATTAATTTTCCCTTATTTACCATATTCCATCTTAACATGGGGTACGGCTTCTGCATCAATTCAAAAATTAATACAGACACAACAAAACAAAATAGTAAAATTAATAACTTTTGCTCGCAAATATGATCATGCTATACCATCGTTCGTAAAATTACAAATTTTAAAGGTAAGAGATATTTACAATTTTGAGTTGTTCAAATTTATGTATAAATTCAATGCTGGTTTATTACCAGAACTTTTTAGTGTATAGTTCACTAATGTTTCTGATATACATTCCTACTTCACAAGAGCTGTTTCTAATGAACAGTATTTTGTGGAGAGATTTTTTGCCCGACATGGTTTCAATAGCTTAAAATCACGAGGAGTTAAATTATGGAATTCATTGCCAAAAGATACCTTTGAAGGTAGCTTATTTTCTGCTTCCAAAAATGCACAAAATCTTACTAAATGGATATACCGGTAGTACATAACTTGTAAGACTAATGAGCAAGCTAGCAAGCTTTTTTCTTTTCTTTTTTCTCCTCATCTCCTAAGTAATTGTTGCTCTTTCTCATACATACTTTTTCTCATAAATTTTTCTATATTATACTTTTTTGTGACTTATATTTTTCTTTCCATATTCTCAGTTTTTAACTTCACTCACTAGCTTTGGTCAAATTATCCTGTTAATAAGACCCCATTTGAAACTACTACATATAATAATCCTAATTACTGAATAATTGTATTGTTTTGTTTAGATTTTGGTATCCAACTTTTTCTTTCAGTTCTTTTTGGATAATTTGTATCATTTATACTGTTATTATTATTATTTTTTCTTATTTGTTTTTGTTTTTGTTATCTGCAGCTTCACCGTTAATTTTTAATATACTAATCTATTTATAAGAAAGGGCAGGAGACTAGATGACCCTATGGTCCTTCCCTGCCCTGCTCCATGATTATAATTACTTAATATTTAATATATAAAAAACTTTTGATGTTAACCTAATTGGAGAAAATAAGTGTTCTATGTCTATGTCTATGTCTTGATGTTTTAGCAGAACGTACTTATCATTCATTGACTGAAATGATAAAAGTGCCACAGAATAACTGTTTTACAAATAGAAATTAATAATACAGCATAAGAATAATCATATACAAGGGAGCTTTTTTAAAGGAAAGACCATACCTTCCGAGAAGTTAGGCTTATTTCAATGCCCTGGAAAAATGTTAGAAGGATTTAGTAGTGAAAGTTAGATAAGTGCTCGTGTAATTAGTAAAATCACTTTAAACTCCTGATCATTTCACACCATTTTGAACACCTTTCTTCCACCAATGATGCCATTCATCAACTAAAAAAGCAGCACACTGTCAATTTCCATTAAAAGTATAATAAGCTTTTACAAAAAATTAAACAACAACTTATTTTGTAACGTTTTTGCATGAACATTAGGTAAGCAAGTGGTTTCAATTAGTTTAAGCAGCTCCTCGGAAGTAGTTTAAGTAGCTGAAAGCCACTAGGTGCTTACGAAAAGTTATGAAGTCCACCAGTTACATGATAATTTTCAAGCAAATGGCAGCTACCGCCGCGTCTGAAAATTCCTATTCTGCGGTACTACAAATTAACTTTTTTTGTACTTTATATACAGTTTTTTTGCAAATTTCTTTGTTATATTTTCCAAGCCCTTAAAGGGATTGCTGTAAAACAAACCCTACATGCTTAATGACTTGCCCTTTCCTTTAAACATTTACTGAGCATGGATTTTAAACCCGGAACCTTTACATTACAAGTCTAAGGCCTTGATCATGCAGGGTGTAGTAATCAAGGTAGGTCATAATTCAGCCCTAATAGCTTACCAACCAATTCAGCATTTCCGAGGCTTGGTTTGCTCACTAATTGTATTCTTTTTCATTAACTTAGAACCAGTTATTTGCTTTTTTATAATTTATTAATTAATTTATAATCTTAATTTCGAGATTACTAGTTAGTAACAGTGTGAACTCACAGTTATAAAACCAAACTTTGTAAGCTAGAAGAAAATGATGTGGAAACACATTAGAACAGAACTTGGTTGATGGACTTAGATTGTAAATTCACTTTACTTCAGTCAACATGCTGTTGACCAGTGCAAGTGTTTGTCCAATCCCAACTGCTCACTAACCAATTTAACATTTCCAAGTATTATCAGTCTTGACTTTCACGTTTTCTTTCATTCGGTTAAGTTAGGTTTTCAAAATTTAATAATTATCAGCTTATCAGTCATTAATGAATAGTCTCTGTGATTATAACTACTTTAGATTTTAAATTGATTTTAAAAAATAATCCTGTTAGTTACTAATTATTCTGCTGTTTGTTGATTGGTAAATTACTAATATTGCATTAAAACCTGATTCCATCACAATTATTGCAGAGGCTTAATTTGAAGCTCAGCTTAGTCACCTGCGACTTTTTCTCACATTTGTCTTCTGTTGTTTGAGTTTTGTTACAAAAACGTAACCACTGTGGGTTTATTTGATTAATTAGTAATTAATGCTCTTGAATTTAATATCATCATAAGCATTCATGACAGTTTAAAAGTACATAAAAGTACATTTCTTAATCCTAGCTGTTTCAGATAACAATAACGTAAGCTAAATGTTGTCATAAATCAGAACATGTATTCCTACATTTTTTGTTTTGTCTTTTTTTGTCTTTGCAAGTTAGAATACAATTACATTTCATGCAGATCATTAATGTATTTTATAGTTACATTATTTTATGAAACATGCATAGTTAAATTAGGTTCTTCATTTGCTATAGCTGTTACTATATTTATTTTATAATTGTAGAGGATGGAGAGAGAATATAACTGCAAGTGTTTGCTAGGAAAGCCTAAAGTTAGCTTTCGAGAAACGATTACAGCACCTGTTGAGTAAGAATATGATTTAATTTCTTAAAAGACAACCGGACGATTGTGTAGACATTAGTTCAAAATAAAGTATGCTCTAAAATATTGAAAACTACAACAGCTTTTTTAAGTCAAAACTTAGATAGTTCGGATAGTTTAACCTCGGATAGTTACATTTTGTTAAACTTTCAAAGCTTTGCGCGGCTCAGTAAATCCACTAAGACCGATGGCACCTTTTTCATCTCATTTGTGTGGCTGACAAATAAGCGCAATGCTGTGATAAGCATATTCATGAACTGCAGTGTTTGTCTGTGACGCCACTGTGATGTAAAGCTCATTTTCGTGACATTGCAGCAGCCTCTTATAGTAATCTTTCCTTTACGCACAAACGTGCTTGACGTACAGGGAAGGTGCCTACCATTGTGCAAACTGTGGTTAGTTCGCGATATAAGCGATAGCTGTGTTTGGTTGCCGTTAACTAATTTTCCGAAGTCATTATTCAAATATTAGAAACAATTGCTAACTTTTATAGGCAAGAAAATTTATATTCTAGACAGTAAGTTATAATGAGATGTAGTCTAATCAATCGTCTGGTTTTCCTTTAATAAATGTGTACAAGTTTCAAAATAAAAATATAGATTAAAAAATACTATACTATCATTTACCTTTTTTCATTTACTAGCAGCAACCTAGTATAAAAAACTTCCTTTGAAATCTGAAACCTAATTTGTTAGATTATAACTGTGATTGCCAGAGAGTTTGCAAACCATTGCGGTTCATTTTTAATAATTATTACCCATTGTGGGCAATGGGTTGGAGAAATAAAGGAGATGCCGCAATGGGTAATAATTGATAAAAATAATCCGTAGTTGTCTATAAACACCCTTGCAATCACATTCATAATCTAACTAATTAATGATATCGTTGGTTACCAGCTAATTTAAAAAAAGTGTTGAGATATCGTAAATGTCTAATTTGTTTTTTACGTTTTGCAGGTTTGACTACTTGCATAAAAAGCAACATGGAGGCGCAGGACAGTACGGTCGTGTTATTGGATATCTAGAACCTCTTCCACCTGAAGAGTTTACTAAAGTCATATTTAGTGATGAAACTGTGGGTACAAACGTGCCAAAAAACTTTGTTCCAGCTATTAAGAAAGGGTTTATGCAGACAACAGAGAAAGGTACTTTGACTGGACATAAGATGTCAGGCGTAAAGTTTCGCTTGCTTGATGGTATGTTTGTATGCTATTCTCACCGTTTTGTTAATGCGAAGTATAGTTTTGTTAAAAAATCCTTAAATATGTGTGTTGATCCAAATATTAAACAAATAAAAAATGATCATCTTGTATTTGTTATCTTAAGAAACTCAGGTGTAAATTTCTGCTATATTTTTACTTGTGTGTTAAACAACTATAAAGTGTTTTTCGTTGCAGCTAAATTTATTCTTCAGCCAAATTGGCGTCAGTGGTAAAACTCCTGTTTGATGTACATAAAAACTGTATAGTTTCATTTTTATTTTAAAATTAGAAAATTTAATTTGAGTTTTCATAGATGACCAAGATCATCACTTTATTGAAAAAATACAGTTAAGCTAATGATTAGTTGTTGAATAAATGTGTGCTTAAAAAGTTGAAGGAAATGCCAAGCCTTCTGGGACATTAGGCTTATTTCTCTATTAACGAAATTGTTAGAAGCATTTAGTAATAAAAGTGCATTAAGCACCTCGTGAAATTAGTGAAATCATTTTAAAGTCGTGATCATTTCACGCTTGCGCGCTTCCATTTTGAATGTTCATTCTTCCACGAATGATATTGTTCTCGACTGAAGAAAAGCAGCGCATTATCAATTTCAGTCAAAAGTACAATAAGTTTTCACAAAAAATTAGATAGCTAACTTTAGGATAGTTTTATGTGAATATTAAGCGAGCTGCAGATGTCAGAATTAGTTTAAGAAGCACTCACTTACAGAAATCACGAAGTCCACCAGCTACGTCATAATTTTGGAGTGAATGACAGTTACCACTGCCCCTGAAAATTTGTATACAGCAATAGTGTAAATTAATTTAAATGCATTATAGACAGTTTCTTGCAGATTTCTTTTATTTTTCTAAGTTTAAGTGATAACAGTAAAATAAATCCAACATGCTAAGTTACTTATCCTTTCCTTTGCAAAACTCTGCTGAAATTGGAACTTACTCAAACAAAAGCATGAAACATTGTTTAATTAGCATTTTATTTAAACTTTCCTTTTATTAAAGAAAACACGTGCTCTTTCCAAAAGAGTATTGACAGCTTGTGAATTGTTTATGTTCTCAGTTAAATAAAGGCTTAGGGTCCAAGCAGCAAAATTGTTTAGTTATAATTTTTATGTATTTTTTTCAGGTGACCATCATATTGTTGATTCAAATGAAATATCTTTTATTCTCGCCGCTCATGGCGCCATAAAACAGTGTAAGTTTATTTTTTGGTGCAGTTATTGTGATCAAACGTCTTTGCTTTTGCTCTCCTCATTTATTATTACCATTTGGACAAATTAAAGTCTTTCTGTAGGATCTAAGGCCCTCCTGAATTAGATACCATGGACCATAAAATGGATGAATACTAGAAGTGTTTGCGAATATTACCAGGAAAGCATAAATTATGACAGTGACAAACTCGACTACTGACCACTTACAGCAGCTGGTCTTCATTTGGTGGTAGGCACCGAGTATTCATGTTACTGGTCAACAAAAGAAAGGCCCAGCTGTTTTGTTGCTAGCAAGTGTTCATCGAGCAATTATTGGTGTTAAACATCAATGGTTAATAATTATAAAATGGTAATACTGAAAGCAAATTGTGTCATCATTTTTCTTAGAGACAATGATATTTTGATCCATACCATCAGTTGTGTTTATAATTACATAATTTAGCCACTCAGCAGCTGTCAGTTATTTTGCAACCTGCCTAATTCGTTGCCTATATTGCTTCTCAAAAATATCACTTCATAAACAAGGTTGTAAAGCTCAGTACACAATAATTTAGCTTTCACTTTTAGGGCCTGTTTTATTGGTGAAAAGTATTACACACACTGCTCTTTTCATTCTAAAAATTAATACAACTAGCTTGCCATCACTATTATCCATTTGACAAATACGGTTCTTACAGGTTATGAGTATGGAACTTGGCAAGTTATTGAACCAATCATGACAGTTGAAGTTACAGCACCAGCGGAATTTCAGGGTGCAGTCATGGCACAATTGAGTCGCCGTTCTGGTATCATCACTGGTACAGATACTGCAGAGGGCTATTTCTCATTGCGAGCTGAGGTTGGTATCAGTAGCAATATCAGTAATAATAGCTAAGTGATCGTGGTATGTGCTTGGCAACTGAAGTTAAGAATAGCCGACTTGGACAGTGAATGGATCGGTGACCGCTGTCAGGTCATTGTCAGTGTCTCACCTTACAGGCATTGCCTTGACAATTAACTAGGCTCCAGGCATTGCAGAACTCATAACCATTGAGTGGATCCTGCTCATTGAATAAGTTGCAGTGTATCAAATTGTATAAAAAAATTAGTGATAAAAAACTTAGTTGGTTACTTTCTATTTCATGATATGCAAACGTGAGTTACCTAGACATTCAGTTCTTAATTAAAGATTAAAGAAAAAACCACAAATAAACTTAAAAAATAAACAACAAAAAATGAAGTATGAAGTGCACTAAGATGCACTTGTTATAGCAATAACACAAGATGTTTATCTGCTATAAATGCTGAGCACACTGAGTAATGAACACAAAAAAACTAGTGTAAAGATAATATTACCATCGTGATTGTGACTTTATGCTTTTTGGGTTTTTCCTGTTTTCACTTTTAGTTACTGTGATCCTGCCTTTTTTTGTAATGTATCAATTTGAAGATTGGTGTTTTTTAATGTATTTATGTATGTATTTAATGTAATGTATGTATGTTTCTTTATTTATTTTTGCTTGAACATAATCAGTAATAGTAGATTAAATATAAATATTATTGATAGATTCATAGGTAATTGTTCGGCTCTTCTTAAATCTGTTTGGCTTATCGAAATGTAGAATTTAATTTAATAAGGAAAAGATGAACTCATCCATGAGTCCGTCAGTCACATTTATAGTTATGTGATTATGGAAGCCAAATCTATTAAAGAATAAACATGTCTTCAATTTTTCTTTATTGAATGTACTTATTTATTTTTATCATTATGAATTATTCCCGTGTTATTCATTAACTGCAGCATTGTTTGACTAACCCACCATCATTTACAATACTTGGCCATTGCCGGCAATTGTCAGTAAATTTTCAAAACATCACAGAAATCACAGAAAGTTTATTGCAGGTGCCACTGAACGAAATGTTTGGCTATGCAACGGATCTGCGTTCGACAACTCAAGGTAAAGGAGAATTTACTATGGAATACAGCAGATACACACCGTGCAAACCACAGCTACAAGAACAACTTATTAGACAATATCAGGAATCATTGGGCATCTTTCCAGATAAGAAGAAACATAGAAGTTGATCACTAGTCTAGTTTAAATCATGTTTTTAGTTGTTATTATTATAGTTGCTACTCTGTCATTTAAAAAGTTCCGAGTTCGTTTAAGTAATTGTTAAAGTTGAAGGTGATTTTAATGCATCGAGCTATATATTAATACACCAGCTTTGTATGTAGATATACATATATATATGTGTGTGTATGCATGTATATCTGTGTGTAGCTGTAGCTGTTTGTGACACTTTTCTATGCCGCTTAACAACTTTTACGTGTTTCAGCTATTAGATGATTTGTCTTGGTTTTTAAATCATTTCAAAATGTTGGCAGAGAATTGTTGAATTTGTGTGGCGCTTTTGCAGAATAATACAGCTTTGTAATGCAAACAAGGGCACCAAGTGGCAAGCCGTCTTTTGCATACTAGGCGTAGTTTGAATGTTTGTTTTGTGGAAAATTTTAATGAGCATAGCATTATTTTCTGGGTGGTCCGGCGGTCGAATGGACTGCTTGTCACAAATGTGCCCAAACAGCTGAAAAGGTGATTTTTGGAACCAGTTGGGCATCCAGGAGAAAAATAAACACTCTGCTAGGGTGAGAAAGAACTGATCTACAAGGTGTGGGAAATTTCAGTGAAAATGGCATGCAGTAACTTGGAACTGTGCAATTCCATATTCCCAATTTCATTATTTCTGTTGAGCAAATACAGAGTGCTTACTTAATGTCGTAGGCCAATTGTTTCAGCATAAACAAACTACTAATGAGACATTTTTACATTATTGAGCATTGGTGAATAAATGTAATAGCATTTGTCATATTGCTTTCTTATCCAGCAGGTATGCAATTATGAAAATAAATCATAGTCTCATCAAGAGTATGATCTTTGATTTAAGTACATAATTTTATTATATAATCAATAACAGTTATGAGAATTGTGGAATGGAGCTGTCATTGCTAGCTTATTACACTGTAGTAGCAGCAGTGTTGAAATAGTTCTTATAGGGTTACAATTACATTTTTAGAAATGTAACTACAGTTACAAGTTACACTGTCAAAAATGTAACTAGTCACAGTTACAGTTCCCTCTCTACTTACAAAAAAGTAACTAGTTACAGTTGTGGTTGACAATTTTGGAAGTATTTACATTTGTAACTCGTTACTCCTATCACTGGGTATCAGGCTGCTTCAAATTTGCAGGATAGAAGATGACTTGTTGCCCTGCTATTCTCAAATTTGTTAGTAAAGTTTGTTGTCACTGAGTGCTCTTTACAATGCAATTAGCAATGTATCAGTTGTGTTAAAATACTGTAGAAACCAAAATCTTTTATTTCTATCCCTTAATTATCCTTGCTGCATTTGTATTAGTTCATTTTTGCATTTTTCTGGTAGTTTAATACTTGCTTATGAATACATTTCACAGTTTCTCAAATTAGTAAAGAAATTAGTATTGAGGAAGCCAGAGGAAGCAAAATTTAAAAAATCTAACTTATTTGAATAGAATCATTTAGTTTTATTCAAGCTGCCTTCATTGTGTTGCTGTTATCAGCATGTCAAACATAATAAAGTGTCCCTTATGTCACATTAGACGTATTTTATTTGCATTACCAACAGAAAATTTTCTGCAGAAGTGCAGTCTTTCAGAAAACTCTGCTCAAAGATTTTAACACTTACTATGAATATGAAAAATTGCAAATTAAAAATAACATAAGTACCACTACAAAATGAATTATATATAATAGCAAACCTTGTTCAAATTTATAAATACTGTACTTCGTATTCTTTTAGGCTCTGCCTTTTGCATTGTCATTAAAAGGATTCATCACCATCATCACATTCTCATTCTGTCTGTTGTAGACATTGCAGCGTTACCCTTTATTAGAGCATTCCACCCAGTCCTATCTTCAGCTAACAGTGTAAGCAACTCTAACCCTAAAGCTAGCTACTGTGTTTGGTTGAAGTTGTTGAACATCTTTATTTATTTTAAATTTTCAAGTTGTTTTTGGTTGGCCAGGTGAACCTTCTACGGTAATTATTGCTGGTGTTTCCCTCAGTAATCGGAGGTGTCCTAACTATCTTAATCTTACTAAAGCTATGTACAGAGGCACAATAACTTTTGCAATACCTGATGAAATGCAATGTTTTATCATTCCGATGCATCTGTTAGCCTGAGAAATAATATGTTCATTACGAGAGTTCCACTTCTGGTTATTTGACATTAATACTCCGAAATCACAAAAGACTGATTTTCCTTCAAAAATTGTAATATACATGTACTGTACTGCAGTGGTCATAATGCAGATAAATTCAAACAGACTGATTATGTTGAAACTACCTTGTCAATGATGTAATTTCACAATATTCTTCATAGATTGGTTACAAAACAAGCTAAGTACTGATGTAATCCCATTAGAATGTGTTACTAAATAAAAGGTAAATAACTTTTTTGTTTTTCAAAATGCAACAATTTTGTTACAGTCACATGATGCATGCACAATGCACCAGCTGATTTTGGTTCACTCTAAGGCAGTCACCATTTACATTCTTGAATACTATATAATACTATACAACTTTGAGATGGTTGTACTTTTTATCAATTAAAATGTATACAAATTAGAAAATTTTTAATTAATACCCATGTATGAAAATATGTGTATAGTTCAGCTAAGAAACTGTACAACAAAACTATACACATGCAAAAGTAAAAAAATGTGTTATTTTACATTACGCGAACTTCACATGACACTTTGATGTGCTTCTTATAAGAAGTTCTTACACTGTCTTAGGTTTTTCTGAAAGACATACTAGTTCATGAGATTATCACATGTGAGAATATAATATTCAGGTTATCTTCTTTGACACAATAATTACATGTTAGATAAGTTATGTGTCACCGAATACAACTATACTGGGCACATTCGACAGTTGTAAAGTTAGGAAATTTTGCTAATGATGAATCGCCCACTGGTGAATGTATCTTTATTTGTCGCATATGCGTATCTCTGCCATTTTGATGATTTGATAATACAGCTATTTGCACCATAAATGTACGTATCGGTTTCTCGGTCGCATCTGTTAGTGGAATAATCACCCAACCGCTTGGTTCATTTAGTTCAACTATTTCCACTTCTTGCAGATCGTTAAAATGATTTCCTGTCCTCACCGATATCCGACTCGGTGTGTAGCTTTCATCAGATTTATAGTCAGCATATATGCACACGTCTTGAATAGTTGTTTTGCGTCGAAATTGTATATTTACAAGATGAGGTTGTGGCCCATCTGACTGCCAATATGTGTCCAAGTTGTCATCTCGTAACTGATCAACTCCAAAACCTGGTTTGCAAGAGGAAAGTGACCAAACAGCCAAAGATCCAACTTCCCGTATTTTTCCTGATTTTTCATCCTTTGTTGGATCACTGAAATCACTAAACCTATTATTTGTAGCCATGAGCTGAAGTCTGAAGTACTTTACTTTTCAGCAAGCTATAATATACAGTTATTGTGGTGTTCTTGCATATTACTGAATAGATGGCGGAACCTGAAACATATACATAAATATTAACTAATTATTGATCTGTAAACTTGACAATAATTCTGTGTTTGAAAATCCGAGTTTGTATCACTCGGTGTTAGTTCTGTGCTTGTAAAGTTTAAGTGAATAACCTTTGGTTTGAATATGACATGAGGTGAAGAAAGTTTCATGATTGATAACGAAGAAATGAGTGAATCCAGAGAAGATCTTATACATCTAAACACATATTTTTAGTTTTTTTTCCTTCATTCTGCCGTATAGATGCTCTACTGTCTGCTACATGTTCTTCAATTCAATTCAGGAAGATTTACATGGAACTATTTATATAAATAGTATTTGATGCTTACGCATTCTAAAAATGGCACCCCTATCTGCCGGCGGACTGCCACTACTGTCCACGATGCATCATCGCTCAAATCTAGATTTTTTTAAATCTTTTTGCAGTTTATCCATATACATCAGTAGTTGACCCACTTTCGTTTTTCTCATCTTAAAAGTTTTGCGTAATGCTATAGAAGAGGAGATTCCTGAGATAGTCTTAGTACATGCCCAATAGAGAGGAAGACTATCTGTTAGAAAATGGTTTGAGACAATTGTATGAACATACTCGCTTAACCCTAATCAAGATTCATGTCGTAAACAGTATGAAGATATTTGTGTAAATAAATTTTACATAATCGAATCCATGTACAGATGACTAGCATCAAGACAGGAGTCGTATTTTATTTGCAATCTTTTTTACAATAGAATCAGGAGATAGAGTTCAACTCGTGTACGGTCCCTTCTCATATTCATTTTAAATTTATCAATAGATGATGCATTTACTTACTTACAGCTCACAGCGTGGATAGGGGTTAAGCGTAAATGACCGCTTTTTACCCCTCCAATCTTCTCTGGATGCTTTATTTATGCTGAATATTCTAGTAGGTGGTGGCAGTAACAATACAATCCGGAAGATAGTATCAGTGTGTTCTTGGTACGAAAGATAGTGTAAGTGTTTAACACTTCGATTATTGCTGAGGTTATTTTGGAGCTGCATTCACTTGTGGTCGAGTATCAAATAAAATTTAGAACTTATTGATAATGAACAAAAACGTTTATTTCAGCAGTTAACACAAAGAAGAAAGTAAACAAGAAAAGAACATTAAATCAATTAATCCCGACCTGCCATGAGTATGTGTGTTATCTCCAAACCTCAGTGCAGAGTGCCCGCAAACAATGCCGTTGCGCACGCAGCCGATACAGAGAAAAATTGCACGCTGGCGCCATCATCCAGATAGCACACTAAACTCACGCCAGTTGCATGGCTCCCCAAATTAGATTAAATGTTAATAGCTAATTTCTAAACCATACACACAAAATAGTAACAACTGGTACACAGAAACTTGAGAACATTACAAAACAGTGCAACAAAACCTCAATTAAGCAAACACATACAATTTACGAAAGGCTCCTTGATGGGGAATCCCGGCCTATATGCTAAGAATGTTAAAACAGAACTGTTATCTAGAGAAAAGGCGAGTTACCCATTTTTCTTAGTTAATTTAATAAACACAATACAATAAACGGTAATGCTTAACAGCTATGAAGCATTAATTTCAACAAAGTTCAATTATATGTAAATATCATACAATATTTAGCCTAAAGATAATAAGGGAAATTAATCCCGAATTTCCGCGAGAAGTGCAATTAATGTTCTAAACAACAGCAACATACCTGTCAACCTGTTATTAGCGTTGCCCTTATATAGGGTCTTGCTAAACCTTATAAGACAGCACGGGACCTTACCGAATCTGACCCCCCCCCAAGAAATGTTATATTACTTATCTTACATTGACTAATTTTGTAACCACAATAAATAATAATAACAAAGTCAGACTTTCAGATTGTTGGGGAGCCCGGGACAATGTCCCACTAAGGCCCCTACAGTTTATAGATTTTTTATGTGTTTTACATACAATGGCCCACCATTTTCCCCTTAAAATAAAAATTTTTCCATACATTTCCGAAACAATCTGAAGTCCTGCAAAGATAAACAACTGAATAAACAAGTGCTTGTAAGAAGGCTAACCTGAAAACATCTGGATTAACAACTTTGGGCTCTCCCATTCTTTTAAATGACGTCCAGTTCCAGTTTTTTTCTTTTTCGCCGGAGGAACACATTCGCTTGCCATATTTTTTTTCATGAATGAAATAGCGGAAGTGGTTAACCGGATGTTAAAAATTATTAGCTGAGTGTGCGCAATGACAACGTTTGAACGGAAGTAAGATCGTCTGCATGAAAGTACCGATCGAAAAGGGAATATTCGATGCGATTATTTTCGCTGAGCAACATTTTGATTTTGCCGTATATTTTTCTTTTCGCCGTATGAATTTTCTTGTAAGCCGTATTGGGCCAAAAATGCATTTTTCCCGTACAGCAATACGGCCAAACCGTATAGGTTGACAGGTATGCAGCAACCTTGTGTACAAACGAACTTGCGTGTTTTACATAAACTTGAAGATATATAACTGCAATATTCTACATTTACCATCATAATATTTCACGAATCTCTTGATCCCCATAACGTAAATTACGCCTTAGCAACGGGTTGCATAGAGCAACGAAATATCCTATGCGAAAAACAATAATCGCAGAATACCTCACTAAAATTGTAGAATATGTAAAATAAACCGGATGAAACTTGTCAATTGAACAACTCAGAAAATCACAGTGGGGTTTTCCTACACTTTCATCATGTTGTTAATTTTTTCTCATCACCATTCATTCTAATCATCACTTGCTTATTCACATTCTCTCATTTCAAGTTTCATTTTTTAAAATTCATATAGCATTACACGAAATTTCACAGAGGGTATTTTTACAAGCATGGCTTCCTTAATTCAACACAAATCATCCAACTAGGTATTTAAGTAAGTATATTTCGAAGTTTGCTTGTTGGATATTTTGCTTTTTGTTAACTATTGACAGTAATACTGAATTCTGGTATGTCTTACTGTACCAACCAGTTGTATTTGTGTTGATGCGAAATAAACAATCCTAAATCTTGAGTTTATTTTGAAAACATTCACAGACTCAACTTGTGGATAACATATTATCGCCAAAATTTTAATCTGCTTCTTCGTTGGTAATACTAAATTCTGTGAAAGAATTTCAATAACGTGCACAAGTAACAACTAACCAGGCAGTTCTAACTCTGACGTTCTAAGACTGCTGTTTCTCGTGTCAGCACTCAGTGTAGGGCGCCGAGTAACGCACTAGCCGAAGTAGAACACTTTCGGTAAAACCCATGTGATAAATTTGAGGAAAAGCAGTGTCGTACATGGCAGCCCAAGTAGGGCACTAGCGATTTCTTTCAAGAATCGAGATCTATGACATAATAAAACATAAAACAAAATTTGTTTTAGAAAAAAAGTAACTTTATAATAATAATAATAATAATAATTTATAGTCCTTGATAAATTTACTTTTTACAACAATATCATCATTATTATTAGCTCCATTAATAATTATCATCATAACATTAAACTAAATAGCGAATGCTTAAAGAGAGAAACTACGTAAGACACATAACTCGCTAACCCGTTTACTTAGTAGAAAACAATTATTTGTCCAAGAAGGAGCGAAAAGGATCACCTGTCTGTGAAGGAAGACAAATTGAAAAATGATATACTTTAAGCAAATGTTAAAAACTCCTAAAAAGTGCGCTTATTTCACTTCAAAGAAGATTAATTATACTAGCTCAGAGTAAAATTCTTTTATTTCACCGGATGTATAATAAATTATTGAACATGTATAGGCGTGTTTAATTATTATTATTATTACATAAACAAGGACAACGGACGGTGCCAGTACGCTTAACGACTCAATTCGCGGACCTGTCTCTAGTGTCCTACTTGGGCAGCCCATGTACGCCAATTGTCCTACTTTGGCTAATGGATTACTCGGCGCCCAATGCTCAGCACCACGGGAAATCCTCCTTGGAACTGAAACTAACAAGAAGGTGAAAAAGAGTACCCAGATTACCGTACGCAGTCTCACATGCAATGGAAAAAGGAAAAACGGAGAAATGCGCTTATTAAAAGGTAATTATGCTTCAATTTATAATGTTTAATTTTGCAATTTTTCATGTTCCTCTTCATTTGTGCAAATGAGTTTAATTAGTTTTAATGCAGCTTTCGGTTTTGTACTAAGTTCGTGTGCCTAAACGCCATAAACACCACGTGTGATGTTCGAGCTTGCTTGACATCCCCGTGTACCGCCGCACCTTGCATCGTTCGCGTGCACATATTGTGCCGTGTACTGTCTTGCTATGTACTGCCGCTTCACGGTACATGGTGAGCGCGTGAACGTCCCACATAGTGCTTTGTCAAAACGTTTCTTAATGTAAGTGCTTGATTACAAGTTGCCTTCTGATTTCAAGTAAAATTTTACGAAACTATAATACTATTATAAATTATTTCAAAAGTTATTTGAAGTACTGAAAACATTTTGATATGAATTATTTGCAATTTTAAGTGCTACGATAGTGCCTCAAATATCAACAACCTGGATCTTCCTTACCAGCATCGACTGTAGAGTTTTACTGAGAGGCTTATAACCGTTTCCATTAAATAACTCTCATGTCATGATACACAAGACTCAAAACGTTGTATTTTACCTTTTCTAGGCAGAATTTATATGTGCTGTGTCAGATCAACCACGAACAGCACTGGCAATGTCTGACAGTTCGTGAGCCTAAACTTCATAAAACACTACATATGATGTTCGCGGTAGCTTGGCATACCCGCTTGCAGGCCTCGCCTTGTAATGCCTTCCCGCATACCTCACTGCCACGTACTAGTAGTAGTAAATCTCCAGTAGTTATAATATAACTTTTGAGACAAATAGTTCTTCGACTGTAATTGCGACAAATTGCACATTTAATAGATTGTCATCAACACCTAGGTGACTCCACTGGCAAGTTTTCTCACTATAATATGTAATCCAGCATCCTTGTTATAGGCATGTTCCAATTAGCACGGTGATTAAATTTCAATGGATGATGTTCATAGTGTCTATCTAATTTTGATTTAAATAAATTTACAGATGTTGCTGTTCTCACATCACAGGGCAATCTATTCCAGATTTCTGGCATCGTACAAGAAAAATAGTCGTATTTACCAGTTTTGTGTGCAGTTCTTGATTTATGAAGAATAGGACCTGATCTTGCTGTACGATGTACTTCTAATTTAACAGGACAATCATCACAGCTGTAAACTCCAGATACATATTTGTATACATCAATTAGTTGGCCACGTAAACGTCTAAAAGCTAATGTAGTTAAACCTATTCGTTTTAACTGACTTTCATACGTCAAGTTCATTAGTTCCGGTAACATGTTGAAAGCTCTCATTTGGACAGTTTCGACTGGGTCCACTATATATGCCCTAGGACTATTCCAAATACTGCTTCCATACTCCACTTTTGATCGCACAAGTGCCACATATAGAAGCTTGAAAGTTTGCAGATCTAGGTACTTGAAATTCCTCCTTATTAAAGCATTGTTTCGTTTGGCGTTCTTTATGATTTCTGCTATGTGATCTTTAAAATTTAGTTTATTATCAAGTAATAATCCAAGGTCTTTCTCACAAGCACTAAAGTCCAATGCCACTTGCATCATACATTTTGTATTTATATTCATATCCTGCTCCCACAGATACAACCTTACACTTGTTGGGATGGAACTGCATACCATTTTCAACTGCCCAATCACAGAGCCCTTCTAGATCCAATTGAAGATCATTACAGCTGGTAAAAGAATCAGATTCAGACCAGATTTTGCTGTCGTCGGCAAAAAGACGAAGAGAATTACTCACACAACTAGGCAAGTCATTTATAAATACCACAAATAAACACGGACCTAATACCGAACCTTGCGGTACACCACTAGTAATCAAGGACTCAGTCGATTTGTAACCATCAACACACGTACATTGACTTCTATTTCCTAAGAAGTTTACTATCCACTGTAAAACTGAACCAGTTATACCACAATTTTTAAGTTTTGCAAACAGAAAGTGATGAGGTACAACATCAAACGCCTTTTTCAGGTCCAGTAGTATTATATCAAAAGGCTTATTAGCATCTTTTAACTCAAACCATGCATCGTAACATTGTAACAGTTGGGTAACCGTTGTTCTACCCTTAACAAACCCATGTTGTTCTTCACAAATAATGTTGTATCTTATCAGATGGTTCATTATATGTTTCGGCATGATTTTTTCTGTCACCTTATTAATTGTATTTAGTAAGCTAACTGGCCTGTAGTTCGATGGATCTGACTTGTCCCCTTTTTTATGACTGGGAGTAACCTGTGCCACCTTCCATTGTCCAGGTAACTGACAATCAGCAAAAGACCTATCCAGTAAGGTGTATATAGGCTTAAAAAAAAGCACAGTTCTACATTCATTTAAAATACGTGGATGGTAACTATCTGGAGCGGATTTGTTTACATTGAGATTTTGTAACTCATAAAGCACCTCTTCTTCAGTTATGGAAACATTGCTGATATCAGGATATTGTTGCACTGTAGTTACTTCATAGTCAGAAGCGTTGGGACTAAATACACTAATGAAAAAATCGTTCAAAATTTGTGCCTTCTCCTCTGAATCAGAGACAAGAATACCTTGGGAATTCTTCAGTGAATGAATTCTAGACTTTGGCTTCCGAAGCGCATTGATATACTGCCAGAATGCCTTGGGATTACTCTTGCAATTACTTGCTAAAATACGTTCATATCTTTTTCTCGCAGTAGTTATAAGGTTTTTCACCTTATTACGCCTTGCAGCATACCGTTCATAAGAAAGTTTTGTTCTTCGTCTCTTCCAGTCAAAAAACAACTTTTCTTTCTCCTTAATACAGCCAAGCAACTGCTTAGTTAACCAAGGAGGCCGAGGTCGACTACTCTTATTACAAAAACTTGGATAGAAACTAGGCACATATTCATCAACAACTGACATGTACACATTATGAAATTTTGTCCACATATCATCAAGAGTAAGATTACTATTTAAAACATTAATCCAATCAACTTGGATAAATGCATTACACATACTGCTGAAATTAACTTTGTTTAAACACATCTTCTTCTGAGGTAGAATTTTGACTGGCAGTACATTTACATTCAAACTAAAATGCAAGCACACATGGTCACTATTACCTAATGGTGAACTAGATCTCAAATATTTTACCAAATCATCTTGCTCAGTAAAAACTAAATCAAGTAAAGATGGTTCATTTCCAATGCGATAGCGTGTTGCAAATTTCACGTGTTGAGATAACATGTTCAGCTCAAAGCATTCTAAAAACTCATTTTCCACAGCATTATTGGAGAACTCCAATTGCCAGTCAATTCCTGGTAAATTAAAGTCACCCAGAATACAGATATTTGATTTGTGAGATTCACAGACATATGAAATCAGTTTAATAAGATTAGCATTATCACTGATTGTTGAGGACGGACTTCTGTATATCAGGAGAATACATAAACTTTGATTCTCTTGAAGTTTGATTTTTACACCTACTGCACACTTAAAATATTTACAATGTAGTTCAAAAAAGTCAATACTCTGATGAACGTATATAACTACACCACGGCCACAAGAGTTATAAATAGGTATATTATAACCCGGGATTGTTAACTCAGTTTTGTCTATGTAATTTTCACCAGATTTAGAGTTCACTTCCGTAATTGCAACTACATGATAAATCGTAGAATCCTGAAATAATTTTGTAATTAATTCCTGTCTCTTGTTTAAGAATTGATCTGCATTAGTATACAAAACATTAATGTTATTCCCAGAATAAGTCTTAACTTTATTCCATGAGTTACAATATCTCTTCGGATGCTGTTTACTGCAACCTAGTTCTTTTTCTTTTTCCATTCGTAGACAACTCCTCTGGCGTAGTTGATGCTCCAGTTTTTTGACGGCTCACGTTTTTTCTTTTCTTCTAATTCCTTCATGAGTACCTTTCTTTCTTCACGCTGTTTGAAAGTTAAATCTGGCCGCACAAACATATTTCCAATTTCACAATTGTCTGAATCACAAGTCTGACGATATGCTTCTAAAATCCTTGTTTTATCTGCATAAGACTCAACTTGGAATTTGAGCATGTCGTTACCTTTTTGATCTTTACCTTTCAGACGAAATATATTGGTAACTGGCTTTACATTACTGACACCAATTTTATCCAAGAAAGCATTTATCATCTCATCGTTTCTTTGTTGTAGCTCATGCTTACTTAGATTAGAATCCACCATGGGTAAATTTCCTAACACAAGCCGTGTTTTTATTTTTTCACGTTCCCGCATTTCTTGCACTTCATTTACTATTTGGGAATTCACCTTACTATTAATGGTGTTGTCAATCGAATTTTCTAGCTCGCTCACTTTTGCAGATACACCCATCACCTTGTCCGCACAACTATGAACATCATTGGTAATTTTATCTACTCGAGCCTTTAGTGTACGATGTTGTTCCTCTAATTTAGCAACAGATGACAATATCGAAGCAAAGGTGGTGTTACATTTGTTACAATACCAATGAAGATTCATATTGCCTTTCATAAGTATTTTATAGGTATCCGAATCCACATTCTCACATTTTACATGATGCCAAAAACAACATATTTCACACTGCAAGGCCTGATCATCCCGCTGTACTTCTTCACTACATGATCCACATTTAGGAGACAACTCAGCACTGCTATCATCAAAAGTATTGTTTTCCATACTAGCGGATAACTGTCGATTACTATAACTACCCTTATTCAGAGATCCGCTTGCTGAACTTCTTAAATTACGACGCTTAGGATTGGTAACTGTATGACTCATTATGCTCCCATAAAAATCGTTTTGACGCAAATGAGACCTTTGGCTTTAAGTTTTACTTGGTAGTTTGCGACAGCATTAATCACCCGCATACAAGTCAAGCACTTTACATCGTGAGTATAGAGTCTATCACGTAATCAGTATAATAATGACTTAATGTGACAGTTGTTGTTATCACTTTATTTTTGCACAAATTTACGAAAAAAAAGTTATAATATGGTCGAATTTATATGAAAGTTTAGAATTTTTAATTAACGTCGGAAAAAACATGTCCACGTGGAATCACCGTGGCACCACCTGTGAAACTGCCTTGGCCATGTTCCCCCTGATGGTACACAATGGCATACTACACGATAAGCGTGCAAACGTCCCACATAGTGCTCTGTTAAAATGTTTCCTAATGTAAGTGAATGGTATAGAAATTATTACAATTTGCCTTCTGATTTCAAGTAAAGTTTTATGAAGTTGTTATACCATTATAAGTTATTTCAAAATTGATTTGAAATAATGAAACATGTTGATGTTAATTATTTGCAGTTTTGAAGTGCTACCGGTAGCACCTCAGATAACAAAATCTAGATTTCTTTACCAGCATATACAGTAGAATTTTGCAGACAGGCTTATATCCATTTTTCATTATTTAGCTCTCACGTTACATGTGTCATGACACACAAGACTCAAGACATTGTATTTTACAGGTTTCTATTTTTGTTAGATCAGCCACGAACAGCACGAGCAATGTCTGACAGCAAGCTGCAGAACTTAACATTCATGTCTCAGATATACCTAGTTGATCACAATTTTGACTGAAGAAAAAGTTACGGGAAATTTGACTTCTTACAGATGCCTTGTGTAGTAGTTTTACTGATACATACAGAATAATCATCAATGGAGCCAGCCATGAACACCATGAGTAACCTTCTTAATGAACATGAGTCGGAAATTGATCATGAAGATGAAGCTACAAGTGAACCACCATCTCTAAAATCCCGAGCTCTTTCAAATGCCAATTTATTTGAATTGCAAATAACAGAATTGCTATCTGAACTCAGACTCAAACGAGAACAAAAAGATTTAGTAGAGAAATTTGTGGAACGACTGCAAAGTAACCTTCTTAGCTTGCGCAATGGCAAGACACATGAGCTTTGTGATCAGGGATGGTTGACTAAAAGCGGGGTAAAAATTCCTTTACTGCAAGAACCTCCACATGTGAAAGGTATGTTCAAATTTGTGAGACCAATAAATGTGCATGTATATGGAAGCTTTCTGCTAAATTTATCAATTAAACCTAATATTAACATTGACATTGCTGTGGAAATGCCTGAGGCATGTCTTCAAGAAAAAGATTTTATGAATCATCGATACCATCGCAAGAGGGCTCTATATCTAGCTTATATCGCATCTAAAATGGCTAGGAAGACAAATGACTGTTATATGTTTTCTTACCTCCATGGTAATCACATGAAGCCTATTTTAGTTATTAAGCCAACTGGTCCTGTGGGAAAATTTTGCCAACTTCACATCCATGTCACCATTCCCAGTAATTATTTCAAATCCTCGAGGTTTATTCCTTCTAGGAGCAATATTAGAAGAAACTGGTACAATACTTGTAGAAGCTCCGTCACAATGGAAGTACTAGTAGATGGAGATGAAGTTCAGACACCTCATTATAACAATGTCTTTCTGATGGATATGGTAATGAAAAATCATCACGAACTGTTATCTCATTGTCTCATCTTGGAATCAGAACAAGGCAAGGACAAGCATTTAGCACTTCGCAATGCTATCATGTTACTAAAAGTTTGGCTTCGACGACGTGAACTTGACCAAGGGTTGGGCTGTTTTAGTGGATTTATCATGACTATGTATATCATCTATTTGTTAGAACAAAAACTGATTTCCTTGCCCATGACAGCCTCTCAAATCCTAAGAGTCACACTCACTACATTAGCACATTCTGACTGGACAAGTAATGGAATCATTTTGTGTAAGGATACCAATGAGCAGCTGCCAACAATGAAGATGTTTCATAAAGCATTTGATGTGGTTTTTGTTGATTCTACTGGTTATGTTAATTTGTGTGCTGACATGCATAAATTAACATTTCATCGGGTGTGTCATGAAGCTAAGCTTTCTATAGAACACTTTCAAAATAAGACACTTGACACTTTTGATCTGTTATTCTTGAAACAAGTTTCTTTCTCGCACAAGTTTGATCATTTGTTTTTCTTAAGTGATACAGACCATTTGAGAAGTCTAGCCATAGGGAGTTATTTTGAACGTTTGCTTGATTTCTGTGGTAATTATAAACAAGCCATCTTGCCATTATTAGAAAGCCTCATTCTTAAAGCACTTGGGAAAAGGTTAAATTTGTTAGATATTCAGCTTATGAAGTCACTTGAATGGAAGATAACTGATGAAGCACCATTAACACATTCAAAAAGTTCCACATTGTTTGGGTTACTGCTGAACATCGAACATGCCACCAGTCCACTGGTAAAAGGGCCTGATGCTAATACCAGTGAAGCCAAAGAATTTCAAAGATTTTGGGGAGAGAAATCAGAATTAAGAAGATTCCAGGATGGGTCCATCTGCGAAGCCGTCGTCTGGCCTGGGGCAACAATTGCAGAGAGACGTTCTCTTTGTGAAGTTATTGTCAAGCACATCTTGCACAGGCATTTTGGCATTAATGAAAATTCTGTTATCTACCAATCTGCAGTTTTGGATCCTTTGTTAAAGCTACCAGTAAATGCAAAAGATGCAAGTCTTCAGACATGTGGCACAGGAGAGGAAGAAAGCATGGCCATCATACTCAGTTTTGATGATCTTTGTAAAACGTTAAGAAGTTTACAACAAGAACTACCTCTTTCATTTACTTCCATCCAAGGGATCTCACCTGCTTTCAGATTTACAGAGGTGTTTCCTCCAACTCCTTGCCCCACTAAAGGAGCTACAGCATTAGAAAAGAACACTGTCCTTGTTCCCAAGTTTAACAAGCCTGCTCCACCATGGGTACAACCCCTATCGGTGATATTACATATGGAAGGCAGCGGAAAATGGCCTGATGATGCAGAAGCAGTGAAACAGATAAAGATCGCGTTCTGTCTTAAACTTGCTGAGTTACTGCGGCAGCATTCATTTACTGTACTACCCACTGCCAAGCATGTTGATGTTTTCAAAGATGGTTATGTATTTCGCTTGCAAGTAGCATATCACAGAGAAAAGATTCTTTTGCAGCAAGACCGGTCGCCAGATGGAATGCTAAGATTGCGTCAGACGGGGGAGTCTCTTAAAGTTGCTCAGGAAACAGAATATTTGCCCACACTTACTACAGCATTGCATGGATTACAACAACAGCATAACACCTACAGTGCCTCATGTCGCTTGTTGAAACGGTGGATGTCTGCACATTTGTTAAGTCATCATGTTACGCACGAAGCCTTGGATTTAATAACAGCTTACGTGTATCTACATCCAGAGCCTTTTACCGTACCGAATTCAGCAGTGACTGGTTTCTTAAGAGCGCTATCACTTTTGTCAGAATATGAGTGGCAGTCCCATGCAATGGTAATCAACTTTAACGATGAATTATCCGTAAGTGATTACGAAGCCATACAGAAGAAGTTTACAGTGCATCGACAAAAATTGCCCCCTATGTTTATTGTAACACCATACGACATGCAGTCCATATGGACAAAATGGAAGCCATCTCAACGGATTCTTTCATGGCTTGTGACATTAGCTCGAGCAGCAGTTCCATTACTAAGTCAGCAACTCCTTAATGCAAGTAGCAATGAAGCATTTAAGCAAGTGTTCCGTGCACCATTAGACGTATACGACGTCATTATATACATTCATCACAGATTTGTACCAAGGCATTACCAAGCTGTGGATATAGAAAATGACACATATATTCCAGCATTAAAACCTTACGTGAAGCACAAGCATGAGAAAATGCCAGTCACTGGATTCGACCCTGTAGAATGCTACATCAAGGAATTAGAAAGCGCATACAGTGATTATGCTCTGTTTTTCATGAACGAAAACGGTGGAGATTTTGTAGCAGCCTTATGGAAGCCTAATGCTTTTCATACTGGCACAAATGAGAAAATTCCAAAATCTAGTGCAACACATGGAAAAAATGTACCAGTGTCTATAGAAGATGTACTGAACGGTTTCCAGTTATTGGGCACTGGGATTGTGAAGAAGTTAGAATGTCGAACACATCACTGGCACATTAAGTAGTAATAAGGCAATGCTGTAATGAAGTTGCAAAGATAAATAAATGTTGATTTATTGCAATTTTTTGAAAGTGCCAAATTTTGGCTTGGTTGATTATTGTCCATCTTGTAATATTCTGCGCATTAAAAAATAATGGACATTTTCAGAATTGTTCGTATAAATTTTGCTGATAACAGTCATAGGCAGTTAATAAGGTCGCATATTTTGGCAGAATTTTTTAGTATTTAGCATTTTAGCTACTTGTATATAAATTTATGTTAGCATTTTTCTTATCAGAAATTAGTAAAGTTTTGCTTGTATTTCTTGTGTTGGAAACTATCACCAAGTATAGAATTCACAGTAACTATCTAACATTTGATAAATTTTCCACAGAAGCAATTAATTAAAATTAAATTAGTCAGGAATCTTATAGTAGATAATTATATTATGTAAATTTTCATGTTGCTACTTATATACATAACAATAACACGGACAAAATTCTTTGAAAAGAACTGTTTGTTTAATGCCATGTTTTATTATTTAAAAATCAATGCGTTATAAATTACTTTAAATACTGAAATGTTGCACGTAAAGTCTTGGGCTGCATATACATAAAATGAAGGTCAAAAAACATTTCTTCGTCACAGAAAAAGCTTAATATTTTTTGCAATTTAAAACAAATAAATAGATTAACTATGCATTTTAATTTTCTTGATAATAATTGCATTTTGTTTAAATTACTCTGTTTATTTTGCAGAGCAGTGCAGCTTAAATCAGTATTTTGTGTGACAATGTAGCATTGTGATTAGATGTAGGCTTATAAATAATTTTTCATTGAGAACATTGACTAGCCTGAGAATTTTCACATACATTAACATATGCAATGCTTCATACAAGTTTATATGTCAAAATATGCCATATATAATATTGAATAGCTTTGCGAGAAGAAAATTATTTAAGCACACATACATCATCAAGTTGTAAAAAACAAAAGAAATGGTGACCAAAAAAATAAATTAGAGTAGATTATGCCCTGCTGATAAATCACAGAAATGATTGAACAGTTTACTTGCTTGCATAGCCGACTGTATCACAGTAAAAAATTAGCTTGAAATAAATACAGTAGCCTAAACCTTTAACATTTGAGCATGCACATCTTGTATCATATAGACAACTTGTCAGGTTCATACCATACCATAGCCCTGACTACCACACTGAATGGCCACAGTTAACCTGTCCCTGAGCTGCTCCTTTGTTGGGTAATTTGGTAACTTCAGGTAATTAATGCTAAAACAAAACTAAATGCAATTATCGAAGAATGTGTACTGAATTTCACTTGTCAGTATTAAATATCTGATACTGAAATTTAATTAATCAATCGAAGTTCAAGTTTGAAGTAAAGCCTATCGTAATCACTGGAAATGAGTATTCTAACCGTCATGACACAAGAATCCAAAGGTCCATAGTTCAAATCCAGGCTTAGTCTTGACTTATTTGCATTTCCTTTCTTTCAGTTACGTTCAATTTAGAATTTAAACAAGCATCGCCATTAAAACTCAAGTTTGATAAACAGACAACATAATTTATGCTCTATATTGATAACTGTTTCGAGCAGAAAATCTAGCTGATAGAAAATAGCGACGTTAACAATATAATAAGTTGTGTTAAATAGGTCTTAAGTAGACAAATGTTATCAGACAGACAAAATTTTAACTAATTTGTCTTTCTCAATAGAATTTACTTCAGAGAAATAAAAAAATTGTCATTGAAATTCTTAATAAAATATATAGAACTACTAGAGTCTTTACCATGTACTTGCTGTTGGAAGAAGAAAGTCTGTATACTCTACAACTGATATGGAAAATTTCTGAGTGCCTCCAGCTCCAGTTAGCTGTGAGAATCCACCATGTGGAACACGCGAACTGAAACAAAAAGCGACATTTCTTACGATGAAATGAAATTAATGGATTCATTCCTTGTTTAGGAAATATCTGTGAGAAAATATAAGGTACAATGCCTTTAACTATATTAGCTTTTAGCTATCAAAAAATGTAGATGCAGTTAAATGTATAAACCTCTGTAGTGAATTAGAAATCATAATCAAGGTCCATACACTTGCTAAGAGTTTATAATATGAAATTAGCAATAAAACAGCTAATACAAAAGTACATAAATTACGAACCCAAAAGAATAATACAGCCAAACCTCGTTGTGCCGCCCCCCGTTATACCGCCAAACTCGTTTGCTGCCTGTAAAATGACCAGGAACGAAATGACTGTATTAAACTGAATTTAAAAATAACCCATTATACTGCCTCTCGTTACCTGCCATCCGCCAGGCGAATTAATATATATGTTCAATGGGGAAATACCTCCAGCCCATGCTAGCAACCTTGATGCCAGCTGTGGTGCTGCTATATACTCAGCTAAGTCCCTTACACTGACCAGATGTCACGTGTCGAGTAAAATAATGCAGGTTATCATGTTTTGATTGCAAGCTGTACTGAACATCGCACAGTCACAAAAGTAAAGAATGACAGCTCTGATATTATTGCCAGTGCATCATACAATCATAATAGCAACTGACAGAAAACACATGGTTCCTTTTCACCACACGAAATGTGATATATGTGATATATTACATGTATATAGTTGAGTACAAGACCCATTTATTATGTAAACAAAATTTTTTTGATAATCATGATAGATTTTGAATGAGTCATTAATTCACAAATGATTAATCTAATAATTATGTTTTAATTTGTTAACCTTTTGATTGAAAATTGAGGACTAACATGTGTAAATTTGTCTGACTGTTGTGTGTTTCATCTACAGTAAAATTTAACACATTATTACAACACCAAACTCGCTATAACGTCAACTTTTTCCCATCCTAAAGTGGGTGGCATAAAGAGGTTTGACTGTAATTATTTTCACATACCTACCTTCCAGTAACAAACTGAACCAAAAGCGCTCGTTCAGATTGCCCGTACTCTTCAACCACCTCCCAGAACCACTGAAAAGTAAAGAAAGCTTAAAATGCCAATGCTGAATGATAAATATGAAAATTTATATCCATCAACTGTTCAAAACACATTTCAAGACAAATCAAAATATGTAAATGTCAAAATTTCCTTTAAATCGCTTCAGTGCTTTGTTTTACGTGAAAAAAGCTTTATATTACATTATAAAACTAGTATCCATATGTTATATTACAATATACATTATAAATATGTTATAAAAATGGGTGAACTCAAGGCAGTAACATGAACATAATAATAATTTTTGCCTTTATAACAGGTGAATCTGTGCAGCAACCTGCATACTCTGTGTTTTCCTCCCAGTCTGTTACATCAATCTCTGGTAAACCTGATAGCAGCAACTCCTGTAAAAATTAATAGTTCACAACTTGGAAATTTTTTTAATAACATAAATATTCAACTTTAAATCTTTATCAGGCACATTGCACATTATCTATCTTGCATAACATTGCAAAGTTAACATAAATAAATTTTCATTGTGAATTTCACTACAGAGATTCACCATGGTAGAAAAATTTGGTATTGGAATGATAATGTGTCCAAAAATTGCTTTAAAACATGAGAAAAAGCTGAGCTTAAATGTGGTTTAAGAGAACTATCTCTGAAATTAGTCTATATGTTATTTTTACTTTATAATACGTAAAAGTAATAGGTGATGACAATGTATCATTTTTATATCAACAGTTATTATTGCATATGTTTTTTGCTAGAATTTGTCATCAGATTTACTAAAGCGATTGGAAAGAAAGGACAGAAATTAATAACTGAATACAAATGCGCAGTTTGTATTTTATTGAAACATGAAGGGAACTTTCTGCTTACCAATTCATATTCGTCAAACATGCGTATCAATGACGGACAAATAAACTCGTGAAATCCGCTCAAGAAGCTTTCAATCTGTAGCCAAATGGCTTTGGTCATTCTAAGTTCAGTCACTAGTTGTACATACTCCTCCTGTTAAAAATGTCACAATTATAGCTCCTCACAAGATTAGCTTATTAAATTAACTTGAGGAACTACTAAAGCAGCAAAGAATGATCAATTCTGAGATTAGTTACACAACACATATATTCATTTGTATATTAAACTTCACAAGCATTCATATATATGCCATATCGTGCTTTACATGTAGTTCATTTCTCTTACAACTTTCTCCTGGTATTACAATAACAGCACACCTGGTAACAGCATACTGTAACATTCGGGTCACGAAATTCTTTGCTAGCCCACGGGGCCTCGAACTTGGGTCGGGCAACTTAAGTCAAGATAGATTGCTGAACGGGTTGGTGACTCCAAATGTTAGAGAGCAGCAATGTTTATTTGAATTCTAAGGCAGTTACAAGCGCAGGAGGGGTCGGTCCGTCCTAAAGTACAGAGAATGGGCCAATGGTGATACAGTGTGAACGGAAACAGTGAACCCAACAAAGTATAAATAAACAAACTGTTTGCTTTAGGTTTAACATTTTAATTGGCATAATTAATTAATTAATTAAAACAATCAACAAAAAGAACTCACAACTTGCACTAGAACAGCGGGGTACCCCTCATTTAATAACAGTCTGCTAGCGTTTCACGTAGCGGGACGTCTCCCGTAAAGTTCCGGGTTTCACACACTTAGGTGACTGGAATCACTTTGCTAACAGTCTTGTCGACAACGGCGACCGCATCAATGTCCCACTCGCTTGACTGGCTTAATGAGATTAGCGGACGATGACAGACCACCAGGATTCTTCTGACGACGTCTCCTCCTAATGAGTCAGGTACCAGGCTTTCAGAATATATTAGAAGTCTACTTTTTCGTCTTGGTTGAAAACTCCACCATCATGGAAGCATGCCCATCACAGGAAAATGTCATTTGCCAAATACTAGACGTATGGCTCACGTTCTGTCTACTCAAGATAAATGAATGGTAGTGTGAACAATTCAATTCACGTAGCTATTGCAAGTCATGAAGTTGATTCTTAAAGTATCAGAAGTGACGTCTTGTCGGCCAACGCCCCGACAAAGACAAAAACAATTGGCCTTTTAGCTGAGTCGGCCATTAAACCACAATCTCCCTAACCTTGTCGTATAATCTGCACCTGTCCAGTCATACCTGTCGTGACCCAGTTAATCATCCAATCACAGCGGTACTCTAGGTCTGAGATCATGAAGCCAGAATTTAGTCAAAAAAGTTGAACTGTAACGTTTCTTTGTTGAACTCCCAATAGGTGGAGCCACCAGATTATAACGTTTACCAAATTCGGTTAATTAGTTATTAATGACAGGTTCAATACAATACATTTAGATATAGCTAATAGTTTTTCAAATGCCACGTAAACGTATTATTACAGTTAAATGACTATTCGTTTTAATCTGCTAAACACGACCGTGACAGAGCTCCCCCCAAAGAATATATCCCATATACTTCTTTAATAACAGACATGATTATAACAAAGTCATTTAAATGCGCAAGTAGTAACACATAATAACACAAAAGCATATTTATGCCAAACCAATACAAAATTGACCGAGTCAGTAATTAATCATTCAATTAACATTCAGAACAACAAGGCTATAAAGGAACATATCAAACTTTAACTTTGGGTATAACTGAAATTGGGTTGACTTTTCCTTTAAACTAGACACATTACTCAAGTCTACTTAACACTAAACGGAAATGAAACATGGCAGTTATGTCAAAACGACTGATGTATGATCATTGACGAACTGCATTAATATTAATAAAAATGCTATGTTTCGATAGACAACAATAGCTTCCCTGCTAAGGAATAAGCAGAGTCATTAAATAAATGATAAAAATTCTTATGGAAAAAAAGGTTTATCCAACCATTGGTGAAAATTAACCCACTGACAGAGAAATGATTTAAATTATTTTTTAAATCAGCAAAGAAAAGGCATAATGCAAATGCATGTTTATAGACGGCTTAATGCATCTGCCACCAAATTTTGTGAACCTGCCACATGATCAACTGTGAATGCAAATTCACTCAAAATTAGGGCCCAATGACAAAGACGACGGTTATTGCGCCGCATTTTGTCAAGTGCCAAAAGGCTTCTTTGGTCTGTGCGCAGGGTGAAATTCCGCCCCTCTAAATAATAACGTAACTTTTGAACGCAGTAAACCACACTCAGCAGTTCAACTTCAACAACAGAATATCTAGTTTCTGTGGTGGTTAACTTTCGGCTAACAAAAGTTATCGGCACTTCACCCAAACCATCCTCTCTATTCTGAGACAACACGCCACCTATACCAACAAAACTGGCATCAGAGGTGAGAATGAAGGGTTTGGAAAAGTCGGGTGAGTGTAGTACAGATTCAGAGGTCAGGGCATTTCGGAGCTGGAGGAAACTTTTCTCACAAGCATCTGACCATTGGACCTGAATAGAAGCGTGCTTTTCAGTCAAAGCAAATAGGGGAGCAGCAATAGTACTAAACTGTGCGATGAACCGACAGTAGAAACCTACCATTCCAAGGAATCGTCTCACTTGGGATTTAGTTTGAGGACGAGCACAGTTATGGATCTGTTCTAGCTTTTGGGGCTGTGGCCGTAAACGGTTCTTGCCAATTACGTAGCCTAAAAAGTTGGCCTCTTGCAGAGCAAAGTGACATTTGCGAATGCATGTCAATGTGTCTTCCACGTGTCTCAGATGGTCTGCCCAATTTGATGACTTAATTAGTACATCGTCAATGTATCCACGTGAAGAGTTGGAGACAGTTTCTAAGATGCGATCCATCAATGACTGAGCTGAACTAGCAGCATTCATTAGCCCAAACGGCATCACAAGGAACTCAAACTTTCCGAACGATGTTACAAATGCTGTCAATGGGATCGACTCTGGCGTAAGTTCTATCTGCCAGTATGCCTTGGCTAGATCGATAGTCGAGATCCATACAGCATTGTGGAGGTCATCCACAATGTCATCAGGTCTGGGCATGACATACGGACAAAAGATGGTACGTGCATTCAACTGTCGATAATCGACGCAAGGTCTCCATTCATCATGAGGCTTTGGCACAAAAAGCATAGGGGACGCATATTCAGATTCTGAGCGTCTTATAACACCGACGTCCAACATTTGTTGCAGCTCCTGTCGTACTACTTCATTGCGTGCCTGGGGGATTCGATATGGATGTTGACGGACTGGTGTTTTGTCAAACAAGTTGATGTGGTGTCTAACTACCATGGTCCTCCCTGGCAAGTCGGTAAACATTTCAGGAAATTTGTGGAAGACTGTGCGAAGTTGGGTATTAGCTTGACTGGAGAGGTTTGAAGGCAGCTCTAAATCATCTACAGATTGTGTAGCTTTAGCTGTTGGCAGAAAAGCATACTCAGGGAGCCCAGAAGATTGTACAACACCTTGGCCAATCGCCGGTTCAGTCTGCAATTCTTCTACTTCCTCTTCATTTCCAGCCCAGAACACTTCACCCTCAGTAATACTGACTTCATCGGTGTAGTCTCTTTCTAGATCAGGAACTTCACTACTAGTACACATTGCCCACAATACCAAGTTTTCCTGACGGTCAATGTAGTGCTTGAGTTTATTCACATGATAAACTCGGACATCGCGCCGCTTGCCTTTTGATCCTACGCATACTTTGTAGTTCCAGTCTGACAGTTTATCCACTACTGGAAAGGGACCACGCCAACCTGGGCTCATCTTTTTGCCCTTACGCATATTGCGGATCAAAACACGGTCACCAATTTCAAAGCCTCGCTCCTTGGAAATCCTGTCATACCAGCGTTTTGGGGCTAGCTTAGCCTCCCTCAAAGACTGGTGGGCATCCTCTGTAGCAGTTTCTATCGTATTGATAACTCGGGCTACATATTCATCGATGTCTTCTAAATTGGGGGGCTTGGAGCATCCCCAGCGTTCTTTGAGCATAGCCAAAGGAACACGTATAGGATATCCAAAGACAAGTTCATTGGGTGAGTAATTGGTCGATTCCTGGGGCACTTCCCTGTAAGCAAACAGGACGAAATCTACAGCTTGGTCCCAGGGTAAAGAAGGGTTATCCTGTTGTAGGCGAAGAATGGAAGCTTTCAAAGTGGTGTTATATCTCTCGACAAGACCACAAGTGGAAGGAGAGTAGGGACTGGCAAAGATACCTTTTACTCCTAATTGGCGCTCTAACTCTTGAGTAAGCTCGGAGGTAAATTGTGTACCACAATCCGTAATTATCTGTCGAGGGATTCCATACCTGCAACAGAACTTAAGGAGAGCATCCAGTACAGTGATTGTTTCTATGTTAGGAAGTGGATAACAATCAGGGTAGCGGGTTGAGTGATCAACCAGTACCAATGCATATCGGTTTCCACTAGGAGTACGATCCAGGGGGCCAATGATATCCATTCCAATAGTACGGAACACAGTGTCGGCTATGGACAGTGGTTTTAGAGGTGCTCTGTCTGCCTGACGTACTCTAGCTGTACGCTGACAAGTATCACAAGAGCGACAATAGTTACGAACACTTCGTTTTAAGTGTGGCCAGATAAATATTTGAAGTATACGTTGCATAGTTTTGTTTATGCCAAGGTGCCCAGCAAGTCGACTGCCATGTGCTAAAGCAAGCACTGTCTTACGTCTAGGTTTGGGCAGTACGAGAAGTTCACGGGGAGATTGTCCTTTCCTTTCCCGGCATAAATAAAACAAAATGCCATCACGCAACAAATATCCGCTTCCTTTTTTATAGGCTGCTTCGGGAGTTCCTGCGTTATCAATGAGGTTACGAATGGACACATCTTCTTCTTGTTCTTGCCCCAACTCCTTTGCACTAGCTTTGAGCAGTTGATCGTGCACTTTCGTGGATTGGTGCAGATCCGTTTGTCCACTCTCCACCCTATTCAACGCGTATTGATGCTGTTGCGAGTCGCGCCTAGCATCAGCCTCTTGCTTTGCAGCTTGTGAGCGGGTTACAACATAAGCTGACTCTGTCATTTGCACTCTTGCTTCGGCGATGGCCCGACGTGGCTTGGGAAGGGGCTTTAAAGCAGAAAGGTAGTTATTACCGAGTAGAAAATCTGTAGGTAACTTTGAGCTCACACTCACAGTAAGGATGCCGGAAAAACCAGGACCCTCAATTTCAATCTCTGCAGGAAAGCAAGTGCTTTGATCGCCGCAAATACAAGTGAGTTGCTGAGGTGATTTATCTAAATATTGCTCAGGCCGCACAAACCTCGAATTCACCATAGAAACAGAGGCGCCTGTATCGCGGACGCAATCGGCATGCAACCCATTAATGAGAGCCTTGAAGCAAACAGGTTCTGTCTGTCCTGGCACATGCCGCCATTGATTGTTAGCTAAGTCATCACTGTCAACCTCGCCGAATAATTGTTTTCTAGCGGAAGTAGATCCAGCAGCTTTGAGACTTGCCTCCGTATTCAGGTTGGCACGACATTCATTCCGTTTGTGCCCGGCCCTGCCACAACGGTAACACTGTATCCGTGTGCTCTTCATTGTATTGCCACCTCCACCACTAACTCCATCTTTATTTTCTTTGGAGCGCGGACTGGGTTGGACAGATCTATTGTAACGACGCGAAACCGAAGTACTCCTTTCATGCGGTGTTACTAAGTTTGCAGCCACGTATCGATCTGCGCGTTCCGTAAGTTCTTCTAATTTCAGAAGAGTTTTCCTCCTTAGCCATGCCGCCAAGTCATTCGGCATCAAGGAAAGTACCTGTTCAATTGCGTCAATTTGACAAACTCCCTCATAGGTAGAAACACCGAGAGCTTTGTGATAATCTCGCAGGCTACTATCCAGCCTGCGACCGAGTTGAGTGTAGCTTTCATTTTTCAGTTTGCTAATACTTCGGAACCTTTCCAAGTACATATCAGGACTGAGAATGTAAGCACCAAGCAATGCCTTACGTAATGCATCATAATTTCGCAAACTGTCTGCTGGCAATTGCTGAAACGCATCAGCAGCCCTGCCAGTCAATGCTGGCCCCAGGCAAGCTGCCCAAGATGTCTTAGGAATATCATTGGCAACCGCACAAGACTCGAACCAATCCAAGTACTTCTGAATATCATCCTTAGATTCTTCATATGTCCGGACTTTAAAATGCCTGATTTTGTCAGCAGCAGAATCTAAAGTTGAAGTATTGGGGTTAGAGAAGGAGATATTTTGTGCGGGGGATGACCTAAGTTCTTGACGTCTCAATTCAACTTGAGCCATCTGTTGTTCATGTTCCATTTTCTTTATGGACACTTCAGCTTCAAGTTCCAATTGCCTAATTTCAAGTAAGGCTTGGGTTGTCTTCTCATCAGTAGTAGAAAGCGCTTCTAAATTAATTGACGCAGTTTTACGACGCCTAGGAGTAGGCAAAGGTACACTATTTACATGCGTTGGCACCGAGACCGGATCTAGCAGGGGCTTTTCGGCAGCAATGGTTCGCACCCCTGTTGTATCGAAGTGAAGCGGCTTGCGCTTGACACTAGTATCCTCTCGTTCACCTAAAGCGGCTGTAGCGGGTAGGGGCAGCTCCATGTCATTATCCGAGAGAGAACCCTCCTCTGACATGCGATCCAGTTGATCCAGTGGATCTTTCATCTCACCACCTTCTGGATTTTCCAAGTCCGCCCTAGTTTCCGCTCCTTCTTCGGGAAGCCCGGCTGCTTCAAAAATTGTAGTAATCAACTTCGCTCTCGTAGTTCGTGGGTCAACCAGGAGCAAATGCTCTGCAACGATATCTTGCAATTGTTTCTTGCTAAGGGAAACTAATTGTGACAGTCTATATCGTTTCTCAAACATTATTGAAACAATAATTAAATTCAAGCCTGAAAACGAAAACGCAATTAGCTACGGGTTATAGTTTGATAGGTTTTCTCTAATTTTCCACTTCCCACGCCTCCACACACTCTTGCACTCAAACACAAAGAGAAACGTTTTTTTTAACTCTATTTCTTGTTAACGAGCTTCAACCCGTACAATTAAACTGGAGTTTTTGAGCGTAGGCCTTTAGTATCAAATGTATTGGCCAGAATTTTGTATGCGCAAAGTAAATTTAAAAAGCTATAAACGCTTAGAACAAGCAACAGAGAAGCCAGGTAAACATGCAGCATGTATACTTCCTGCCAACGAAGCTTTTTCTATATTTAGTTTGCGAAGAAACTGGACTTTTGCCAAACTTTCAATAACGTCCTATGTAAACCTGACTAGACACTAGAATACAGTTAGGAAACAATATATAGGTTAAACTGCAAAATATTGAATTAATTGGTGTACCTACAAAGTTTAAATAGAAAAACTGTTGTAACTACTATTTTCTGCCCGGTTTTTCACTTTTCGTTTAAGTAAAGCTGAATCGTTTATCACACGGACAAAAATATTTCCTACTAGTAGTTAATGAAAGAAATTGACATTTCCGTGGCATTTGTTTAGCTCACACTGTATAACCAAGACGTGTACAAAACGGATGAAGACATCAACTCAAGTTGATATCAGAAACGACAAAAAACATCTGACACCAGTGTAACATTCGGGTCACGAAATTCTTTGCTAGCCCACGGGGCCTCGAACTTGGGTCGGGCAACTTAAGTCAAGATAGATTGCTGAACGGGTTGGTGACTCCAAATGTTAGAGAGCAGCAATGTTTATTTGAATTCTAAGGCAGTTACAAGCGCAGGAGGGGTCGGTCCGTCCTAAAGTACAGAGAATGGGCCAATGGTGATACAGTGTGAACGGAAACAGTGAACCCAACAAAGTATAAATAAACAAACTGTTTGCTTTAGGTTTAACATTTTAATTGGCATAATTAATTAATTAATTAAAACAATAAACAAAAAGAACTCACAACTTGCACTAGAACAGCGGGGTACCCCTCATTTAATAACAGTCTGCTAGCGTTTCACGTAGCGGGACGTCTCCCGTAAAGTTCCGGGTTTCACACACTTAGGTGACTGGAATCACTTTGCTAACAGTCTTGTCGACAACGGCGACCGCATCAATGTCCCACTCGCTTGACTGGCTTAATGAGATTAGCGGACGATGACAGACCACCAGGATTCTTCTGACGACGTCTCCTCCTAATGAGTCAGGTACCAGGCTTTCAGTATATATTAGAAGTCTACTTTTTCGTCTTGGTTGAAAACTCCACCATCATGGAAGCATGCCCATCACAGGAAAATGTCATTTGCCAAATACTGGACGTATGGCTCACGTTCTGTCTACTCAATATAAATGAATGGTAGTGTGAACAATTCAATTCACGTAGCTATTGCAAGTCATGAAGTTGATTCTTAAAGTATCAGAAGTGACGTCTTGTCGGCCAACGCCCCGACAAAGACAAAAACAATTGGCCTTTTAGCTGAGTCGGCCATTAAACCACAATCTCCCTAACCTTGTCGTATAATCTGCACCTCTCCAGTCATACCTGTCGTGACCCAGTTAATCATCCAATCACAGCGGTACTCTAGGTATGAGATCATGAAGCCAGAATTTAGTCAAAAAAGTTGAACTGTAACGTTTCTTTGTTGAACTCCCAATAGGTGGAGCCACCAGTTTATAACGTTTACCAAATTCGGTTAATTAGTTATTAATGACAGGTTCAATACAATACATTTAGATATAGCTAATAGTTTTTCAAATGCCACGTAAACGTATTATTACAGTTAAATGGCTATTCGTTTTAATCTGCTAAACACGACCGTGACACATACCTTGTTATTTTGTGTAACAGATATCGTACTGCCTTTTGGCTTGAGTTGTACTTTCTGCATTCTACCGAACACATCTGTTTCTACACAAAACGTAAGATCCAATCCCAAATCAGTGATATCATTGTCAAGGATCCACTGTAAAAATCATGTATAAGCTCCAAATAATCATGTTATTGTTGAATGTGTTTTTACCTAAACTGTTCTGTTTGTAATACCCCAAGCACAACAAAAGATTCCAGTAACAGGGGAGACATTCAGAGACCTTTAGGAGACTAACAGAGATAGTCTTTTATCATTAGCTTTTTAATAATCCAACGATTTCCAATTGTAGCATTTACACAACTCATGTGTTTGGCTACATTCTAAAAACAACCAATTGCTTATCTGCATTAAAACAATAAAAAAAACAACCAGCTATTCACTTTTCAACTATAACAGCATAAACTGTTTTCTAATATAGTTTAGCACTCTGCAAACGGGTACTCGATGGCACTTTTTACATAACACAAATAATTCAGGCAGGACCAAAAACTAGTTCACTATCAATGAGCAGCTGTATCAACTGGTGTCAGACTATTCACATACATCCTCATCCATCTTCATTGAAATAAATATCAAAGGCGGTATAGTGAACAAAACTGCCTAAACAGTATTGTCGGTAGACATCATCCAGTTACTGAGCAACTAAGTGCACACTAAAAACCATTGTGTTGTTTATCTCGCCTTTTTTAATATTATTTGATTGATTTTTCATGCACAAAATTGTCTATTAAGCAATGGCTGAAATTTGAAACAAATGAGTCATTTAAATTGGCAAGACAGCACAGTTTCAAGTATTCCCTTGGCCTTGTATTTATTCTGACAGTGACCATGATTTAACAAGTGTTACCAGGTTATGCCAATTTAATCAGTAACATAATGTCAGAGCACGTTTAGTAATATCCCAGTAAAAGCTTACAACTAATTCAAAATGCTGCCATACATTGTGTAGCTTAGCTTAATGTACTAACATACCTGCAAATTTTTTGCATACTCTGGATCAATAGAAGCCACGTCTTGGTAATTAACTGGGATGCCAAGAATATGTTTGTAAAAGGAGCGAGTGAAGTAAACGTTGATCAGCTGACGGTGAAAAAGTGCAAGACCCATCGCTTGACCGGCAAACTTGAAGTAGTTTAAATGATCAGGATTGATGGCTGAGTTACTGTTTGGTTGAAAAGTACAGCCTGAAGCAAACACAAAAATGTAAAAAAATTAAAGTTATAAGATTCGATTACTGATAGTTACATATTAATCAAACAAGGTTCAAGATGACTTCTAGGTTTAAGTTTAAGTTTATTTTTGTAAAGTGTAAAATCCATATAAATATGCACTTGAATGCTGTACCGAAAAAATACAATGCATTAAAAATACGAGATTTTACAAAAACTTAGTAACATTAAAATAAAAATATGAAAGAACAAACTTATTCTATAACCAGCTTGCTCTTTTTCCAACATATTAACAAAATTCAACAAAAAAACGTAAAGGTAATTTTCCAGACTTACACTGTCACACTTGCTTATAACATTATTGAAAAATATTTCGCAAACTGACATGAACAAATTGTAATCAAAACAACACAGACTCGTTAAGACCACACATCCTACCTACATCATGCACCACAACACCACACCCGTTCTATCCACATCATGCACAACTACACCACACCCGTTCTATCCACATCATACACAACTACACCACACCCGTTCTATCCACATCATACACAACTACACCACACCCGTTCTATCCACATCATACACAACTACACCACATCCGTTCTATCCACATCATGCACAACTACACCAGTCCAGAGTCATCAGAAGGAAACAATAAGCAAAATAACACAAGATGGTCAGTTATGTATGTATCAAAATCACCATACTGAAAGTTCTGAAACAAATTTAAATTGTAAAGTAATACTCATTGGTTAAGATTGGTGAAATTTATAAACAATAAGTATCATAGTCTAAAATGTAGGCTATAAAGTAAAAGATAAAAGTAGATTACAAAGGTAAAAATACTGATATAAGAATCCCTTTATAGTTTATAATAGTCTATAATCCATTAAATAGTTCCCCCTTTTATTATGAACAGAAAACTTTGTAACTTAATGCTTCTGCTTGTTAGATGTACCACTCCATGTTGGGCATTTGTAATTAATTAGTGTAAGCTGTGCGTCAATGTCTGTAATGTCCTGTGCAGCAATGTCCTTTCCGGTCCCAAAAATACTCTTCTTGCAACAAATTGATCTGTACACCAAAATGCCATTGAGAGAGAATTGTCAACAAACAATGGGTAATGTACACAAATAATATAAATAGCAATATTTGCACTACATTCAAGGTTTATATGAAGTTACTATTTCTGTAAAAAACTAACAGCAAAACAATCACATGCTATTGCAAACTATTACCGTCAGGTGAGGGTATAAATAAGGCATAATCTGGATTAAGAAGTTCCTTAGACAAAACATCAAACCATTCCCTTAGCACTCCATAACCCTGCAAGAATAATATATCTAGACTAATATCGCTTAAAACAATTCTGTACTAGTTAGTGTTATAAGCAAACATTGCAAGCTTACTAGGACAAAGTAACGACCATTAAAATAGAACAAGCTTGGAGCATTTTTTGTATTTTTCAGTTTTCATGGAATTTTTATTATTTTAGCACAAATTTTATCTGGTTGGGCTAGGCACGAAGTAAGCAAAATAACTTTTAACTGAAGAAAACACTTTACTACTGAAATGTTGCCTACTTAATTCTCAGCATAAGTTATTAGCCAAATTAAGTTTCAATAGTTAGCATGTTTATTATCATGTTCTACACAAAAACACTCACCATTCCATCTTCACCTTTGAACTGTACCGCCAGCTGCTTTTTCAGTTTTTGTGGTTCTGTTTTGAGTAGTTCTGCACAACTAGTTTCAAATATCTTCTCTAAAATGTAAAAAGCACCTATAGGTCATCATCAAAGAAGTGGAAAAAAACTTAAAACTCCATTTTGCAAAAAATCCCAAATTTAATGTTAAATATCTTAACAGGGAACTTCAATAATACTAAAATGGTCACACCAGTTTATTTTTTATAACTCACAAACAAAACCTACTACTTTTAATGTGTGCAAAATAAAAAAATGTACTTTTCACAATCAACTGCATAAGGCTACAGCAGGCCATCCTCATATTCTACAGCAAATTAGTAATCTGATTTAGCTAGCCCTTCTTCGAGATATCTCATCCCGTTCGTACCTCTATCAATGTTCAAAGTCACTTCGTTTCCGGGAGGCATGTGAACGGATGAGGGGGAAACGTCCACCTCTTCAGGTGTGTTCAAGTTTTCATAAAACCATTGCTGCTTCAGCTTAAATGACTAAAATAATAAACAAGTTACTTAAATAATGCAATGAACAAACTATAGTTTTAGCATCCAGGTATGATGAACTTTAATTTCTATTTCAAATTTTAGTAATGATATTCCGGTTATGTAACAGGTGGGTATGCAGAGGCCAGAAAAAACATTCAACATTCTTGCTCTGCTTGCTCCCATACAGTCCATGAAAATTTTGCCATTAACTAGGAAATTAGTAGCAAATATGGTGCTGGAGAGCACACAAGAGCAAGCGAGGATAGGATAACTTAGGAGAGGATAAAACTAGATATGGTTCTGCTGAGAGTGATGTTCAGAGAGGCAGCTCCTATGGTTTAAGCCTAGAAAACCTGCAAGAGCCAGATATATCCAAAATTTAAATGAATTGACTTCTGTATAATATGGTCAGTATTACAAAATTAATGTTAAAAATTATTGTGACACAAAAAAGTACCTGTGCTTTTATAATAGGCAAAAAAGCTGTCATAAGCTCTGGACAGTCAAACAAGAACGAGAAATGATCGAAGATGATGCGTGGTTGTCTAGTGACTAGATACATTAGAGATGACTTATGCATGTCCACAAACTCGAAGAAACATATTGAAGGCTCACTAAAATAGCAAAATGATAAAATAAGATAATTTAGTAAAATATGTCAGCATTCTACTCAACACTGTTCTAACCAGCAAAAATACAATGTAATATTCAACCTAGTAAGACTGTAACTTCCTGAGTTTTTCCGTTTTGTAGTCGTTGTTTGCTTACATAACGCACACAAAATGCACAAAAAACTCATAATTGCAACACCCTGCAAACTGGAAAAGAAAAAAGGCTTTTGTATATCTCTAAGTTTACGAAGATTTAGAAAGCACAAACCTGCTGCTTTGAGCGCAACAGCAGCACATGTAATAAGCTTGTATCACAGCACAAATTCTAGATGTTGTTGCATCTAATAAATCTGCAAAACTCTTTCTTTCCCCTGTCTTTCTCGTTAGGGAATGAGGTCGCAATGGCACTTGAAAACCGTCCACTTCAAGAAAACCTTCAGATGAGCTAGATAACAACTCTTGGCTGGAGCTTCCTAAGGGACCACCAAAAGCTGAAGATGCCAAACTTTTGTCCAGAGTTGGACAGGAGAAGTCTTTTTCTTCTGCTACTGTCTCTGAAAGGTAATCCACTGCTTCAACTTCCATAGCCTGGGCCTCACTGGTCATATTCACACTAGCACCAACTAGCAGATTATTCTGCAACTCCTGTTTTAATCTCTGTTCGCTGCTCATGTTTTCACGGTTGCCAAGAGGACTATCTGAATCAATATGAGGTAATGAAGATGCTAAGTTCTCTAGATGAGTCGTGACCTCGGGGCTCAGAAGGTCATCATTAATCCGACTCATACTCATGTCACTCCGTTTTTCGATCTCTGTCTCCAAAAGAACAATCCATTCATGTAAAGATGACCAGAGTAAATCCAAACCCTTTAAAACGATAAAAAATACTTGCTATCATATTTCCCTTTCTACTTAAGATTTAAAGTTTAATATGATCAAACATACACGATGAGTAGAAAAATGTCTAATTTATGTTTATTACTGACTCATTGCATGTTTAATTGTTTTGTCTAAGGCAAAAACAAATGTTTCTTTTATGTTGGTTTAACACTATGCCTAATGTAATCCTACTTTGACATCAGCAAAAAGCATCCATATTTTTGAGAAAAAAAACAATTGTAGCAAAATATCACACAGTAAACTTACTGGTTGAAATAATTATTTTGCATAATGCAAGAAAATACTGTTTTTGTGATACCATCCTAAAACATACTTAAGTATTCTGCTCTTTAATCAACTAATAATAGTTTTGTTCACACCATGTAGAAGGTAAAGGATACATTAGCGGTCAACCCATTTGGCACCAATAATAACTTTGTTCACTCAAACTTCTATTTAAATTTTGCCACTGTCATCAAAAACACACTATCAAAGGTCACCAAATACAATGAAAAGTGCTTTGACAGGGTTGTGTCGTAGCCGAGGAACATTACGAGGATGAATGTGTGTTCTGTTCGGATTACAAAATAAATTCGGGTTCTAGCTATAGATGTAGGTCTTCTGAGCACCCATTGTGGTTTTTCTGGCTGTGTGATTGTTTACACTAAATCTGGATCTAAAGGTTACAAGACTTATTGTATTATCTATGGGATTTATGTCTACTTACTAACATGTGCATTTGATAAAACAAAAAAATTCATGAAATACGTTAACGGTCTTTTCAAATTTACATGACTTAACACTTTTGTAATGTTCCACACATTTTAACTCAAACTTATGAAATGTAATAAATTTTACCCGAAGAAAATCAGTGGGAGATTTCATCTGTAATTCATGCATTTTGCGCGAAGGTGACTGAGATCTCTGAGAAGACTCTCTTTGAAGTGAAGATGGCGACTGTGCTCCACGACGAAGGGATCCACCTTGTGTCTCTGCTGCCAACTGAAGCAGCTTATTCACCAGCTTACAGAGAACAGACGTGCATCGTAGAAATATATCACACTGATGCTTATATGAGCTTGATATGCTAAAGTAAATGTACACAATCTATTAATGTAGAATTTGCCTTTGAAACGCATGTGATTTTGTAAACCTGCCAAATGAGCTAATGTACTATAATATGTTTTCATAATTAAATTAATATGTTATAATAGCAATAGTAATAATAATAATAATGATAATAATAATAAAAATAACAACAACAACAACAACAATAATAATGATAATAATAACAATAATAATAATAATAATAATAACCTATTAATTGCCACATTGTAGAATATGAAGCTAAGAATCATATGACTCATGATAAAATTGCTTCAATGGAAAAGCATTGATACCTTAACAGTTCTAGACCATGTTGTGCAGTCAGATTCGTCAGTGTATGTAGAATCTTTTCCTTTTTGTAACCATCTGCTTGACATATATAGGAAAGAGTTTGAAAAAGCTAAAACAAACAAACATGATACAGTGAAATGGAAACAGAAAAATTTGGGAAGGTCTGCTAGCATCTATTGCAAACAGATCAACTTTTAGAGAGTTTCAACCAGAAATTTCACCCGATTTAGCAGAAACTGCTCTACATTTTTCAATAAAAGATTTTGAGCAGAAATTTCTCTAAAGTTATCACCAAAAATTTTAGCAGGAATTTTTTATGATTCTTACAAATTATTTTAGCAGATGCTTTTCTATAGCATGCTATTAGATTTCTAATCTTAGTAGAAATTAGGTGGTGCCTTCACACTTACTTTAAAAAGGTAATTTTCTATAAATCTCATTAGAAACCATGCAACAAGAGTAATCATTTAAGCCTCAGTCTCACATGCATGATTAAAAAACAACAATGCTACTAAGACAAAAACGCATTTACAAGTTTTACCTGCTTTTCCGTAACAATTGTTTTCTCTGCCATCTTTAATAAAACATCCAGCAATTTTGGCCAGTGCTTAATAAGAACTTCAGTCGTCTCAGCATATCCACACTGCACACTCCAGTCTAGAGGAGTAGTACAGGCTTTGTCAGATAAATATGAAGCACCACGGGCAAGCAATACTGTTACTATGTCTCTTTGTCCATGCCTGCATAAGTTCAAAATTGTTTATAGACATTAAAGTTGATTAATTGCAACTTTAATAAGGGCATAATTCTTAATTGCAAGTATAAATATAATTAATAAAAATCTAACCAAAAAGAAAATATGATATTTCAATTAACACAGATGTGCAGAAATGAAATGTCTTTTCTTTTTTATTATGGGATTACCTGGAGCTTCATAAGGCATTGTGTTAAAACAAAAAGATTTGGTAATACAAATAACACTTTTTATCAAAGCCAAAAACCATTTGTGTTAGTTGATAAAATATCATTGATTCTTTATATCACAAGGCTCACAGCAACAAATTTGGAAATAGAATGTTTTAAACTATTTATTTATTGATTCACAATATTTCGACATAAATGGTATGTGTCTTCCCCAGATGTTCGTGTGCCGACACATAAAATTTTTGCCGTTTTTCTGCCAAAACAAAACTGAACTAAAAAATTGATTGTTGTACGACTAAGTACAACTCTTTCATTAAATATCTCAAAAGAGCTTATTCAGGATATCACACAATAAGTTTTGAACAAAAAACCTGTTCTATTTACCTCATTGCACACTAGCTGCAAGTTATTGGGTTAATAAAAAAATGTTAATTCTTAAAATGACAAATTTAAAAAAAAGCACTGTATTTCACATAAAAAAATCACGTAAATTTTTATGCAAAATATAAGGGTTTTTGAAATATCACTTACAAACAGTTTAAAAATGTCACCAACAAAAACATTCTGAAACCTTACTTGCATGCTCCTGCGAGAGGTGTCAAACCCGAATTGTCTCGATGATTCACATTAGCACCATTGTCCAGTAAACAAACAACAGTCTGTTAAAAAATAAATGAACAATGCAGTGTAACTATTGACATTTGTAGAAAAGAAAAGAAATAAGAATATTAAAAAAACTTTTTTTGCTGGAAATTTACAACCTAATTAAAGCAAGAGAAGTTTAGTTTATCTAATAGAGTTGCCAACTTTTTGCTGGGCAGACATAATTATTAATTACTTTTACATCATTTACCATAGCTGTACCCTATAATATTAAATATACAGTAGGCACCTCTTAATATACTCACTTTGGGACCGAAGTGCTTTAACCCAATTAACCGACTGAACCTATTAACCGACGGGTGTAGTATTACTGATATAGAAGTATGAGTCACCAACTCACTACGCATTGCAAAGGTTTCTAATGAATTTTAGAAGAGAAGTAATGCCGAAATTCCTTTGTGCAGTTAAAAATTAGAAAAAAATTTAAAATATTAATTTATATAAGTGAAATAGCAATAAATTAAAACGTATCCTTTTCTAAATCACATGTCTCTTTATTTGCAAAATTACAAAACTTCCTTCAAAGTCGGCTGCTTCATTTTATGTCGCGAAGAAGTTGGCTCACAAAGAGCTCATAATGATAAAAACGTTGAAAATCTGTTGTTGTATATGATGCACAAATCCTCGTAAAAAACTAAGATGAAATAAAAGACAAAAAAGCCTATTAGTCACAGGAAAGTGTCTTATTGAAGCATATGAAGCAAAAATATTGAGTCAACTATGTGAGCTATTTCAGTCAATTACCGACAGTTTTTATGTACATTTGAATAGAAGCAGCCCGTACCAGGCATTTTTGAGTCAATTAAACGATTGAGTCTATTAACCGTGAGTCTACTAAGTGGCGTCTACTGTAGCCTTATTAATGCAGACAGCAACATTTTTAAGACACAATTTGCTTACGATAATGGTTAAAAAATGTAAAACTCTTGCAAACAAAAGAAATATAAACCGTGAGATGTCCATTTTGGCAAGCCACATGCAGTGGCGTCTGACCTTGTTGATCTTCTACATCAATGTCTTTAATGTAAGACAGAACACTTTTTAGCAATTCAGCACGACCATTCACAGCCAGCCAATGGATCTAGCACAAATTAAAAAATATAGTAACCTTTACTTATTCATTAATCAACATATTTTAATAATCGTTTTTTCAGTATGCAGCTAGTCCATTTAAATTTATTTTTTTCGCACCACTGCATACACAAGCCACTCTTAATAGTCCTAAAAATAATTTTCAACAATTTTCATTCATTTTTAACATGCCATGCATTTCTAGCAGTAATTCTGCTAGTAGATGATGCTGTTTACTAAACTTTTTGCCAAACCTGAAGCGGCAAAGCTCTGGCACAAAAATCAGAGCCTTTAAAAAAAAATCAAATTCTAGAAACAGTAAAAATTTTGCTCTATGCTAGTTTGTACTTAATTTAGTGGATTATCAGCAATATCAGCAAATAAATGTCATGCAAAAAATCATTCTGCAGTAATTAAATACATACAGCAGTCAGTCCAACATTGTTACGAATATTAACATCAGCCTTCATTTCAAGCAGCTTCGTCATGCATTTCTTTTGTCTGGTAGAAAAAATAAGTTTTCATTAATTACACTAGTTAGCTGCCAGACAACATAAATATTTTGTGCTTATTATTGTCTCTAACAGTACGAAATAAAAAAATCAATTCAAATGTATGGGGACATTATCTTATTAGTCATTTTGATTCAGAAAATTCATAGGTAATACAAAAGTGAAACACAATATTTTTACCTCAAGAACACAGAAAAGGTAAGTAAGTTCTTACCACTTACAAAAACAATAACATGACTCCTGCTGTGCCATTTTAACTATGGGCATAAGCAAAAAATATAACTAGTTTACAATGTTTCCAACATGATCAGAAACTAAAGATTTTGCAAATGATAGTTACATAATTTGGACTCGGAATGAAGTCAACCTTTTGTCAGAAGTTTTTCTTCTGTTTTGCTTTTTGTTGAATTCATAATGCTTATACCTAAGAATTGCACTTCACAATAAAATGGCAATGTGACATTTTGACTTGTGAACTGTGAGTTAAAGGTCAACTAATCCCTTGTCAACCAGTATCATTTGATTTGTCTTATTGAGACATGAAGCCAAAATGGCAACTTTGGCACAAAAACCAATTTTGAGTCAACTTATACTATTTAATTTTTCTCATTGAAAGTTGGAACCTTTTCAGTATATGCCCTCTAGGCTCTAGTAGGAATTTTTTCACTTTCCCATGCCACATGCCACCCTACCTAGCGACATACCAAGACTATAGCCCAGGTCAAAAACTGCAGGAAGAAACAGAGCTTTTCAAAACCTTAAGTGCTGGACAATTACCCGACAATAAGTAAATACTTATGAAGGAAAAGTGTAAAAACTGAAAGCCCTAGGAGGAGATGCGACCTAATGGAAAAACTGACCAACACTCGGTGCCCTTGCCCTATGACCAGATTACTGCAAAAATGACCAAACGTCACATTCGCCTCAGTGATGCCGAGGGCTACCCAGCCTGTGAGTTTCTTGACCCTAGCTTGCAAGCTTACAATTTATTAAGCAAAATGTTTATGGAGAATATGCAAATAAATAAATGCATTTCAAAACGATTTTGTTATTGCAAAATTGTACTTGATATTGCAAAATTTTAACAATCACACTGCTAACTAATGAATAGTTATGCTTGATGAAACATTCGAAAACTTACCCATTAATGGCTGCAAGATGTAAAGGTGTACAACCAGATCTATCTTGATAATTAACATTAGCGTTCCGTTTTAACAATTCCAATAAGCATTCATAAGATCCACAACTATAAAATCAAATAACAAGCTGTGAATGGTTAGTTAAAACATCAGGCAATTATCCCAAATGCTTGCAAAATTATATCCAATATTAATAGGCCATTGCACATTAATACTAATATTATTAGGGATATTATATACCAGTACTATATCAGCGAATGTAATACTACACTATCAACATCATACAACTGTGCATACCAGTTTTGTTACACAGACTTGTTTTATTACACACAGAGATACAGCTTAATCATAAGTGTGTAGAATTAAAGGCACAAAATATCTACATCATTTAAATAGTGAATTACAATAACCAATAAATTATCATCAACACAGCTCAAAGAAGGCAAACATGGTGCTACAAATTGCAGGCTCTTCTGTCTCACTCAGAAATTTTTGTGCCTATTTTATGGTATTGTATATCTAGAATGAATCATATTACTTCCCTGGGAATTAGTGAAATAAAAAAACAACGACTTACTTAGCTGCAACATGGAGAAGTGTTCTCTTTGACTTCCCAATGGGCGAGTTAACATCATAATTTGAGTTTGACAGCAATTCAGCTACTGACCTGAAATGTTAAACAACAAATTGGTCTTTTCAATTTGACAGTATTTCTTAGAATGTTATTAGCTGCAGAAGCTGTTCATAAAATCTGTAGAATTAACCAGCTTCTCTATGGTGACAAAATATTTAGATTGTTCAACAGCTGATCAAATTTTCTAGATCCTCCAGTTTATACAATTTCCCACAAATTACTAGTGACTTATTAAGTCCACTAGTATAAGTTTCTACAGCTTATAGTGTGATAAAGCAAAGTTCTACAAAACTGAAACTTTGTTTGCTGATAACTCTGCTCTGTGAACATTTCTTATTAATACTATATAGACTACAACAGTCATAGAGTACAGTAGTTTTTCTGGCATGCATTATACAGTTGGCATCATACAGGCTACAAGCAGAATTGTATTTCAAGTTTTGCCTTTGTAAATTTATGAGAGTGAAATATTATGGAAAATTGTTGCTGTTAGAAATTTTCCTTGCAACATCTTGAATAGCTGCATTTGCCGGCTGCTAAATAGGCATTAATTGTGTTTTTAAGCTATCACTTAATTATAAGAAACTATGTATTTTATATGACAGGTGTTTGATCTGGAAAATCACTGTGTTCCTTTAAATACAGAAAGCAGCCTTTCCAAATATTATGCATCTCAATTTTCTCATCATTATTCCGTTTATATGACACAAAGATACATCAATAAATTGCACACATTCAACATAATAGATAAATTATATACCAGTACATAATTGTAACAAATACCTATGCTGATTGCCAAATATCATGTTTAACAACATGTAACCCGCTGCTTTTTGATCATGAGGAAGTTCAACAGTTCTTCCACTCCGCAATGAATGGGCCAACTTTTGAATAAACTCCATGCATGTGTCACACTGCCAACTTTCCCAAAATGCATCAGACTTTAAAAAGTAATTTAAAATTATTCATTACATGTAATACATTTGGCCAGCTTAAGCACAGGCATCACATTCATTTAACAAAGAAAATTTTATAAATGTTTAACATGTTAACTTATTTTGTTGATTGCATTACTCATACTAGTACAAGTACGTCTATGAACTATGAATTTTATTTCACACATCAAAAAATACAATATCAAACACATTAATAAACTTTAAATAAAATAATTTGAGTAGTGCGAGGTGAGTGTACGACCATAAGGCCATTAACACACTCACCTTACTTAAATGAAAAAATGATTATAATTATGCATGCTTCTGTAGATAACTTAATGTAAATAAGGATGAAGTAAATGATGTAATAACAGCAATGGTATAAGAGCAATAAACCTGAAAGTTGAGAAAGGAAAACATAATATGCAATTACAACTCTGAGTGAGCCTTAAAGAGTGACAAATTTTTTTAAAAATAGTTACGAAAATGAATTTTATGATTATCTGTCAATGTACCACTTACTTGTATTACAATGCACTATACTGCTTACTTTTATATACAATGATATACATATACACATATATGTACCCAAATTTAAGTGGGGGAGAAGAGATTAAATTATACATTATAATTGTAGTAATAACTATAATTGTATAGAACATTTAAATATAATTGATGGTAGTAATGTAGCCATCATAACCATTAAAGATGGGCTATGGGGGGGGGCAAATTATAAGAATATAAGTGATTCATTAGCAAATTTAATGCTACAATAATACATTCAATTTTTTTATCACTGGTATTTGCTGGTTATAAGCTAAGAGCATTCAAGGGCTTATTTTCCAAGTGGAAACAGATACAGATATAGGCTGTGATGAATGAATAATTTCATTTTAATAGATTTATACCTTTTATTGATAAAGTAACAAAAGTTGCAAAGATACCTATTAGTAAAAGAAAAACATTCGTGCAAAAAGACACACGTGCACAAAAAAGAGAAAAAACCTCTGGTCTTCTACGCCATTGAATATTTACTAATTAAAAATATCTTATATTGCTTGGTAGCTATTTTTAAAGAATGAGAAGAACTGATTGTCTTGAGCACACTATTCTACAAAATAACTCAATTGTGTTGTAAGGTATTTAAGCCATACGCTGTGTTAAATCGTGTTTGAAAATAGTGTCCCATACTGGAACACCTAGTATAGTGAGAGTGAACATCTTTGATTAAGGTAAAGTAGTTAGTATATAATTCAGGCAACTGCCGGTTATTAAACTTATACATGAATTTCAATAATTCAAGATTATAAATATCTTCTATTTTCAATAAACCAAGGTGTATGTACGATGGTGCTGCATGGTCTCTGTAATTGGCGAAAGTCATGTATTTAACGATTTTATTCCGAACTGTTAACAGTGGTTATAATAAGTATTTTTTTGTTTGCCACCAAGACAACACACAATATTGGAGGTACGGATAGACTAATGCATGGTAGATCATTTTCAAAATAGGCAAATTAATAAAATGTCTTAACTTTGCAAAAATACCAGCTGTTTTGTTTAATTTTGTTGCTGTAGAGGAAATGTGGGTAGACCACTTCATATTGTTGTCAATATGCAACTCAAGGTATTTTATACTACCACTTTGTGTTAGAGTTATGTCGCCAATGTTGAGTTTGAAAGTGGAAGAGTCTTGTTGTGAAAGGTTCCTACTGATTAACATATATACTTAGTTTTAATGTAATTAACAGGTAATTTATTTGCTTTCATCCAGTCATCAATCTTTTTTAGTTTGATGTTACTGCGATGTTGTAAAGTTGAATTGTTAGTAGATGTGAGGAAGAGACTTGTGTCATCAGCGAAAAGACGAGTGTTAAAATCAGTAGCAAGAGGTAGGTCGTTGATACAGATCAAGAAAAGCAGCGGCCCAAGAGTGGATCCTTGAGGTACACCACACTTTTTGTTTAGCAAATCAGAGCATGTATTGTTAATAGTGGTGAACTGTTGTCGGTTAGTTAAGTAAGATTTAAGGAGATCCAAGACAGGGCCTCTGATTCCATAATAATGCAATTTATGTAGTAGAATATCATGTTGGACTGTGTCAAAAGCTTTAGATAAATCTAAGAATATTGCACAAAGAAATAGTTTTTTGTCTAAATTTAGAAGCATATTTTCAACAAATTCAGAAGTAGCTAATGAAGTGGAGTAAGTTTTGCGAAAACCAAATTGAAATTTTGTTAGTATATTACATGAAGTGAGAAAATTGTTAATGCGATTACAAATAATATTTTCAAAAATTTTGGAAACTGGTGACAGGGGAAAAATTGGATGATAATTTGACAGGTTGTTTGGCGAATCATTTTTATAAAGTGGTTTTACTTTAGCTACTTTTAGACATTTAGGAAAGGTTCCTTCAGAAACTGCCATATTAAATAAAGTAAAGTAAAGAGAGTAAAGAAAGTAAGTACTGGGACAATTAAATCAGTTGCTAATTTGTAGAATTTAACTGGGACATTTTCTGGGCCAGGTGATTTATTTTCGTTAAGTTTATTAAGAGACAACAATGTTTCGAATTCAGAGATAGGATAAAAGAAGACAGATTTATCATTTGGAGCATTTAAGAATGATTGGTAGGTCTTTGAAGTAGATGGATTTTATTGGCCATATTACTACCTACAGACTGGAAGAATTTATTAAATGCATTAGCAATAGAGAGGTAGAGCCACTTGTGGTATGACCATTGTTATCTACAGAGGAAGAGGCAACTTGTGCTTTACTTTTAATTTTCAGTAAGCTATTAATCGTACTCCATTGCCTTTTAATATTATTTTTGTTTACAGCAAACAAATGGTCATAATATTCTCTTTTCGATTTTTGTTTAACATGATTTAGTTTATTTGAATAAGTCTTGTAATAAGTCCTTTTAAAAAGCGAATTAGAAAGTTTGTGAGATTTATAGTGCTTGCTTCTAGTTCTGATTGATTTTAAAATTCTGGGTGTTATCCAGGGTTTCCGAAAGGATATTGTTTCTCTTTTACTAAGTGTACAAATCGGGGCATGTTTATTAAGGGCGGTTTCAAATGATTCCAAGAAATGGGAAATAGTATTATTTACATTAAGTTGACTATTGAAAATATTAGAAAGTGAATGTCCCAAATATCAGAAAGTTCACAGGAATAAATCTTTTAGTATCTCTTATTTGTATTTGAGACTTACTTTTACTTGCATAGGAAGAGTTAACAATTGTAAAGATAGACAGATGGTCAGCCACTTCATACTGAATGATGCCAGCAGTGATTTTGAAACTCATTAATATAAATATGATCAACTAAGGTTTGTGAGTTGTTAGTAATGCGAGTTGGTTGAGTGATAACTGGATGAAACCTATTTGAGAACAACATATTTATGTAGTTGGCAACAGAAGAAATGTCTTCGTGTTGAAGTAAATTAATATTCATGTCCCGGCAAATAAAAGCTGTCCTTCCTGATGAATTGATAAAGTTTAAGATCTCTTCCATTTCTTCATTAAAGTGGCTGAGAGATTTGTTGGAGTGCCTGTACACGACGCCAAATGATATAGGTGCTTTATTTCTTGATGTTTTTATCTCGACCCATAAATCCTCTACAGCTATTCTGCTAACAGTGTGAGGTAGGTTGGATGTATATTTTTGGCAGTTAAATTGAATTTCATTAATAAACATTCGTCTAATGCTGGGACTAGTACTTGATGTTAGTTATTACGTTAACAAGTCTGTTTTTTTAAATTATAAAGGAATCAAGTTATAGGTTAAGGGGAATTTAGAACTTACTGTCTGAGTGGCAGTAATTTTCAGGAAGGTCTTATGAGTGTCACAAATAATGTATCAACATAACATGAATAATGCCCCAGTTTGCGGGAGCATAATGGAATTAGTTACTTGCAACTGCAAAAAAGGCTGCAAAAATAAAGAAGTTACAAACTCGCAAGTTTTTCTTGTATGCCATCATGTAGGTGTGACGATAAAACTTGCTCACAGATTAGAAATGCAGCAAAGCTAACAAGAACCTTCAGAATCAACCAGTTTATGACAGCCAGCCTTATCATCAGCAGAAGTTGTTGGATAAATGTATTTATAACTTTATAAACATATATTTTTGCTAAATATAAATCTTCTGTAAGAAACCATCAATACTATGGCAACCATAGCATTTAACCCAAGGTAACCGGCATTATCCTAATATTACCAGTGCCAACTCTACCAGTGTTTTCAGCCACTGTCTTAAAAACGTAAATCTAAACACTTTTTGAAAGGCAGAAGTCTGCTGCAGTAATACAGTTTTCTTCTTCTCTGGGAGTCAGAGTAGTTGCTGCCAATGAGGTTTTTTGTGCACGATCTGAACAACGATCCCTGAAGACAACATAAGTAAGTTAACCAGAGCATGCAAAATGCATTCAGTGGTATTCATGACACCTGTAACTATATAGTTGCAAAGGCTAAATATGTAGTAGCAAATTCTGGGGATCACAGTAATTGCTAACGATGAGGTTATTGTGCACGATCTGAACAACGATCCCCGAAGACAACATAAGTAAGTAAACCACAGCATGCAAAATGCAATCAATGCTATTCATGACAGCTGTTACTACATAGACGCTCAGGTTAGATATGTAGTCGCAAATTCTTTTCTAGACCACTACATGAATTATGTGGCCACAACTGTAAATTATTGGTACAATACTCTCGTACTTGTATCAATGTATAATGTGTTAATATCATTTAGAACCCATTTCTCTTCTCGTCTTGTGCAACAGTTGCGGGTCCTTGGAATTCACTAAACAGTAAAATCGTTGAAGGATTAAATGCCTCAACTTCGCAAATCGTTGAGGAGAGACTGTCTCATGGAAAGGTCTTTTATTCTTCGCAAGTACACAAGTTCAGCACTACCTGTTAAACTTAAAACCTTTCAAATACGATGTCCAACCAAATATTCTAATATTGCGTGTGCGATAAATTACCTAATGGGGCAAACGACTATGTTAAATTTTACAAAATACTATAGAAAAAAAGATTGGTCAATCCATCGTATTAATTTCCTTTCTTTGAATTGCTAGTTATTTAACTGTAATTCAGCAACTCTGAAAATTGGAGATACGGGACGTCTTTGAAGATGTAGAGATATTCTGAACAAAATGACGGAATGATTTCTGATAGTGTAACCACACGCTAACCAATGATTTAACTATTGGATCGATGTTATATGTAGCTGATATGATAGCTGTAAGGTCTAAACAAACAATAAAGAATAAAGAAAGAAAATTTCAAAGTTTTGGAAGACAAAAAGAAGTTAACGAAATTTACTGAGAAAAGGATAATGAAGAGAAGGCATTTGAACATAAGAAATGGAATAATCCAGAGGCAGACCAGTATGAATATTTAGGTGATTGGTTAAATACAAAATGCAACTATGAATTATTGCTTGAAAAAAGAACGGAGAAGGCAAAGTACATGATAAGAGAAATAATGAGAATCGGAAATGAGCAAAGTGCAGGTAAAAAAGTGTCAGACGTAAGATTACTTATGTATGAAACTATGATAATCCCGTCAGTATTGAACAATTGTGAAACATGGACGAAGATTAAAAAAGATGGGAAAAAATACAAAGGGAGATGCTAAGAAGAATTCTCAATCAAAAATTAGCACTACGTACTGAGGTATGTTAGCAGAAACAGGCCCGTGGCCTATGCAAAAACGGGTTGACTATAAAAAGGCTGTGTTTTATTATTCGTTGATGAACTGAGATGAAAATAAATTAGCAAAACAAGTAGTACTTGAGCAAGAAAAAAAGGAATATAAAGATTGCTGGTATTCAAAAATATGTGAAATCATAGATAAATATTGAAAGGACAAGATTAAGCAAATAAAAAATGGAGAAATTAAAAAATCAACATGGAAAAAAGAAATAAAAAGCTATAAATCAAAAATTATTACAGGAACATAAAGATAAAGTACCGAGAATGACAAAATTAAGATTTCTTGATGGTGAGGAATATGAGAAACAATGATATATCAGTGAATGTGGTCTTGCAGATACAGTAAATATAGTGGAAATTTAATTAAATATGAAAGAATTGAAATGCAATTACAAATGAAACAAATGGGAAGACTTACTATGCCCTAAGTGCAGGATTCAGGAAGATACAACAGAACATGCAGTAAGTTGTGAAGTCGAAAAGATTAATAAATAAATATAATGTAAGGACAGAGACTATAAAAATAACAGAAATAGAAACTCTTGAATGACTAGTGTGGCCATTTAGAGAAATTTAGGCACAAGTTTAAACAAATTACTATATAGTGGTCTAAACAATATCGAGTAAAATGCATGATCTTTGTAAGACTAATTTTTACTGGTAGTTCGAAAACTTGGTTTGAAAGTCTTTTAATCTCAATTTGAATTCGATTCGAAATACTGAAGTTCAGTTCGATTCGAAAGTCACAAATTTGATTCAATTCGAATTCGCTTTCTGGTAGAGATTGCACACCCCTGTTAAATGGGATACTTTTTACAGGTATTTATTGCAATTTACAATACCATTTTTATACCAGAAATAATAAAAAATTTGTGGTGAACGTGCACTTGACGCATATAATTAATAATACCTATAATTGCTAAAAAATGCCTAGGACATATTTTTTACTGAAAGATGTAACATGCAGTCCCTTGAAACACATTTATAAATCATTATAACAATAACACATTTCTTACTGTAGTGATAAAATATCTATAGTAAACATGGTGATTCTAAACTTTGGACTTTACCTTTCTTTATGTGGATCTTGAAGCTTAATCAACTTGTCCACAATTTATATAAAAACAGCCTGCCCTCAACCAGAATGCATAGGCGTATAGCTCCGAGATGAGTATTATAAATCACTGCAAGCTGTTGGACAAAAGCCCAGCTTGTTCTGTATATATCTTTGACTAAACAGCATATGTATTACAGCAGTGAATACAAATTTAATTATTGTCAATATCAAAGTTTACTACAGAATACCCAAAAAGACTATTAAAGTTATTACTACTTTGGCATTATCATTGCTTTTATATACATATAAGAGTTGAGCTTCACAAAAATCGATTGCACAATATTTCGTGATCTTGTTCTAGAAGAATAGTGTAATAGATAATGGTGTACAAATTTAATTTAACTCCACAAACATTTTCCCCTGTTACAACAAGAACATATTGAAAACTTAGCTTACATTAGGGGTAAGCATTTTCTACCAGATACTGACTTCGAATCAAATTGAATTTTTGACTTTCAAACTCCAATTAAACCGAATTTTAAGATTTCGAATGCAAATCAATTTTAAAGAATTTTTAAAAAGATTTCGAATCACAATAATAAAAAGTAGTCTTCCAAAGGTATACATATTGCATGATTTTGTTTTGCAGTAAAAAAATGCCATAATTTGTTTAAAAATTGTGCACAGAAGTCGTGCTAAGATGTACTGATTGCATGATGTTTCAAATGACTTAATGATAAAGAATACATGTAGTTGAAGTGGTGAATTATTTGAATCCCATTATTTTAGGTTCCAATCGAATTAGAATTAGACAAAACTCGTTTGAATCGAATTCAAACGTTTGACGCTCACCTATAACTTCTATACAATCAATTAATAAAAAACAACAAATTAGATACTAACTGAATTTATTTTATTAAGTAATAAACTCGGAATTGGTGACGGTATGTTGTATTGCACATGCACAAGAACCACACAATAAATCGCAATGTCAGGGCTAAACATGCCAACAGCATTGTATTCCAATTTACTAGAACAAAATACGTACTAAAAATCCCTTTCATTGGTATATAAAGATTAAACATTTTGGTAATCTTTCGTTGAAGAGAATACAGCTCTACACACAACAAATTATATTTTGCCAATATAGTGACTTTTGCATCAAACAAGAGCTTTCTGATGCACGTTAAAAATATACTTTCGAACATGAATTAACAAATTGCTACAAGTACATATGTTATATTGCTACAAGGTTCGAAGCCATTAATTTTTTTGCAAGACAATAGTGGTGTAAACACAATTGCAAAGTTAAGCAATGCCAAGGCTGATTTATAGAACATTGGATTTTCCAACAAGGGAAATGCTGGTGGGTGGTTTCATGCTACGCCTGCCCTAACCATTTTTTTTGAAATATACATACATGCACACTCATTCACACATACTTATTCATACATTATTTTGGCTAAGACATCTGCTAGTTCATTGTCTCATCTCAGAAAATTATACTTTATAAAAATTGAATTCTGATCCTGCCACAACTGCCTACAGTAACAGTAAAGCTGGATGCCGAGTGGTCCTACACATATACTCTGAACAACTGAGCCGTCCTGGGCATGTTCTTTACAACAGAAGGTAGGCATTGCCAATTTTGGACAGTTTCACTGTACTTTGTGTATTTTAGCCACATGATCAGTGGTCACTGTGTGTGACTGGCTGCAAAATGAAAGCTTACCAAATGTGATTAGCAGATGAATGGCCGAGTTAAAAGCTTTCTTTCAGTCAAAATTTTACTCTTGCTAATGAGCCACAATCATCCACATCAATTAGGCCTGTAATTATATTATTACTGCAATATATATACTTTTACCAAATCTAGAATTCTAACAGCTACTAGATGCAGACCTGTAAAATTTGAACACTAATAGCCTCTGAACTTTGCAATTTGCTAATTGTGTTGTAATTGTACAAATGTTCAATCAGTTGACTGCAAAGAAGCTAAGCTATACTATACTAACTGCACACTGCCTTAACATACAAATGGCGCGAGATACATTGCTATAAATACATGCCTTCCATCCATACCATGTCATAACTAAAACCTTGCAAACTGACCGAGAACGTAACTCAGCAAAAATTACACAATCGAAACGTATGTGCCAAACGAAAAAAAGTCTTTTTAACTTTTGCATACATATCCTATTTGAAAAGATAAATTGTAAAATGTAACCCAGTGTTAACAGCAAGAAGAGAGCATAATTTTCATTATCCTACAAGTCAGCATCTATATTTTCACACGAAATGTAACAGGACGAGTCCCGCTTGCCTTTTTGTACAGCGCCTTGTGAATAAGATCTACATCGACAGGCAAAACCTCTTTAGTCTGAGCCGTTGCACCATCAGAATACTTTTTATTTTGTTTTAAAAGTTCCTGTCGCAAATCATCAGTTGTGGCAGGTGGTTTGCCTGTTGTCATTAATTTTACGTTCATAGGTTGTCCATCCAATTCTCTTGAATCGTACCTCTTACATGCTGAAATAGCATCTTCTCGTTTTACATAAATGACTTCTCCAAATCCTGGCTTCAATAACTTGGCTTTTTTCAGTGCACCAACTGCACCAAAAAGTTCAACTATATCATCCTCTGTCACCTCTGTATGCAGGTTCGTGACATGAATTTTGTAACCTTGTAAAGGACTGATCACATCATCTTCTATGATAATGTCTTGACTATCATTTTTAGGCAAATCTGTGGCCAATTTCTTCGATCTTGCGGGAACAGCAGGTACATCATTAATGATGTCTGAGTAACTACGTTTCAAACCAGACGTGTTCTTCAGTGTGATCATCAGACCTTGAGTACCATCAACTCCTCGTTTTGCTGCAACAGCTCCCATAGTTATTCGCGACGAAGCATCAGAGATATTAGAATTTTTTGATTGAGATCGGCGAGCTAAATTAGATCCACCCAGTGGTGTTGGTGTGACAGATGTGGCATATAGTTCATTGTTCACAGTACGACTAAGTGGATCTTGCTGTTGTTGTTGTCGTGCTGTATTTTGTCTTCTGTCATTTATCTTTTGCCTTGCATCAACATTGCCTTGCTGTTCTTTATTCTGTTGATTAGGCACTGTGTTCGATAAATTGCTCTTTAAATTCAGTTTCTGTCGAGCATCTTTTACTTGTAGTTTCAGTCTTGCATCCTTTGGTTTTAGCATTTGACGTGCATCGAACGTCTTCGACAACAGTTTTTCCCTAGCATCAAATGACACACTGGGTCTGGCTCCACTGCCACTTCTTCTGCTAAACCTGCTACTAACAGTACCACCCCTTCCTCCACGCATCCGCCCTCGATTTCCCCTCCCGCGCGTCCAATTTCCAGTTCTTTTCAATATAACATCGTCAAGCGAAATATCGGCAATTGGCGCGGCCATTTCTAAACAAATTAAAAACGTTGTACTTTCCTGTGAAAATCCCCGATCTTCACATTTAATGTATAATCAAATTTGTAGGCAATTACTAATAAATAAAATATCCGTAAGCCCAAAAATTTCCTCAAAAAAATCTCAACATTTAGAAAGATAATCGATAAAAATCACAAGTACATTACTGTTCGAGCAATATTTAAACGAAATAATGAAACCGGAAACACGAGACCATCCAGTTCCGTTTCACCTCTATTTACAATGTTTAAGCGTTTTTCAAAAATTATTATAACTTCAAATAAATTAGGTAGATTGAATTACAGCGCCACAGTTCCACACAAAATTTACTGTTTAGCAGTTAGGTAATGACATTTTTCGTAACACAATTATTTTTGTTGAAATAATATAATGGCTAATGAGAGGCAAATAAAGCTGTGTTGCTTAGCAACACACGTGTTGGATTCACTAGTGTTAATTATACATATATATAATATATATATAATATATATACCTTAACTTAGTTGCGTTTCGGCTACCTTCTTCTCATATAATTGCATCCAGTTATTTTTCACATGTGGATATGTAGCCTTGATATACTATACACACTTCTATTTCAGCTGTTAATTTGTGGCACTAGCACAGCACATAAAAACGTTAATAAAAGTTACTGATTTAACGTACTGTATACTGTACTGTACTGTACTGCATATTTATAAGACTTGAGAGCTGATAGTTTATGGACTGAGCCTTTAGAACAAAACAGTGACTTTCAGCAGACAAGTCTGTATTCAGTCAACATCAGTGTTTGCAAAAAGCTTTTGCGTGTAGCCATTTGATCAGTTTTCTGCTGTTTAAATTTATTTACGTAACCTTAAATTTAATGATGGCTTAATAATACTAGTTTACTACTTACTAGCTGATAGTGATATGCTTGAGTAGCATTTTTGAATTGAGTCACTATTACAGATGCGTCCATATGATTCCTTGTGGAAGCCCTTTTCAGGCATTTATGATTCTCTACCTAAAAAATCTCGGATCCAGATTTTAGCCCGTTTTTATATATGCAAATTATGATGCCTTATAGTTATAAGTTATATATTATATTATTATTAATATTTTAATCGTCATTAAAATGGTTCACTTATTATAATAAAATCGAGTAAGCCTCTGCATAATGTTAAAATAACAATACTGTTAAAGACAAATGTGTTCTTGTTGACCTATATCTGTGTAATTTAGAACTCAATAAAGTTTCCACCGTCAACTTTGTCAATGCCCTTTACCAAGTTGAAGGCTTGAATTCAATCAGCGTGAGTTCTTTTAATTTTTCAGCATTTGTAATTTTAGTTGACATAAACATTTACAATATGGTAAGGCTTGCATTCGATGTCGAACCTTTAATTAATAAGATTGTTATTCTAAAACCTAAAATGTAAAAGTAATTAAATTATATAAGGAAGGCATAAGCTGTGAGGAAAAAAAGGCTGCCTTATGATAAATGAATGTATGCTGATCAATTGGTTGGTCCCTGTCACACGGATAATCCGTTTGCCAGTTTTTCACCTACTGCAGGCTGCCTACTGTAAGCCATCAACCATAATCCACGCTGATCACAAGTTGTTTTGAGCAGTTCATAAGGCACCTTTTTGCAAAATGAGTTTGATCATTAATTTCATTTTTCATTAAGCATTTTTGATCATTGCTAATGCAGTAATTAGCATATTTGTGATTTTTACAGTTTATAATTTATTTGTATCATAGCAAAAAATGTATTCAAAACAGATTGGTTGCATCAACGTTAAACAATTCCCAAGCCCCACATTTTACTAATCTTGCAATTAGATAAGTGCAGATTATTATAATTTATATAATGAAGCATTTTTAAAGAAATCTATTATTAGCAAAATTACTTAAATGTGGATATCAAGCAAAGATAGGAAACCATTGATCTCTACACTACAAAAGACCAGACTTTAGCATGCGATTTTGCTTTTGTGCCTTGATCAAGTGGAAATCTGCTTATTAGAATGTTGTAGAACTCTTTAAGCATGAGGTTCACTCACTGAAATGCCCTAGCTCACAGCTGCAGTGTTATTTATGCCATACGTGTAAAAGTCATTAGGAAGAAAGTTATAGGCCGTTATGAATGTGCTAATTGGATCATTTAAAGGTTGTTTCGGTGATTCATTACATTCTTCATCTTAGATTTTAATCTTTAATCGTGAAGTTACCACAAAGCTCTAGCATGTAAGTCATAAGATGGTGACATGTTCGTCTGTATGAACATTAATTTATTTTCTAAATTGATTTGTTAAGACAAGAGAAGTACATACAGGTAGAAATTATTGAGAAATGAAAATACTCTAGACATAGTGGAAAAACAGGCATGAATGCATTGCAAGGACTCACTCCTAATCTGGCAAGGAAGATACTAACAAAAATAAATCTACCTGGTAAGTACATTCTTATCTGAAATTTCATAATCATGTGCACAAATTATTTTTTTGTATATAACTGTGTGTGAAACTGTTTAGTTCAGTTTAATTTCAAAATCACGGCCTAATGGGATGACTTTCTGTTGAAGTATGTTATTGTGACAATTTTGTTTAATTTTCTTTAATGTGGTTACAGTTACTGGTTAGTTTATTCTTGTGAAGCACTGCATGCAAGCACCAAATATCTGGGGATTGGCAGTGCTATAAGCCCCTGTAAAGTCCAGGGCTGAACCTTGGCAGATAACACTTTCTTGCACGTGAGAGCCTAAAGTGACATCTATATTAACTATGATGCATCATCCTTTTAAAATAAAGAAAAACTGATGAAATTTGGTCTAAGAAACTTTTTTTATGTGAATTTCATTAAGTAGTATACTAGCTAGTAGTATACAATGAGGAAAAGTACATGAGCACCTTTGTAAACATTTTTAAATACTTAACTGCTTTTGTAATGCTGGCTCTAAATGCAGAGCTTGAGTAGGTCATAAACTTGTTATGATTTCCAATTTATTAGTATACAGACATTAAAACACATGTTTAATGAATTTTTAATAAGCCTAACATCCAAAAACATTTTTATAATGCATGACTTATATAGTATATGACGTGTTGATTTAGCTATCTCACACAATGAGCACATACAAAAATATTAAATACTGAATACTAAATGAACAAGTAAATCTATAAACAGGTTTTAAAAAGTAGAGAATACTCTAATATACTACTTAAATTAATAACAAGAATTTTTTCCATTAACAATTACCTCTGTGTTATTAGTCTAAAATAACTCTAAAAAACATGTAATACGCTAATATAGTACTAGCTAATTATTTTTCAGCAACAGTCATAACTTTAGAAAAGTGTTAGTCTTTAAACTTTTGAAATTTAAATTAGGTTTTGAATTTTGATTGTCATAACATCCTCAGCAAAATTAGCTAAAGACCTAAATAGGTGTGCACTACACAGTGATATTTTTTAAATGATAATATAGCGATTGCATTGATGTACATATCGTGTTGATCGAAAGTAAATGATAATAATAAATCTGCTAAAATTCATACATCATGTTAGTTGATAATAATAACAGCTACCTTAAGGTATTGGTAACTTGGTCTTTTAAGTTTGTTATTCCTTTCCGAAACTCTTTGAGCCTTGCAGCGTAAACAAAAATATTTATTACTGAATTCAAACTGGCCAACAATGGAATCCATTCAGAGTGTATATCTAACTTATCACATAGCATGTTGTTTTGTCTCAAACATGCGCTATGGGCTAGTGAATACGGAATGATCGGCATCCAGCATATGATCAATGTTAAAAATGAGATACCCATTGTTTTTGTTAAATGTAGCTTTCTTTTAAATAGTTTCTTGTAGTTATCATTTACATTGCCTTGCTGAATATTAGCTATTGCTTTGGCATGATGCAATGCTGTTTTTCCTATGCTTATGTAAAAGTATGCACCTAGTGGCAATGCGAAAACTAAAATAATTACTCCAGATGTGATGCCAACTATTCTTTCATACCGTAATGGTACAAAAAAGTTGCAATGTTCCATATAGTATCCATCTGCAAAATCCAAACGATACAAACTGTACGAAATGACAAAGTGCAGAATTCCAAATGTGAATGTTGAGTAAATACTAATCCAAACTCTCTTCGTTGTCATGACTCTTGTATACGAAAGAGCATAGCGAATAGATATATACCTTTCTGCTGTTACTGCCAGATAAACTAGTACGGAAAGTCTGAAAGAGACACCACTAAGAATAGCACTTGCGTGACACATGTCCGGTGTACAGAATGATTCTGATATTAGGGTAAGCAATCGTAAAATAATACCAAAACCAACTAAACAGTCAGCCATACTCAGACTTCCAATGTAGTAGTACGGTATTTTGTGGAGCTTTTTGTCACAAAATATAACAACAATAACAAACGCATTAGACAGAATAATGATAGGTCCTAGCAATTCATAAATAACTACGATGATTTTTTCTTCTATCAATTCTGTGCGACACCAAATATTTATTGTCAAATTATTCATCGTTGTAAAATGAACATATATGCCATTAGAGTATTTTAAATTTGTTTTATTTATACTGCAAAATGTCTAAATGCTTTTTTGCAAAATAGTGAGTCAACATGTGGTCCAACCAACTCATTTCTGTTTTAACCTGATTTGAAAGTGACATATGCCCTTTTGTATGCTCATTTACAAATTTAACGAATGCCATAAATTCCATTTCTGACATTTACATTTGTGTCATTTTAATTGATTGCAACCATACAACATGATAGTTTTGAACTCTGTTTTCTTGTTTTTAAATATAAGTTTGATAACAATGAAAGGATAATTGATGTGCCACACTAAATGCTGCACATACAAATTAATTGTAAATAATAATATTGTGTGTGCTATTTTAATGTAACTTTTTTGAAATCCATTTCTTCATTGTTGCTAGCAGTCTTAATGGGTTTGACATTCTGACTTAATGTGCGACATATTGCTTGGTTGGATAAAGCACTGTAACATTATTTACTAATTATGTAGGTTACTGTTGCGGGTATAGTGTTACCGCTAAATGTTGTTGTTAATTTGTTTTGTTTGTATATTTTTTGTAATATAAGCTGGCTGTTTTCCCACTGGAATAAAACTTATTATCTAGCTATAAACACTGGTGATTCAGCTGCATATATATATATATATATATATATTATTTATTTATTTATATATAACCAGCAATTACATGTATGTAATGATTTGTATTATTATATGTAATTGCTATAATGTTTTATGTAAAATTATATGTTATATGTAATGTTTATATATAAATGAATTATAAATAAATTACTAAATACTTATTAGCTAATAATAATTACAGTATTTCTTTTGTCTCTTTACAGTTGCTCCAGAAGCATATTTAAAAAAGTCAGTAAGAAGGGTAAGTCGTTTATCTGTATCACATTATACGGTTTCTTATTATATGACAATATGGTAGGCGTAATCTATATATAAAATACAGTTACTTAGGTGCCTTAATAAATCCAGAGCGTCGATGAATGCCAATGTTTCCTGACTCTCATGTTTGACATCGACATTTGACACAAGGTCATTCTTTTTGGCCAAATTCAATATATAAATTGTCATAGGCAATAGAGGCAATGCAAAAAGAAGCACTAATATTCCCAGAGATGCCTCCTTGTCAAACATTTTTCACATCCAAATTTTATTTGGCAAATGTTGATATTTTTGGCCGCATTTGGTAACTTCTAGAATTCCCACATTTGACATTAAATGTTGGACAAAAAATAAGTGCTAAGTAATTATTTTTTCTTGCAGAAAGCTATAGTAAACAAAAATGCAAATGCAGGACATAGGCAGATTTGTGCTGCATTGGAAATTCAACGGATTTGGAGATCTTACAGAGTCAGGTAAATTGAACCAAAATCGCATATATAAAAATGATATAAAATGATTGCTTTCACCACAGGTTTCGATTTTGATTAATGTCTGTATATATTTGATATGTCGCTTATTTGGAAAATTAGAAAATACAGACTTTGAGTTTAAAATCCCAGGTGAAATGTGAGATGCTGCATATCTTGGATGGATGGATGGATGTCGTCTTTATTTACCATATATTTACATATCATGTATGATACAGGAATCACAGATAACATGGCAGTTGTTTTCTAACGAAAAGTACTGATAATGGTAATAGTGTTATAAATTAAAAAACTAGTTGTGACAAAAACTATCATTTAAGGAACAGATCACACTGACAAACACAAAACTGAATAAATAAAAGCAAACACATACATACTCAATAAAACAAACATCGGGCACTATTTTTTTCACTACTTATACTGAACTAACTAAACATCTGTAACAAAATTTAGGTTCAAAAGAAAAAAACTGTCATATACAATATACAGTAAAAAATATGTTTACATATAAAACGTATAATTGCACAAGTGCTAATGACCTACGGGTGTGGGTATATGTAATCCGGATCAGTTGGTATATAGTCTGGTCATGCTTGTAAGCTAGTTTATTATATTTACTCATAAAAATTTGGTTTCAGCCTTTTTTTATATTTTGAAAGTGTCTGAATCTGTTTGACTTCAATGGGTTTTTCACTCCATAGTTATTACTGTTAAACTTTTATGGCCACATACATTGTGCATTATTACTTGCAGAATGCTATGTGCTCTCTGGTTTTTTTAATTGTAGGCAAGAGAGGGAGATTCTGCGATTTAAAATGGATATTGAGTTTCAGTAGCACTTGGGCGCTAATAAACGTCCAACAGATAAACGATAATGATTTGAAATACTGTACGACTATAATGTCTTCATTTAACTGAAATTTGCTCTACACTTTTACGTAATGAATCAAAAACCTTCCTGTACACTAGTTAAGTGCACTTTATTGAATTGTTAATATAGATAATAACTATATCAACAATTTTGATGTCAACTAGGCAACACCGCCTTCGCCTTTCGTGTTCACCACAAAAATGAACAAAGACAGAGCGGAAATGATGTGCATGGTATTTAAATATCAGTGGCATAATGCGCCATCCCTAAAATGATTGACGAACGCTGCTAGCGAGTAATGTGATATGAGAAACCTCAGTCATAGATACGATACAGGATTTTAAACATTATTGTTATGCTATCGGCTTTGGTTACAGTTAGACTGAGGTTGTTGACATACTTGTAGAAAAAAATGAGAGTGGGTATTTTGCATAAGATTCAATTATAAGCATTTTTAATGATTTCCTTGTTGATTTACTGGACTGTTCATTTTTATAATGGCATTGGCATGTCCAGTGTCTTGAAATTAGACATTATAATGTTGTACAATATGGAGTTCAAATAAGTAAAATGTCATGAGCTGAGCTTTCATTGCTACTTTAGCAAATTTAGTTTGTATTTGCTGTTTCTAGTTGATGAGGTCACGAAAGAAATAGCTCAGGCCTGCAATAACACATTTTACTTACATTAATGGACATTTTACCTACTTTATTTCAAATTCCTAGAGCAGTTAAACATTTAGCAAATTTTAATTGAATTTATTAAGTAAGTGTTAACTGGTTAGGCATTTTGTACTGTCTATGACTTTTTCTTGATTTTGAATATTCTTCATATGGAAACTTTTTGTATTAAAATGTTCTTCTATTTGTCTGCTGTTCTTCTTTAAAAACAATATATTTTTAATTTCAGATGTAGATTATTTTCGATGATATACACAAATGTGAGTCTTTCAAGTGAGTACTGTACAGAAAGTGATCAAGATGTGCGTGTGCGTGATATTAGTTCGTTGGTAAGTTAGAGTTTTAATTGCACTTTTATAAGTTTGTATTCTCTTTGCCTTTTGGCAGTTTTATCACTGATTTCGATGAAGTCTGTTTTGTTTTTAGTACTAGAAATGTTTTAGAAAGTTGTTAGAAATTATTTATTTCATTTCAAAGGAGTGCATTGCAGATAATTTTTATGCTTAACCCGCACAGCCTATTTTATTTTATGCATTTTGTCTTATTTTAAAACATGTATCTCCTGTGTGTCTAGAGTATATGCTAAGCAAATAAACAACATTTAGTACATGTATGTGCTGTGCAGTTTTATACTTCAAGCAGAAGAATAATTTTGCAAAATGCTGGCAAGTCAACATGAATTTATGCTTTGTAAAATCAAATCGCATTTCTTTCAAATTTGAGTTTGACTAGTATTTACTTCTGCATTAAAATTGGGCATGTCTTGTTTATTTATTTCAGACAGATCTTCGATATGAAAGAATTAACCAGAGATACGAGGAATTTTGTCAAAGCAACCCTGAAACAATTGTTTCGTAAGAATGTTTATTCATTGTTTCCTACATAATATTGTTCAACTTTGCGATCACATAGAAAGAAGCTACTATAACATAGCGCATTGTTCTGTCAAGTATAGAGATTTATCAGAACAACACAGGCTTGCTGAGCAAATAGAAGCATTATAGACACAAAAAGTGAATGATTCTTTCATATACCGTCACTGTAATGATAATATTTTGTCTTCCTATAATATAAAATTTTTAATTATTTTGCTGGGAGATAGTAATATTTTCAGTGCAATTTGATGTACAGGCTCTTTCATTAATTAGAAGAGCGCATTTAGTAACTAATAACAGTGCTGCATTTTAACATGCTATTGTATTCCACATTGTTTGTGACTGACCTGACACCACGAGGTTTTATTTGCAATGTTGATGCAATTGAATTAATTTTCTGGTGCATTTTTAGATTTGAGAAGTTCTGTGTGAAAAAAATTGAACAGTGGTGGCTTGATAAAATTTCCAAAAAGACCCAACAACCACTCTTTAAAGAACCTAAAGTTTTAGTTGCTGCACCTGATAAGAAAGCTGCAGAAATACCTGCAAAAGCTATAATGGATTATCCTTCCAAAGTTCATCACACTTTGCCTGCAAGAAAGAAAGCAAAAATACCTGTTCTTGTACAAGAAGGTGCACCAGAAAGTGATTTACCGTCTAGATCGAGTCGCCTTGTAACAAGTCCTCGCACACCACTTATTCCAAAAGCATATCATGAAGGTCATCCGCCAACTCCTGTTAGAAGTCCTGACAATTTATTGCAGTATTTTTCATTCAGTCGCCCTAGAAGTTCTACATCTACCTCAACTACCACTACATCTGCATATTCTCATGGTCCAGAAGTGTCTTCTAGAACTTCTGTATCAGTTGACTCTCAAGAAGCCAGTCTCAGAACTCCATCAATGGGGAAAACATTGGAAAGTTCTAGAGAAAGTAAATATGTTGATGAATTTACTACTGTGGGTTCATCACTTGAGGCTTTTCGTGGTTTTTTTGTACAAACAGACGCCATCAGTTTTGATGATCTCTCAACAAAATACTCCAAAGTCTGCACTCAAAAGGACAAATCAAGGAAAGAGCTTGCTGCAGAAATTATACAGAGGGGTTGGCGAGGTTATGTTGTACGTACTTTCTTGCAGTATAACACTTTTTATAAAATCAGTAAAGCAGACAGTTTCTTATATTAAGTATCATAGATCAATTTTACTAAATTGAAAATGATTCTTTTTACAAAGAAATCATCTCTCTCTCGCTCTGTCTTTCACTCTTTTCTTTCTCTTTGCACACAAGGCCCTAATTAGCCTATAGATGCAGCAAGTGCCTGTTCCCATTTTAAAAGTCAATGAAAGAGCAATTACTGTTTTTACAGCTGTAATTCATCGTGTATTGGGCAGCTGGGAAGAAATTTTTTAGCAAATTCGCTTATAGATATGGCAAGGTCCTGTTATTTATTACATTATGGAAATCAGTACACATGACAATTAGACTTTTGACAGTTGATTGGGATGCTACTGATACAGTAATAATATCGCATAAATTAGAATTTTTATTGATTGATTTATACTTTCATAGGACAGGCGGGTATTCTGTTATTTTAAACAACTTCTCAGCTTTAGTATGGCTGGTGACCCTGCACTCATGTTGGCTTTGATTAATCCAAATGAAGCTAGCTTATTCGATGCTGCTGCTGGTATCCATGTCCGTTTTAGACTTGCTGGGGTATGTATTCAAATAACACAGTCCATGTAGAGTACTTGTTTGGCATCATCACTTTCCTGTTTGTGCCCTAATTTTACTAAGCCTTCTTTTAGCACTCGGGTGTTAAAATGAAATTATTAATTCAAAACACAAATTTTCATAATGTTTCTGAGAGCGGCATTGTATCTACTCGTTCTAGAACCCGGCCATTATTTTTTCTACCAAATTAATCCCCGATCCTTTATTCACACAGGTACTATTACTTGTTAAACTGTACACTGGATATATCGGTTACAGTATAGTGCAAACCCATACAAGCCAGATATAGCTGGCACTACTGCAATCACTTTGTCACAGTTCTTTCATATGGACAGCACTGACTGAAGTTAGCTAGCTGCCTGCTAGAGACAGCTTAGCCTACTGCAGCAACTTGTACGTTTCTCCTGCTGATCACTCACCCATCGTTTAGTGTGCATACCAATGGTCACAGGTGAAGCCAACATTATGTAGATGTTGAACAGCCAGGCAGGTTTTCAAACATGGCGCCTACTACCTTTTTATTCCGTTTACTCAGGCACTTATTCAGACTGGCCATTAATTTAAGCACAGATGCTTAATTCCTTCCTAATTACGAATATTTGTGTCGTTTAGACATCCCCATACAAAAATACTCATAACGGCCTAATTGCTTGAGATACTAACACAAAACTATATAAAACTATGTAGAGAATTAAATTTTCTTTCTAGCACTGTAAATAAAATGTTTAGGTTTTTTAATTTCGAGCAGCAATTAAGAGGGTGATACAAAAAAATCTATAAAATTTTAACAAAATTTTCATTTCAAAGCCTGTTTCCACATGACAGCTTGTGACAGCTTTTATTTAAATTTTTCAACATAAAATTGTAGAACATTCTTTTCTGCATAAAATTTTGCAAAAAGTATACAAATCACTCTAACTTTGTAAATTTGACAGCTGTTCAAATGCACAAAGGTGTTATGGAATTTGTACAGGCATGCAATGCTTGCTGCCGGTGTGTCTGCTCGCAGCTAATTATAACAATAGATTGCCACACTGTTGAATTGACAGTCTGCACTCCCGTTCAGGTCACTAGCTACATAGTAGTGCATAAAAAGGTAATGCACATAAGTGTTGTGTTATGAACTTGTTTACTGCAACGCAGCATACATACAGCATAATTGCCAACAAGTAAGACGTACAGAAACAACTGTACTGCACACGTGTAACTGATTACTGCTTGAATTATAATTGTGAAATTGTTCTGAATTTTTTGAAAAAGGCTGTTAATATTTTTTTCAATTTTCTTATAAAATATAATGCATTCAAAGGCACAACAATAACAACAAGAATGAAATACAATAATAATGTAAACTATAGTGGAAGCATTATATTGTCACCACCATACTAATTATTTTTGAAAACATTTTTTCTTTTTACTCTTCAGCATTGCTTTGTAAGCATTTGGTCATCACATCACAGAAACTTATTCAAATAAAACGTGCCCTAAATGTAGCCAGTGTGGAAAATCCTAGAAAGTTTTACAATTTTGCAAATGATGTAACATGACTAATATCAAGTATGTTCAGAGTACTGCTCACTGGTCATTGTTCGCTCCTGTTACATTCTGCAAACAGACACCCAAGTGCAAGTGAAATTACCTTGGCATGCTAATAATAGCCTGAGCTAACGTGCGGCAGGGTAGATCAACGTCACTGCTACGCTGAGTTGCTGTAGAAGCACAAAACAAAATTTTATCCATAAGGTAGCGAAAAACTTCTTCAAAGACTGAAAATGAAGAATATAACTCAACTTTTTTCTTCTTATATAAATTACTTGTATGTTAGCCATTCCTTTTCCAATTTCATAAAATTTGGAGAGTGGAAAGTTTAGTTAATAAGACATTGTTTTTACACGTCACAGATGATGGGTATATATATGTGTGTGTGTGTGTGTACCTGTAAGGAATGAGTTAAATGAGTAAATATGGCTGATATCCATTCTACTGGTCAACATGCCAACAAAATTAGATGGTTTTTTGGTGGATCAAATTTAAGTGCAGTAAGTTTGCAACCAATCTTCGTAGACAAATGTACATTAAGTATACGTACTGGTGTGATAAACATGTTTTCTACTGTATCACAGTGTACAAAGTCTGGCAAAGTCTAGTGATATCTGCTGAAGAATCTTTTTCTTCAAAAATACATCGTTGTCCAGCTGGTCAATGGCCATTTCCCGAGATATGCCATTTTAAATGCCAATGAGCTTGCGAGTATTTCCAACTGCTTCAATTATGTCAGTTTTTATGAAAGTTTGATTAGTGGCCACAAACGTTTTTGCAGGTGCAAACGTGTCTACTATGAATTTGAAATGCAGATCGAATAACTAGTTGACACACACACAGATATATATATATCCACCATATAATGATCTTCAATGTAACAACGTCTTTATGGTGATTTCGTAATTTATTTTTCTAAAAGATATATATTTATGGGTTGCATCAACTTATGTTTATATATGTGTATGTATATACATATAGTGAGAGAGCTAAAATTCTTTGAGAAGCTAAACTGAGGCAAGTTCTCTGGTTAAATATAAAATGTGACTTTTGTGTATTCAGGCAAATTTTCCTCCTTCCATTTACTACAAGATCTTCACTCATCGACCTGTAGTGGATGTTTGTGCTAGCAGCCCTCGTGACTATTACTCTGCTCAGCGACTTCAATGCAAATCTGAGTCCTTGTTCATACAAAACAAAGGTATGTAGAGTACACAATCAGTGAGATTAATGACTGTTGATAGCCTGGCTTGAATGGCAAATTAAGTTTAATTGCAGTTTTGATAACAGCCAAATAGTGTCATTGTTCACCTAACGGTGACTAGGTCTCACTATTATATGTAGCTCTGAAGAAATATGTGACTTGTGAAAGTAGAATATATTTCTTTTTTATACAATTTGGAACACTGCAAGCCAGATTCCATAGACAGCAGCCAGCTGGCATCTTTATGTCATAGTCAAATTGTTTTAGTTATGACAAGACTGGTCCCTGATTCATTATAAAGGCAATACTTCTAAGATTAGCCACTAAATTTAAATGTGTATTGGCCACTTCAGATGTGATTATATCTTCTTTCTACAATTTAAACAGCCTGAATCAGTTCAGTGAAAAAAGCTGCCTAGAGCAAGTGTCTAAGCCGTCCGTCACTCACTAGTCATCCGTTTAGTGACTAGTTGCAACTCCACTCTTAATTTCGTATACCAGGCATATCACAGCGCACTGGAATGCAAGCAATAGTGCTTTTTAGCTCAATCATATTTTGAACAAGGGGGCAGTGTTTATTTGCTTGACTTATTGTGAATAAATAGATTAAGCTAAGTGTTTTGTGCACTTTATTTTTCGAATAGCACATTACTATTTACATGCCGCTACTGCCTGTGTTCAGAAATTCTCTTTTATGCTGAAATGGTAGCTGACCTGGTTAAAATTTTAGCTCCACTTACCAGCAGTTGCATTTTAGTATGGCTGTACTTTAAATTTTGCATGTTCATTTAAGACATTAAACATTTTATCAAACTTTGCTGCAGTTTTATTAAAAGTTAAATTTTGTTGCTGTTTATATTTAGATAATGTTTATAAAAGATATGAGAATAATGGCTGGAGACCTATTGCACTTTCCTGTCCAAATGCACATTACAGACAAGACTATTTGATAACAGAAACTTCTCAACACAGAGCTGTCTTTCGTCATAGCAAGGCATGTAAGATACACCTTGTTATCATAGTTTCTTGCATTCTTTACTGAAAGCTTTTTTCAGAAGCTGAATAATTTGGATTGTAAGTAAAATGATTCCAGATCTAAAGAATTAAAAATTCATCCCGAAACCGATGTCTCGTGCATAGTCATTAGTCAATACTGAGCTTATAATTACAACAAAACTTTTGATGAAATTGAAATGATGGTTCAAACTCAGTTTAGAATTAGAGCACAGGCTGTAACATACCGAGTGTCAACTAATAAAAGTAAAATATTACCAGCTCTTGAGAAAGTAATTAAGCAAATGGTTATGTGTAGGAGGACATGGACGGCATAACAGGAAGACCCGCCAAATTGTGCCTGGTAAACATTTTTAGACCTACTTTTGTGCAGGACAGTACGTAGTGAATGAACTAGTGTAATGAGCAGTTTTCCGGTGCTCTATGATAGCCAATGTCTAATGCCCAAATGAGGGACAGCATCATTTATCAAATGAATGATAATTTATTTTGTGAGACCTGTTGAAAATCTCTTCATCCTCTTTTTCAGTTTTGGTGGTGGGGAGCTATGATCACCAAGAATGCAAAATATAATAAAAGATAATTAATCAATTTCTAATGTATGAAATATGCATATTTGTAGAGTTTATTGTGCTGAATAGTGCATTAATTATTGTCAGCAGTTGTTAACAAAAAAGTGCTTTGGTGGAAGCATCTTTGCTGCAAGTAAAATATATAATGCATTTTAATATAATGGTTCTTACATTATATCTTGTTTTTCCTCTTTTTGCTGCAGTAATATACCGTGGCTAATTGGATTTTTGGAGGGTGAGGGTGGCGTCATTTATTGGAATGTTATGAGTGTGGCCTTTTTTTCAGTGATAGCTTCTTCAGATTTTGGCCAGTTAAATGAAGTAATACAGAAACACTAGCACAGGTTTTACTAAATGACACCCCCCAACTATTTTTTGAAAGGGATGGAACTCACTGGTGACAAATAAATTTGGATCTTTATATGCCGTTTTACTTAATGCGTTTTAGGTAGACATATATTCTTGTAAAAACAAATCAAAATAGCCTGCCTCAAATTACACAGAAAACTAATAGAAAATATTTTGCATGATGTACGTAAACTGCACTGATGTACACTTTTATAATAAAGTGCAATTGGTGAAGAAGATAATTGGAATCCTTTTATTTAAATTTTGAAAAATACTGTCGTTTTATTTAAGATAAGCAGTTTAATTTAAATTAAAATCAACAATTTTTGTGGTGGTTGGGGTTAACTTCTCTTCCTCATATAGGGACTGCTAGGATTGGAGGGATCTAGCATGGGATCTATTGCTAGTAATATTAGTTTTAAATTTCGAACTTATAAAAAAGTTAAAATTAAATACAGTACTTCACGTATTAGCTGGTTCAGTTATGTTTGCTGTTTAGATAGTTCTGTACTGATGCTGTTTTAGATAACTCGTCGAGAAGATGTTTTACGTAGGCAGAAACGAAGAAAGATTCAGTGGTTAACAAAACTGTGAGTTCACCTCATTTCTATTTTTCTGATAACAGCTGTGACTTAATTTTTAGAGTGAGAATTCTATGTCATAATAATATGCATAAAATACAAACAAACTATAGATTTAATAGTTTTTTTTTGTTGGAAAATTGTGTTTTTGTTTTGTTTTAATGTAGAAGATTTGTGCCATTCTGTAGTTCTGCACCAACTTTTTAAATAAATATTATTAAAATAACTCAAAATAGAGTAAACGTTAACTTCTTCCCCCCCTCCCATTATGTATGTCCCTTTCAGACCGATCCCTGATGAAGACTTATTGCCTAACTCCCATTCACTGTCATTATCTCCCTATATTCTGCCTTATTAATTCAAACACAACCAAAAACATTGTCACTAAAATTATCATATATGAGATTTGTCGTTAAGATCACTCAACGAGTTTAGTTTTTTCACATCAACTGAAACAAATTATGCATTTAAGTTTGTTTGAAGCAAGTTAATATACTATCAAAGTTAGTGAAACCTTGTAGGTTCACTCAGCTCCCATTGTTCTGGAAATACATGCTGACTATCTATCCTGTTGGACCGGTTAAAAACTATTCTCTTGATTGATTGCATTAATTGAGCACATGCACTTTTGTGTTTTAGTCACTCTTTATTTTTACAATTGATCAATCGACCGATTTTTTCTGACTACAATCTAGAATGTCTTTTTCTGCTTCTCTAGATACAATGCAGGCAGGCTGGACACAGAATTGAAGTCCATGGAGCCTTCAATGCTAGATACAGCCGCCTCTAACTTGTTACACCAAGTACTTTCCAATACATTAACTGGTTCAACTGAATTAGATGCAGAAGTTGATGAGTTGTTAGAGTGGACATCTGGACTCAATTACGAAGAGTAGGTGCTTTCACAACATACATGATGTTTGATGTCATCGATGCATAACTTATCAGCAAAATTATTGCTATGCTTATGTTAAATATTGAAAAATTTTGATAGATGCAGTTAACAAGTAACATATTATTTTGACTTAACAGGTAGACTTTTAGAATTAACTACTTTATTCTTTAAAGTGACTAATAATAATTTATAATATCATTAGTTATACAGAGTACTGGGCACAACTCGGAACAACAGAACCATCTGAAGTTAATGCAGGTATATTCTTAATTAGCATGTTTATGTAATTAACTAATTTATTTTGTTGTTTTGTGGTAAATATATCCTTACAGTGTTTCAAGTCGCAGAGGTACAAGTGGGAAATTTGCCAGGGTCACATAGAAAGTAATAAATATATGTTCTGCTGACTATGCACATGTTCCCAGTGACATCTCGCACGTAGACAAAACCACAATGTTTGTTTAGCCTTGTGCTTTTGTTTTCACACAAAATAAAATGGAAATGAAATTGTAACAGGGTGTATGTATCTCTGAATGCATTAGATAAACTGAATTTGAATTTGAGTTTTTGCACCATGTTGTGATTGCTGCTGTTTCCATTCAGTTTGTACTTGTTAGTTGTTTTTAATGAATAATTTCACAATTATGAAGAGAGAGGTCATGTGGTTTCAAACTACCTGTGTGATTTAGTATTAAGAAATAATTGTTTAAATTTTATATTGTGTGGCTTCCTAGTGTTTTTTGATATTTTCATTCCCATTACTGAATTACCACATTTTTTATAAAGTGAAAGAATAAACGTTAAATCAAAAAGCTTAGAACCACCACAATTAGCATTACTGATTTTTTTACAACTCAACTTCTATTTACACGACATTGATTTTTTTTTTCTAGAGCTGAGGAGGTTCAGGTCATCAAATAAGCATCTGCAAGCAGCTTTTTAATGAAATTTTCTTGAATCAAATCTTTATGCTCACTTTGCTTCTAGTCAACACATGCCATCTTGCACTTAAAATTGGTTTGTTTTACTCTTGTAAATTTTTATTTCATTATTTATTCATTTATGTAATTACTTGTTACCAGCCTGGCATATTCTATTCTACTTTTTTATCATCGTTATATATTATTGAAATTAAAATAGTAATAGTACAGACACTAAGTTAAACTAAAGATAATATATTTTAAAGAAAATAATTTATTTGTAACTAATAAATAACTTGACGTAATACGATTTTTGTTTTTGTTTAAAGTAATAATAATATGTCCAAATCTTGCATCATTAACAGGTCTACATTTGCACAACCTAAAAAAATCTTATACATTTACATAGGCCTATACATGACATTTACACATGTACAAAATTTGAGAGCTACTCTTACAATTACTAGAAAACATTAGCAAAATTACTTAACAGAAGCACACCTATGTGCACTGGAACCAAGAGAACCACATTACTTAATTTGTACTGAACGTATAGTTGAACGTGCATATACAACAGTAAATCTGTGAATAAAACTGGAAATTGTCTTGCAAAATAGTGTTGAGTCCGACGCCTCGATTTCAATTTTAATATGATTGACATAATCATGCATGCTCTAAGTTCGTCCATTTTTTCAAAAATGGGCTCACAGCGGCTTGCCTTTATCGCAAGAAAATTGCTGTGAAACTCGGCTTTAAACAACTTGAAACGAGTTCTATCAGATAAATGGCGCTATAACTAATCATAATGTAATTTCATTGAAGTAGTTAAGATAATGGCCAAAATTAATAAATTTGTTTGTGGGTCGTTTGCTGACTGCCGCCATGCTGCTTCGTTAAGCTGTATTACCATTTTCAAATGCTATCTTCTGTTAATTTCTTTAACAGCCTTTGTTTTTTGGTTATAAACATTTATTTAGACTTTTTCTCTGAGCGAATTTATGGCCCAGCCGTCGTTAGACTGAAAATTTTTTGAGGTCAGTGAACAAAGCGAAGAAAAGTACAGATTAAATCTTGAAATTTTTAAGGAAACACTCTTTCTTAACTAATCAATACACCTATACTATAGTAACTGACTTTATCAGAAATATTTCAGGCATTGGTTGCAGGGTATAACCTTGTGAATCTGTTGGGTTAACCAGATTGACTCGGTTATCCTTTGCTGATTAGTTTATATTTACAAATTAGTTAAGCTCGTTTTTTTTTCTGAAAAATTGGTGATCGGTAAAATTTTGACAAAAAATCGTCATCAACTCAGTCATTCACTAAAAACTGATCATCCCAACACTACTGCAAAAACTGTCACTCAGTGAAATGAGCCTTAGAAGTGAAATGAAATGCAGCTGACAGTGCTGCTACATCATTTTTTACAAAAACGTTTATATGATTGCTTCAAAAAAGGTTATGGTGATGCCTCAGTATTTCTTGGTGGATGATGCACTAATGTTTTATGCACCAGTTAGGCCAGTGGACTACTCATGGGGTGACTAATGTCCAATGAAATGTACATTACTAAAGTATCTAGACTACTATTCCATTGCTTTATCTTGGAGGTGACGTATAGCCCCCTAATAGCCATCTGTAGACTCATTGATTTGTACAGAATTGAGAAACTTGGACAGTCTTTTGATAAATTACTGAACTGAATGGCATATTGCAAAAAATTAAAGTTTTTAGTCATTTATTTTCATTAGATTTACCTGCAATTTTTGTACCTTCGTTGGATATTTGCCGCTTCATTTAATTGACATCAAGCATATTGGCCTATCGCTTTGCCTCCACTGTGACGTGAGTACAGCCAGTAGCATTCAGGACAGCAGCTCACGCTGGATATGTTTTTAGTAAACAACATGACAACTAATGTCTAATCAGCAGATAAACTGATTGTGCCTTTTCATACACACAAATTTGCAGAGCAGCAGTTGTTTTTGCACGAAATTAACACTTCAAGTAGTCAAAAAATGACTTTTCAATTTAAACAGAATATAGAGATGAAGTGTCAAAGCACTACAAACTGCAGAGACATAAGTATGATTACAAAGAAACTAAGCCAGTTACTCTTGCTTTAAAATTAATAAGCAAAAAAATATGAAGGCTCTCTTACCTTTGAATATACGAACAAATCATGCCTGCGATGTATTTTTTCTATATTTAACTGATCATGTGCTTGTCTGCTAGATTTATGGAGTTTTTGCATTTTTCCGCTTTGTTAGGCTATGGAAATGGAGAAAATTTTATTGTTCCAGTCCCTAGACAACCCTTATATCGACTGCCGAGTTTACATAAATTCTAATGGCATCTTTTAACCATATTTATAACGCAAAAAATAACGTGAAATTAACTAAAATTACTTGATATATAATAATAATAAATAAATTTTGACCACATTTGAATTAATTTAAACCGTGAATATCTCATTGTGGTCTATAAAAACTGGCCATAAAAGAAAACATTTTGCCTGAAGATTTCTGAAAACATTTTGCCATATGGGGTTTCTACAAGTGTACTCGCTCATTCGTAATCATAACAGTTCAGCTCTGCTACTAGGCCTCAGCTATTGCTGACCAAGACTGACTAACTTATTCTCTATAACCTGCACAAACCTACTCAGAGGTGCGCAGGCTGTTATTTTTGCATGCATGTTAACTTTGAATCATTTATACCTGCTAACTCGGGCTTCAATGATGGTTCTAAATTTCTTCTCAACTTTGTTCAGGTACACCATGTGACGTTTGCAAACGTTAAAGCAGCGTCATATGATCAGCCTAACCTTGTTAGGTTAATTTGTCCTTTTTTAAAATTAATCAAACAGTTGTTTTTATCTAACTTACAAAGTCATAAACTAAATTGTGTATTTTATTGATAGCAAAACAGTAATCAGCAACTCATAGACGTAAGCGTTGTGCATTTCTTCCTATAATAAACGAAACAAGACTATAATTTATCTTTCTGTTAATTCATTTGGAATTTCAATCGACAATAACAAAATCTAGAACCAGGCCAATGTTTTTCCCGCTAACTAATGAAAAGTCAAGCATTTTTCATAACAGTATTAAATACCGGGCAATATACAGTAGCAGCTAAATTACCCGAAAGCACTGACATTAATTAAGATCTGCAAAGCTGTGAAAAATCTTGGGCAGTCAACGAGAATGATTGTTGTTATGCTTGACATAAATTGGCATAAACAGTGTTTACTTCGCAGGAGGTCTCCCTATCTAGTGGCTGAAGCAGGAGACGGATGGTCTAACTGCCACAATTATGTAGCTCCACAATTTTTTAGAAGATGAGGTAAAACAATAACGGATTAGCTCATAGCTACCATTATTCACAAATGTTCAATATGCACATTAAGCCAACACCACAAAGGCTAGTCATTAAACTAAGGAATGTATCATGAAAAGTCATAGATGGCCTGCCTATATAATAATCTCTGTCTATACATAACATAATTAGTTTGCAAATTAACTTAAATAAGTAATTGTGATGACATACTACAGTGATCAGATTTAGCATAAAACAGGAAGTAACATTCAAAATTAGAGACTCGCTGTGTTGTTTATTTTAAATAAAACTGTTTGGCATCTGCTTGTGAATAAACTTTATCATTGCATCCCGTGACAGTTTAGACTCATCGTGTGGCTGATCGTCTAACAACTTCACTCCATTTTCCCACTGCCAATGCAATTGCTCTTCTAAACAATCTCTGCATATTAATAAACAAATTGTAACATTAGATCGAGTGAGTTCGTGTTCGGAAGAATTTATGTTTCACTCTTCATTTCACCCATGATAATTATGCATGTAATGTTCTAATTTATTAGTTATCTGTAACTGTAACAGAACGTTATAAGTCACTACAATACACTAAGCAGACAGTAGGCTTGTTGCTCAACTTGGCAAATATGATAGATAACGAAAATATTATTAAAATGTGTATTATTTTGTACTTTAGTAACAATCAACCCTAATTACTTTTTTAAATTATTTTTAAGTTATTTTTTAAATGCTGTACCTGAAAGGAAAAACACTGGCATTTAATTTTGCAAAAGAAAATTATAAAAACATGGCAAAGAAATATTTAATTGCATTTTATAGATTTTGTATCAGTACAGAAAGTTGATTGTTATCAGTCCAACAACAAAAATAGTGAACAAGATCAAATGATCACCAACACTTTAGAACAGCACATTTCATATCAAGCAAAAACTTATTTTTACTGCATGTGAACTGAGATATGCCTGGAGATTTTGATATTACTCTTGTAAAATATGAATTACTGAACTACGCTGAATATTTTTCCATAAGATTCACACAAAAATAAGTTCTTATCAGAACTTTTATTGATTTTTTTGTCTAGAAAAACCAGGCAGATAATTTATTAATTGTATGGAAAAATATTCTTTACTAGAGTATAATTCTAAAATAACAAAAGTTTTTGTTATTGTAATGGGACTAAGCTTCTAGAATGGAATTCTAGGGGGAATGCTTCTAGAGACTTTAGCAAATGTCTAAAAACGAAATCTTACACCATATCTAAATGATATATCAAAAATTAGAAATTGTGGGAAATAATTACTTGAAACTGCAAAATGACTCTTTCGGGAAATCAAATTGCGATTCTCTTGTTTTCTTATTAAACACATATTTTCTTCTTGCACCTTTGCTCCAATGAATAGACCAAGGACCTGAATATTTAAAAAACAAATCAATATTATAACAAGATCAAATATAAAACTATTATTCTGGCAAAACAAGTTACTCTGACTTTATTTATGCTTATTAACAAATAGTTGAAGCAAGTAAATGAATTAGCTATCGATTTTTTTTCATCTAGAGTTGATGGATATAAAAAACCTATAGAGCACCATACTTCTCCTATTGAGAAATACCTCAAAGTCAATTATTGTTATGTCAGCAATTTAATAGTATACAATGGGGAATTGCATAAGTACACTAAAGTGGTAGAAACTATTGGACATGTTACGACTCAAAACAAAAGTATGAAAGCAGTACCTTTAACAATTTTAATGAAAGTAACACCAGTTGGATTAAAGTACCAATCCTCTTCTGTCTGATAGCATAGTCTTGGCCTGCCACCTGAACCTTTCATTGTTCTCATACTTAACCTTTTAAATGATAAATAAAAAACAGATAAAAGGGGAAAGTACTGATTTTTCAAATGCTGAACATCTATTATGGTGACCAGTAAAATGGTAATAAGATGCATTGAAAGCTTAGATTCTCCAGAAATTTTCTAAAACAATGAGAATGTCGTTAAGATCTTTGGTAAAACAATGCACTAATATCAAGACAAGATCTTTAAGAACCATGAATAAGAAAAACTCTAAGACTACTTCTCTCTGCTTACAAATAGCAAGTGCAAGCCATTATTTTGAAATGGGAGTTTTAGTGTTGCAGTAGCTTAATGTCGCTGTACTGCTGCTTTCAGTCATTAAAATGCATCACCACATCTTATACTGCTTTGAAGTTAACCTCAAATGATCATATTTGACCGCATGCAAAAATCTGACATATGTATAATACAATGACTCACAGTTCAAAATAGAGCTAACATTACATGTGCATAGTTGTTTGGCTCCAATAAATCACCCCAACTTTAGAACTCTAGTTATTTTTACTTATTTTTGTAAAGAAAGGCCTAATCATGCCTATGAGATGTAAAAGAAAAACTTCCAGGATGTTTGTGTCTTTGTGAAGCACAAATTTGTTTTACACTTTGACAGTTTTTTGCTTCATAATAACGATATGCAAAGGAAGAAAAATTTACTGATTTATAGAATACACCTGGCCACAGTCAAAACCTATAGTGACTGAGATGAGAATTTAATAGTCATCTCTGAGCTATATGTCGTAATTTTTTCTAAACTTACAAGAAGCGTCAGTACTTAAAGGGAAACTGCTTTGGCCATATCAGATAACAAATGTGTTAATAGCAGATGGTAAATACACGCAACTAACAGCTTTGAAATCTCTGAAGCTTTGAATCTAAAAGTCTCAGACACTCAATAAAGCAAAAACAAATATTACAACTAAAGGGACTTTAAAATAATTTGTTAAGGCTTTCTGCTCCCACAAATTTCTTCTTGCCTTCTTAGTATTTGCAAATTCCGACATTCAAGTGTACATTTTGCATCATGCACAAGTGTACAGCTTGCATTTTACTACTCCTGTGTAATCAAAATCAAACAAGTACTAGAGTACTAGACGTCCCATTCTGAGATGAAAAAATTAAAAACAGCAATAACTCGTTAATAATACTGAAAATTTATTAATGTTTCATATTACTGTAATTCACATTAGTGCAATTTAACTTCAGCAATTGAATCATGTTTAACAATTCGGGTGAAGGCAATTTAGAATTTTACACAGCAGGAAAACACGTCAACAGAATCAATGTTAGCATTAAAGACATCATAATTTTGCATTGACATGAATTGCAATCATTGGATCCTCAAAGTCTGTGTTGACAATGAATGATGCGTGTCCGGTCCCATCTACAATCACACTACGACCTGTGCAACTGTTCCCTTCTTTTGAACCAGATACGACATCACAGTAAGTTCCTGATGAAAGTCCTACAAAAATATAACAAAGTTATGTAATGTTTTGAAACTATCTAAGTTACACAGACTGAGTTTTTTTAATAAATCAGCTTATGTTGCAGGGAATAGCTAAATGTTACAAAGTTAAGCAACTGGGCCTGATTGTATGTGGACAAGGGATCATAAACTGCTTGTAAGCAGTTTCATTGCTCATACTGCATCTAGGTATTTTGTCTGGGATAGAAGGTTCTATTTCTCCCATTCAATGTCTTGCTCTAATGGATTATCTTTCAAACACAGTTAGATTTCAATTCTGCTACAATCACTGTCACTGAAGCTGCATCTTTGTGTGCAACAGCTGTCATCAGGAACATTTTCCATTTTTGCAGCAAATAATTTAACAATATGGCAAAAGTTCAAGCTCCGGTCAATAGCACTACATGGTTCCAGTCATTAATATAATACAGCTTGCATAGTTTTTTGACAACTGGATCACATTTACATACCTGTATATAATCTTTCATTCAAATTATAACTATCGTTGTTTATAACAATGAATCCCTTGTCTCCACGTGAAAATGCAATCTGATTATTATTGTTGGTCCACCAGTTCTGAACGTTTGTTCCTGTGACTGTGTTTCTGAATTCTACCATGTTGAATATTTGATGCCACCTGTACATGCATGAAGTACATGAATACTATTTACCTAAAATACTCCTGAATGATTGTTTTTTTTTTTGAAAATTCAGATGCACTCTCACATAACAGGTGCACATAACATATTCTCATTAGAGAGCTTGTTGGGCAGCTAATTGAGAAGATACTGACACACTATTGGGCATTTTTACTTTTTGAATGTTGAGATAGTTCCAGAAGGCATATTTTAACCTCAACCATCATTAAACCTCCACAATCGGGGATAAAAAAATTACACATGTTTTCCTGTACCTGTGCTCGCATATCCAGCCATTTCCACAGGTGCCATCTGGATTAATTTCAACATCCAGGATGTTCCAGTTTCCGTCAGATGGAGGCCCTATCCAATCATTCTCGTCCTTGCCATCGACGATATATCTGTCCCAGTAGTAGGAACTCATGACCCGAATGAAGCCATAAGGCCATGCAAGCATAAAGGCATTGGCCATCTTATAGCTAAAAGCAGAAAATCTTTTTATAATGAATGCAATAAGTTATGCACTTTTCACCTGAATCATACTCCAATTTAATCAGAATCCCTAACAAGAAAACATACCCCTAAATTTTTTTAATGCTATTACTGGTAATGCTGACAAACAAACTCAAACGTATCAAATCAAATACTAATACAACCCATTACAAATGTTATGATAACATTCCTAATGACCATTTAGCACAATTTGAGGCACCAAGATGAAGATTTAGTATTTTTCAATTTTAAACACGTTGTGAAGCAATCAAAGCGATCCTAGGAAAGTTACGGAAGATCAATCCCACTTACAGCCTAGGTTCAAAGAAGGTTATGATAGTGTTTCCACCGCCGCCATGTCCTCTTTGATTGTCATGATTGTCCACGAATGCAAGTGCAACATCGTCATGCATGAAACCCCAAGAATGTCCAAAGTTGTGTAAATGTGCCAATCTGCAACCATCCCAGCCACGCATACATTTACCCAAGTCTCTACCATACTTGAACTCAGTAACACGGCCAATGCCAAGGTAGTCATCGACTGTTATGGTTTCACCTATAAAAAACTTTTATTAAAAGGACACTGTAGCAATTTCATGACCGGTTTCTTATTTGAGTTTTTGCCAATCACAGATATCTGTACACATTGTTATTTTTGAAATCTAGTATAGCTACAATTTTATAAATAACACCAAGTTTAATTTTTCCAAATAAACAGCAGTATTAAATTTGATCGTAATTGTATCATCACAACACATATATAATTTGGTTCACTACCAAATAGTGATTAGGAAAAATTTCGAGAAACCGTGTGAATAACTGCCACAGTTCACCAAGTTTGTTTTTGTTTTTTTACTCCCAACTGCATATTAGTGTGAATCAGAAGCAGGGCCATCTGAACAGCATTTTAGGCAAAGCACAGACCAGGGCCGCTACTGCCCTGGCACTCACTGGAACACCTTCACAGTTAATCACTTTCAAATATAAAAAATATACTTTATAACTATTTAACAATTATTGTTATAGAGACCCCTGATATTGTGAATCCCTGGCCAAAAAGACAGTGTAACCACACCTTAAGATGGTCTGAATTTCAGCGAACTAATGCGAGGTAGAAATGTAAGGTGCTAATCATGTTAACATATCAAGTACGGGTACTTGGTACATATTTCACATTTGTGTTTTTAATCAATATGACGAACAGGTGAAATTGCTTTGCGGACAGGATTCTGGTCCACCAACTGTACACTCAAATACTCAAATTTTTCAAGCCCGAGCAACACATACCTCCTAAGTCAATTACTTCTTGGTAGATAAATGGTCGAGATCCAGGCAAAAACTCTGGCGTTTTCAAATTGTTGAGGTTACTAGAGATGTATGAAATGTCAGCAGGCCACATATGTTTCGCAGCATCTATACGAAATCCAGCAACACCGTAACCGATAAGCTTGTTAAGAAACGATATAAGCTGTTCTCTTACATAATCGTCAGGTGTTCTTAGGTCCAGGAGACCAACCAAGTTGCAATTTCTGACCTAAATAATTGCCAGAAAATTTTACAATACTTCACAACTCAACAAAAACATTCAGACTTACAAGTTTTACAAGTATTTTGTTTTTACATGGTTTGTTCTCACAATTAACACCATGAGTGAAATGTGTGGTTGCTAGATCATCAAAACAAACAGCTATATCCCCAAATTTGATAATCCTAAATTTTCTTTTCATTAAAAATACCTGTACTGGATCATTGTAGTTTTCAATGTTGCCACTCGAAGTGAAACACGTATCTGGGCCATTGAAATCCCAATAGCTGTACATCTGAAATTGCTTAGTTGCAGCATTGTAGTAACTGCCACATATACCAGTACCTTCTCCAGCATCGACGCCAACCATATGGTTGATAACAGCATCCACATAAACTCTACCAACATAAACATGGGCAAATTAAGCAGGTGTACTGCGTAACAATTCAGTAAGTGTCACTAACAGAACTTTACATTTTGAAATATTATCTAAATTATGACTTGTTTTTCTTACAAGAAAACTTATAAAACAGCCACGTATTTGTACATTATATATATTATAATTATATGTAGGTTTACGAGTGCCAAGGCTACAAAAAATTTATCTGTAAATATTTTTTTCATTCATTTAATTTCTGCTCCTTTGCAAGCAAGCAAGCCAGCATGTAGAATGGTTACTCCCTTAATGCAATGAATCCAATTGCATTCCTTGCGCATACAGTACTTGAAGGCTAAGCTAAGCAATATTTAATGGTATTTAATTATTAATAGCAAGAAATTGATTTCCATACAGATTAACTCACAGTCATTAGCACTGCAGATCGCATAACAGTAACAGTATGTAAAATCAATAAACAAATAAAACACAAACCTAACACCAACATCATTGCACGTCTGTACCATCTGCTGAAAAGCTTTGTCATCGCCAGATCTTCCACACACCGTATAGCTTGCCGGCTGATAACGCTCCCACCAAGGTCGTCGAATCTTAGGGTCCCAATATGGCTCATAAACAACACGATGTTCATTGGGAGGTGATACCTAAGTAATTGCAAAATCATCTGCAGTTCAACATCAACAATGCTGTACAAAGTCGACTTATCAATGACTACAATACTGCTTGCCATACAGTTCTACGTAAATTGAATGAACTGAATTTTCATATTAATATGAATGCTGTACTGCAAATAAAAGTATGCTTCACTATGTAATGTAAATGTAGAACGAATCGTACCTGAACTCCTGCGTAACCCCTTGGACCCAAAAAACGCTCGCACTCTTGGGCTATATCTTCCCATTTCCATTCAAATAGATGAACGATAGTTGTGCGATCGGGATAAACATGCGGATTGTACTGAGCAAGTGCAGCACAACTCAAGAGCAGCGCGGCAAAAATGCGCATCATGACGGACTGCTCAGCCATTCAAACGGAACAAACTTACCAAAGAATGCGACAAAATTTATATATCACAGGAAAATTAAACAGCTGTGGTAAGTCACACAGAGTTATCTGTAATAACAGACAGTTGCTGTCACAGTAAATACAGCAACAGAACAGCTGTCATACCAGCCATGAAGATATATTGCACTTTGTACCTTTTGCTAATTTTTGTATTTAGTTTTAAGCATTTCTTATTTTCACTAGTGTTTTACCACCCTTGTACATTTTATAAATTATGTGAAAATAATAATATTTCACTGGATACTGATTTAAACAAATACCCGGGCGTTTGTTGTTTATTTATATAAAAACACTACATAAATTTATTCCTCACCACCACTTTTGTCTCCTTTCACATGAATGCCAACAACAGTACATACATTAGTTGTTTGGTTAAATAAATGTTAAAGATTTTTTAATACACTTTTGTCTACAGTTGTGTAAACATACAAAACTCAGATGTAGAATCAAATCAAAAAATGATAAAGCCATGCAAAAACAAGCTGCACTTACTTATCAAATATCATCTGTAATTTTTCCATGCCATACAGCTGCTTGACTTTTAGTGTAATGAGTTCTGTACAAGTCGACTTTTGTAAGGCTTTTGTGAATTTTCGACACAAATCTAACCTAAATGATCAAAAGAGTAATTTTAGAAAAACAAAGGAAAGAAAAATGAAAAAGAACAAGAACACTCAGTGATATTTCAATTTATACAAAGCCAAAAATTATTGCAAATCATAAAGCCATATTTAGCTGCTATCAACTAATGATGGTTTTTGTATGCATTAAGTTCCTTTGAAAGAATGTTTGTGTAAAACTGTCATGCCATTTGTATGAAATTGTACCAACCTTTCAGGGTATGGCTTGTCACGTATGTCATTTCCAGCCAATACCATTGCATCACGAATGTGTATAGCTGTGACCTTCCTCTGACCTTTGCTCTGAAACCATTACTCATAACTGATTTTTAAAACATCACAGCCATGGTGACTAAACACAAGTGCCTTAAGAGCCACAACAGATCATTAGGTTCTACAGACTCTTATTAAGGTCTATAAAAATCCGTGATTTAAGGTCTATAAAAATTCGTGATTTGTGTAATCACTGTTAAGGGCAAGGATTTATTCACAGAACTAAGTTTTTTCTGTCTATGTACACTTTGGTTCTCTGCAAGCCACAATTCGGCACTCAGGGGCTGACGAAAAGACCTTTTGAAGTAAAATTTTCACCCATCAAAATTGGCACTGGAGGTCACATCACTAAATTAAATGAAACAAAATTAAAACAGATTCATTAACTTACAGCTCACCATGTAGAAATCTAAAGTTTAAAGATTTTAAATGTAAATCAGGCCAGCTTGCCATTTTTTCTTCTTTTGCAATATTTAAGTCAAAATCTGAACCGCTCTGGACACAACACATTTCTTAAAGGTTTAGATCTAGCCCTGCACACTACGGTTCTTACTTTCTTTCCATGCTTTTGCTACAAAATTTTAACCATTATATCGCATTTTACTGTATGATGATGGTTGTGTAGTATATTATCAGCAATTTGTTTAAGTTTTTTTTATATAGTATATATGAGTTGCAGAGGATTTGATGTTCACTGTCCTGTAGTAAATGTAATTCTTTTAGTTTGTTAATAATAGAGGTGACATTAAACAAGCAGACAAAGTGGTAACCCATCTATCTATTGGCCGGACTCACCACTGCTTAGCCATCGCACACATAATACTCAGTACTATCCTTCTTGCAAAAATAAAATATTTATGCATATTTTTAAACAACTATCGCTTGTAAATATTAGTTGTAGCACTCAGCGATTAAGAAAGCTCAAACTTGCACACTCAGTTTAATTTAGTTATTCAATGATTGTTACAGCATTCAGAGCGAGTAAGGCAATATTAAAAGACCAAGTGATGAACAACCTTAACGTAAGGTCTTTACTAAAGGCGTCCAAGGGGATTTGCTAGGATGTACATGAATTACTTATTACGAATTATCACTAATTTATCATTTAACGCATTATATCCTTGTCACTAAATGCCAATTTATCACTATTATTAATCACACTTATTAACCACTATTTATGAAGAATTGATTATACCTCTCCTCTAATCTCAAATAGAATCTCAGCAATGAGAAGAGTATCCCTGGGTAGTTCTACTTTGAGCTCCTGACGCTCCCACCTCCCTTTCATGGCACTGCACTTGAACACGTGACTTCTCTAAGAAATAAATTTGCTCATAAATTTAGCAGTTATTTCTTCTCAAAAAACAAAAAAATTGACAACTCAAATACAAAAAGCCTACTGATTCAATAATGAAGTTAAAAATTTTGGAATTGGTCATAATTGTTTACAGTTTAAGTAAATTAAACATGTAAAAGCTATAAAGGTTCCACCTACACCTTTTCTGTTTGCCATATTGACAGGGCACTTTATTTATGACTTTAGTCATAAATTGCATAAATAGCTTGCTTAATACTAATTTCAGATTTTATTTATGACTATTTATGACGTGTCAAATTTTGACCAAAAATGCCATCCTGAGCTAAAAGAAATACATATTTTTAATCAGAATCTTGTATTTTGCCTTTCTTCGTTCTTCATTACATTAAAATGTAATAAAAATGTCTACTTTCATCATTCCAAGGCCTGAAGTTTCTCGTATTGTTTTGCATGCAGGCATCCCTCCAGACTGAAATCCGTGATCGTGTTTATAATAATTATAGTATCGGTTTTAATTTGTTTAGGATGACCTATAAAATTACTGCTCATAAAAATCAATCTATTAATTAATTCGTACAGTCACAATTCGTAGCCACAATTAGTACAAGTAAATAATGTATTTTTTTAAATATCGATTTTAAATTTAATGTTGGAAAATACTATTGGCTATTACATCTTTCTAGGGAACCGTCACGTATGTTTTCTAATTAAAATTACATTAAGCAAAATAACTAAACAAGAAAAACAGTTAAATTTTAATGACAATGAAGCAACAAATTCTCCCAAAGATAAAATATGCTCAAATTCTAGCAGACGGCATTATTCTTATTTCTTGAGGATGAGGCAGTAAGGCACGGGAAACGCTTGCGGCAAACTCGAGCTAAAACCTACACCCAAGCCATTGACTTACGCCGCTTAGGGGTAAGCATCGAAGTTCGGTTCGATTCGAATTCGAAAGTCACAAATTCGGTTCGATTCGAATTCGCTTTCTGGTAGAGAATGCTCACCCCTAACGCCGCTAGGATGAGAAAGGCACTGAAATGAACGTGCAAAGAAAAGAATTAGAAGTGTAGATTTCTGTTATTGTGCAGAGCGTAGGTTTGAGGCGGCAGAACTTTAGGACATTAAAATAGGTAAGCTGTCTTTAATTCAAATTTTCGATGGAACGACAACGATTCTGTCGGTGCCTATTTATTTTTTCGCGGTAACGCGCTCATTTACTTTTTATTATTTAGGTTGCTTCTAGACGAGTTAATGACAGATAAACGCATCAGTTAGACAGTCTCAGTTACTGTGTTAGTCCACCAAACAGTCACGCGCAAGCTTCTTATGGACTGCCTGTGTGTGTGGGAGAGAGAGAGAGAGAGAGAGAGACGGTGGAAACAGTTTTCTGTACTGAATTTTTTGTTCCATTCATCGGGAAATGATTATTTTTCTTTCGTTATTTATGACAAATTTGAAATCTTATTTATGACTATTTATGACTATTTTGCAAGAAAAGTCATAAATAAAGTGCCCTGCATATTGACCTTTACAAGTTTTCTTTTTGGACAGCCTCAATGATCCATTAATCAAATTTATTATGGTTCTTTTCTTTTAATTTGATATTTTGTATTTCATCATATTTATGTATTATTTTGGCAAATGGAATAAACTAAACTAAGCTAAACTAAACTAAAAATAAGTAACAAAAAGCAGGAACTATAAAATAAAATAATAATAATAATTCTAGCTGTATAAGGCAGTCAATAAAATTATTGTCTTACGCCAAATCCTAGTAAATAGCAAGGCTCAGAAGCAGTTACAACACATTTGTAGTCAAACACACTTTCTATCTGCTCAAGCTTTGATTCATCTAGTTTTGTTACAGTGGGAAAAACTGTTGGTACACCAGTGTCCTGCAAAATGAACTGCTATATTAATCATAGGCACAGAAATTACTGTAAACGTAAAGAAAAATCAAATCATTTTCTACATAAATAAGAAGTTTTCTCAGATTAGCATATTCAGAAAGAATGTCCAGCACATTCAAGCAAACTTGTTGATATTGCAATCAATCAGATTTGCTAATAATTATTATTTTATTGTAAAGATTTGTGACTTACCTTGCACAACTCATGAAATTTTACTTCAGGATCGGGTTTCACTGGAGCAGTTCGAACTAAATCAGGTATCTAAATTAAAAAGGTAAAAAAAAATTATCAAAAAAATTAATAATTGTCAAACTTATCAATTATTAGCTTATTTAATGGCAAGGCAGTTTGACTCATCGAATCCTTTAACTCATTTTTACTATTCCCTAAAATGCCGACACCATTTTTTATAAAGTTCAGAACTCTACAAGCCGGTGTGCATCTCTTGATGACTGAACCTATCTAATGTAAACTGTCATTTACTGGCCAGAGCACAGCTCCTTATTAAAAATAATCAGCTAAAATCAGACTCTGAATTGACAAAGGAGTTTTAGCCACATTTGGATGCTCTCAACAGGGTAGATAACTTAGAGAAGAATGACAAAAAAGCTCGGAAGGAGTTTGCTGATGGTTACCACCTCATTTGGTGGCCATCCTTGACATTGTTTAACTGCGTCGCCAAACACACTCTGTCACTGCTCAACCACTTTCTTCATATAATCACATTGCAAAAGTGGTTTAGTGGTTAACTAACAAAATCTTTCTGTTAAGCTCTGAGGTTGTGAGACAACATGAATTTGCTAGTGTTTTTTGTGTTGATAGCAAGAACAGTTAACTACAATTCATTTGCAAGAAATGCTTTCCATCTAGACTCTTGGCACCAAGTGACAGTCTATTCATTCAGCAAATTTCCATTCTGTCAAAAAGCTTAGGAATTGTATAATCTAATGGCTACTTGGCTAACATGTCTGCTACCCAACTGGACAGTTACGGGTTTAAAACTAAGAATGGGTCACACAAATGACCTTTAAAATGACGCCTGCTGTTGCCCTGCTTGGCATGTGATGTTTAGGGTAAAAGCAGAATAACAATAAACCGTTCCAATGATTTACTTTGTCATTTACAATTGACGACAAAAATCTCATGACTTATTGTTGAACTTAATGACAACTTTAAGCAAAGGTGTTATTATAAAAAAAGCCTTATTATAAAAAAGAATAATAAATAAGCAAACAGAAAAAGAGGAGTTTCTTTTTGGAGTCTGAACAAATTGAGAAGAGCAAACTGTGGTACAACATAAATAGACTTCCATTATACCTGCCATAGTGATAGACACTGTGTGCGCAATTCACTTTGCCGTACCTCATACAAATCACTGAAATTTAAAAAAAATATACAAAATGCATTAATGAGAAACAACAAAACAAATTTAAAATTCAAATGAAAAATAATAGAATAGATATAATAATACGAAAATGGCAACTATAATCGTTCAAGAAGAAGCCACTTACGGGTTTTGAGCAAAGGCTTTAATCTTCGACAAATTGAGCGACTGAGCTTGACCCAATCTACAAATAAATTTACAAAAAATAATCAAGTATGTGTTAGCATGTTAACCCACATGCATATGTCTATGAAACAGAAATTTGGTGATGTAGTGTTCAAATGAAGTGACATTATCATTTAAAATTAGAAGTGAAAACCTGCTGCCTTTTAGTATGAAGGATATTTTTTGTTTGGTAATTTTGGTTAGTATACAAAAAATACAAAAGAAACAAGCTAGGGTAGTTGGCATACACCTTATGTACACCTTATGCTTGTTTTTGGCTTTGCACAACAATAGTAACAACTACCACAACTTGCCCTATTAAATTAGTTTGACTATTTGAAATCAACAATTCATACAGTATAAAGTTATGTATTTTGCACAAAACAATACTCAAAGTCAAGTGATTTTTTCTACAAAAAGGAAGTTGTAGCAGCTAAGGACTATTTCTATTCTTGTGCCAAATAAGGAGGTACAAATTAGTCTGTGACAGAACAGCTACAAAGTGATAATGTAAATACATAGTATGATGTCAGTGACATATTTCATTGAGGAGCTCAAATACATAAGTTCATGTTTGACACAGCTAATTTGAATAACTTGGTGCCAGCCAATGCCACAAGTCATATATCATACGTAAATAACCTATTTACACAATGAAAGAAAACTCAGACAACGTGAACATATGGCATTCAGTATCAGTGTTTGATGAATTGTCGAAAACTGTAGAGCAAAACTGTAGATATGCAGCTTATTATTAAAAAACTGTACTTTACCATAATTGTTTGATTAATAAAATGCTAAGGAAGCACAAAATGTTCTCAAGTATATATAAAAAGTGCAAAAACTTTGCAGGAGTGATTAACCAATTTGAAAGTTTTAATCTATAAGTACAATGCCTATAATAAAAATAACAATTTTAAGTGCATTGTACGTAAAGCCATAAGTAGGCCAATTAAAAAGAGGCTGAAGTGCGAGACTAAATATAAAGTATGCGAGAAAAAGACAACCAAGTGAAACATAAAAATTCATTGACAAGTCAGCCTAGTATATCAAGATTATAATTTTTTGAAATCAAGGACACTAATTTATGTAACTAACAAACTGTAAGGCAAAATTGGTAAAAAAAATTTCAAAAAATTTATTGGTCATCGAACAATGATTTAAGTAAATCATTAAGATAAATTTACAGGCACATGTGATAAGTATTATATGTGTAAAAAATATTATTGTATTTATGTGTCAAAAATATATTATCATTATGTCAAAGTTAGATGCAGGTTTAGCAGCCACATTTGACGTGTTAAGAAAGAGCACTTAATTAATGGTATTTAGTCAATACCAATATATTAAAAATCTTATTAAATTTAATATAAATTGTTGTTCTATAGGCCACTATATCACCGTATGAGCTAAATGTGTTGCAATTCAGTGAGTTTATGTAATTATTTCTCATTAATAATCAACACGATTTCCTTAATTCTGACTTATGGATAATGTCACGTATTTGTCCACTGTAATCTTTGAGGAAGCCCTGTATAGGCAAATCGTGCCTGACAACAACAAATAGGAATTCAATGATACTGTACTAGTTACTACATTAATATACTTTATCACACGGCAAGCAGAAATCCAAAAGAGCTTACTCAATAACATATTTGTAGTACAAAATGAATCTAACTCAGTATCAAGGGTTTGAAATATGCGGGCAATGGATTTTTGGATGCTGATAGTGACTTTTTCAGGATATGTGGATCACGGATTTTCATCGCTTAAATTTGCTGATTTTACTCCAAATTGCAGCACGAATGGAACATGAGTTTCAATTGTTTGCGAAAACAGTTGACCAAATTTAAATAGAATTTTTTTGTTTTGTCATGATGAGGCTTGCAGCGTAGTATTGGTTGTTTGGTGCAGGCACATGGTGTGATGTGAGCTGTCACTGCAAGTTTACAAGCAATATTCTTTTGCAATATATTTTTGCAGCTGCAGATAAACTAGGAAGTGATATCTGCACATCTCTAATAAGGATATCCCTCTATGATGAGCCACTAAAATCAACAGAGGTATCTCAGCCACATTTGGATGTATATTTACTTCTTTACAATGTGCTTTACAAACTTTCATCTTACCTAACATTAGATTCACAAATATATTCAAAAAAGGCCTCGTCGTCTTTCATTATGTCCAGTGCCACACACTCCACAACATCGTCATCATCTGACAGACGATATCGATTCATTCTTGCATTGACTTCAAAAAGGTATGAGTGAACCATCTCTGTATTCTCTCTAAGACCCTCGCAAACAATATACCTGATGCAAAAATAAAAAAAGTTAAGATTACAATCCACGAAAACTGAAAGTTTTCCATATTTCTTGACTAAAACAGAAACATTAAAAAAAGCTCTATGACAGAAAGCAAGCAAATCAAAGAATTGTATTTGTAAGCAGAATATAAATAAAATCTGAAAAATGATAATAAAAGTAATACACACCTTAAGTATATCAAATAATAATAACACATATACTACCACTACCAGACTTCTTCTTAATCGACCTGCTTTTTCTTCCTAGTCAGGCTAGATAAATATTCATACCTTTCTGAGTTAGCTGGTCGACTAGTGACAGGTTTATGAATACAAACTCGTCTAAAACACCTATACATAAGGTAGACAAGTCCAACGCTGAACGGAGTAAAAATATCAAAGAGCTTGCAGACAAAATTGCCACCTAAACATAAAAGTAACTAGTGAATAGCGAACGATCTTGTATTTTGTGGTAAGATTCTGCTCCTGTGACAAAAGATGCTTCAAGTGCCAACTTTTGTTTCGTATTTACAAAGATGTTTTTCAAAATAATTAGCAATATGTACGCAAGTACGGATGTGCTTGGAAATGAACTCGGAACGACATGTGGATCAAGGATCATCCAGACACGGTTCAACATACACCATTCAATGTGCCTCGTTGAAACCTTTCCTTTATTATACTACAAGATATTAAAATTGAAACTTGTTGCTTTTATGTGACCTCTGAGTCAGGTGTGAAGGTGACTCATATCACTCAATTCTTCTCATGGAAAACTTTTCTATTGATATACTACAACATACTGTTGCTCGTCACTGGAAACACTTGTTACCCCATCCCTTTATTTTGATTTTTAACCCCTAGTGGACTTACAGTTGATCAATCTGGACATAACTCATACCATTTAATTTACCTGTCTGAGACCCTTTATTTAATGTACCACAAGACAAAGTTACTTAACACTAGAAGCAATGGTGTCTCTGACACCCTGATTTTGGTTTCTGCCCCCTACCAAAAAACATGCCCCTTTATTATGAAAATGGCTCACATTAGCCTTGCATAAAATCTCGATCCCACCTAGGCACATGCCAAAAATTGTGGCCCTAGCTCAAAAACTAAAGGAGGATATCCAGTCTAAAAAAATCTAAGAAGTCTAAATCACTCTGTGACCCTAGCACCAGGCCTTCCAATGCCCCTGCCTGGGAAGTGCACCCTGTACATTTCGTGATCCTGTGGATTTTAGAGTCATTAAAGAAGCAAAAATGATAAATAAAGTAGAAATAAAAACCGGGGGTAAATCAAGAAGAGTTTGCTGAGAAGCAGAATCTTAGTGATAGTTTAACGGTGCTGGCAGTATATACACCAAACATACAAAACTGTTTTCTACAACAAATAGTTTCTGAAATTCATAATAAACTGTCTGCGAATTATGCACAATTTCTTTTTGAAAACAAAAAACAAAATTTAATGAAAATTTATTAAAGTGTTAATAAGGAAATTAAATGTAAAATTTTAAGTAAAACTTACAAAAATAGAATATGCAAAGAAAAAAATCACAAAATATGTTAAAATCACATCTTATTAAACTGTAAATTTTCAATTAATTGCACAGTTAGAAGAATTAATGCCAAAATACTTAATATGCTAGAAATATATTAAATAATATATTACATAATATATTAACAACAAACATGCTTTTAATGTTGGGTATTTACCTGACAGTTCATACACATTAATTGCCAAGACATATAAGCAGATGGAGTTCTACTTGGTCAAGATGTATTAAATGGCAACACATATAAGCCAGCTGAGTTGTTATTACTCAACTTCCCAGTAAAACCATCCACTGATGAATAACTCTTTTGCACAGAAATATCATGAAATGAAAACACAAAACCAAAAATGCTAAGTACTTACCAACCTTAAGAACAGACAACGCACAACAAAATTGACACAGATATAACTGTTTAGATAAGACCTCCTGAAGATTTTCTTGACCTTCTACAGAAAACCCCTGCAAACAACAAGCTGTAATAAATTACAAATATGGCTGTCGAATTTCTACTATCCTGTCAACACTAGAAACAAATGGTCTTGCAACCCCTTTTTGTGAATATATGCAATGTGCATATATGTAACACAAGCATGTACGTAGAAACAAAAAAAAGCATATTTGTTCTTAGAACATAAAAAGATTACAAAAATGTGATATTACTGAGATCAGAGAAAGATCAAATAATGAATTTTTTGCACTTGCCACAGTAGATTTGATTTAATTCTTTAACCTTTATTACAAATAATAGTCCACGTCATACAACAATATTTACATATGCCATATCAAACAGGTCTAGACAGTTTGTTTTTTATTACTATGAAAAATATTGCTAATGTTTTAATGTTTATGTTTTCTAGCACCGTAACAGAATCATAAATTTCACAACAAGAAAAAATTTTAAATCACGCACACCATCGCCCATGACTAGGTAGACTCCCTTGTTATCAGTCGAGTCCATCACAAATTGCTGAAAAGCTTCTAGATTGTCTGGACATGTGATATCACCAGTTCCCTCTCTTCCTCCAACTCCTGTAGAAAAAAAGTTAGTATAGAATTGGGTAGGTACTAAGACATAAAGTACAAAACGGCATCTTACAGTCGGTAATGTTGGTAGAGAATATTCTAATTTTAATTATCAACTATTTAACATAACGTTATAAGTTTTTATCGGTGCTGGTTCTCGTATATTGTGATTAGTTTTTCAAAATTTCCTTCATTTCATTCCTATGTTATTGCAAATGCCTAAAATTTCCATCCTTGCCATTCGTTCCATTCTTGTATTGACTAGCAATCATTTGTGTATTGTGCAGCGTGTACCAAACACTGGTCTTGGCAAAGAACCATAATGTTAAATTCAATAAATACAAAAAGAAAATAAAGCAGAGTACAGAATGCAGCCCTTACCATAATGAGGCTCTAAAAATTCACTTGGTGCTGCAAAAAACTCTTCGAGTTTGAAGTCACAGCTTCCCTTTAGGGTAAATCCAAAGCCTTTAGAAAAACATGGCCTCTTCCAGATTAAATATTCAGAGAAACCACCAGGGCCAGCACAAATATCAGCAAAGTAAAGTATATCGTTGCTGGTTAATAATGGCTTCTAAATACAAATACAGAATAACATCAATTCAAAAACTTTTCAAATCTCAAATGACCAGCTAATCCTTTGTAACATTTATCAGAAGGTTAAAAACAATCTAGTAAATTCGTTGCTTATTTAAACAAATCACGCACATGAAATTTTTGAAACAAGAAGCTAATCACCCAAGATTATAGAGCTAAAATCGAATTTTTTACAAATCTCAGATTCTTGAATTAATATCAACTGATTTCTTGTTCTTTCAGTAACTTAGCAGGCTTAGGGTTCCTACAGTATTTCTTACCCCACTGACATCTTTAGGATCAGAAAACATAAAGTCAAAAGTAGCATTCATTTCTGCCATTTTCATAGCAGCCCTGCAAAAAGAAGCGCATATCAATTAAAATCACAGGTTTTTATAAGGACATTGTGACAAATTATTACAAGCTTATGTCTGCTTAAGACTTAAATGACAAATGTTGTGATGTCAAACAACACAATGTAAAAACCAATCATTTATCTTGAAATGACACAGTATTATCATGATAATTTACTGTTTAACAGAAAGTTACACCGCAAGACTCATACATGTCTGACATTAAAATTCAAACAGAAAATAAAAAAAGTACACGTGTTAAACAGAGTACAAGTTTCAACAAAGTATCATGTATAGTACAGCTACAGCGTATAGTATCATGTACCATTTGGACGGCTGGACCACAGAATTTACACCATTCACACACATCACATTTCATGTTTCATGCCAGAAGCTTATCAGGCATAGACATACTTTGCTTGTCATTTTCACTTAAAAACTCACTATTGTATGTACAATAAAGTTTTCAATACATTAAACCATTATTACAGATGACGACAATAATGGTGATGATTACAATCATTTTAACGATAAAAGTATGCCATCCATCCCAAGATTCCAAGAATCAAAGATATTCAATCAGAAACTAAATACGAACACTCTGGACATTTATCAAAAACTAACATTTAAATACAAAATGATAAAACTCATAAAACATTCGGTTTGCAGTGATCAAGCATCGTGAAATTTAGTCAAGTGCCATAAAACTAAAACATCCTCGCACATTTACCTTATTTCCAAAAAAGTATGGTTTCACTTAACAATGATTCACTTAACACTGAATTTTCACGAAAAGGTGGGTCTAATTGCATCCTGAAAAAGTATTTTTAGCGCCACAATAAACTCAAATTTCTAGACAAACATATAGAATGAAATAATGTTCAATCCATAAAGCTTGCATCATACTAAACTTGCCTGTTTTGAAAAAAGACTCCTCGTATAGTTTCAAAGGGATTTGACTTGGTTCGAGCCCTTCGCATTTCTTCATTTTCTAAGTTGTCAAATACACTCTGAAAATATAACGAAATAAGCATTACTTCACAGCTTCTTTGAGCTGTTTAGTGCATACAACCTTTCATTAAAGATTTATAAGAAATTCTATAGTTTACTAGGAAAAATTTGAGAAGCATTCAAGAAAAACAACATAACAGCAAGTAAATGGCAAAAAAACATATTTGTGCCAATGTGAATACAAACTAATCCTTGAGTCATTTAAAAAGCACTCACTTGTATTTAAACAGTAACTGTCAAAAAAACATGGCACACTGAAAAGCACTGACTCATTGTTTAGACAACTCAAAGAAATTAGGACAAAAACATCCAGAAATTTCAGCACCGAGTTTTTCAAGACAACACAAAGTATTTCCGCATTGTTATATAATTCAGCAACCAAGCCTTTCTTATTAAAATACAAATGTGCACACTTCCAAAAGAATGGAAAATTTGGAAATGATAACCGCACACAGCAAACAAAAAAGACACAAAGGAAAGGCAAAGAAGACAATAAAACAAGAGTGAAAAAACAATTTTACAAATTTTACGGCAACTAAACTCTTTTTCATATGCTACAACAATTAAAGAAGAGTTATACCTTACAGGTTAGAACATCTTTGAGTGTTTTCTCTGTACAAAATTCTGTCTCGTCATCAATTCTTAGTTTCTTCTGTAAAAGAACAGATTGCAAACTTGTAACATATAAATTCTCAAATAAAACTAAATCAGATAGCTGCAATAGTTTCCCAGCATACCAAACTGTAGTTAATCAAGAGTAGAACATAAGATTCATCAAATTTTTGGCACTTACAGGTCCTTCTTGTATCCAGTTTTCCATTTCATGACAATTTGGGACATCTTCTTTGCAAGATGGCATCCAGTCAGGCTTAACCTCAGCAGTTACCTTTGAAAAAGAAAAAGATGCAGCTATCAAAATGTAGCACAAAGGTGAAGAAAAAACAAAAACAGAACTAGTTTAACTTTCCGTACATTCTTCTGATTAGCATCCTTCACTGTGACTTTATTCAAGCTGAACAATGAAATAATTTTATAAAATTTGCTAAGCAAAGCTTCTAGTCCAGCAATTTTCATTCCAAACCCGCGCCTTCCCCTTTGAAGAGATGCTTCTACTATGTTAACACGCCCCTGGTTGTCTTTCCCTAAGCCTAGTCCTTCTTTGTAGCCCATGCTTGTCTAGAGAAAATATAGATAATAAATTTCAGTTGGTGCAACATAAATTCAAATAAGTATCTACAATCAAAAATGAGAATACAAGTGACAAAAATTGAAAGTGAAAAACTGGGACACGAAAACAAGTGCAGCATATACAGTAGTTGCCACTCAAAAAACACGGACAATAAAACCAGCTGTACTTTAGACCTATTTAGGCATTGTCCAGAATGGTTTAGGTACATTTTCTAGAAAAAGTGTTTCTCAGAAAAACATTTCCCTGAAAACTTTTTTCCCATAAAATATTTTTCCCGTTTGCCTCTCCCTCTTTATCCCCTCTCATCCTTTCCCTCTCTTCTTATCTCCTCTCCCTCTGTCTCTCTCGCCCTATTCTCTCTTGCTCTTTGTCTTTCTCAATTATCAAAACCCCTCTCCCTCTCCCTCTCTCTCATTCTACTTCCAGTTAAAGTTAACTAAGAGGATTATCAGAATCATTGAAAATGACGCAATGTGTCGTGTATCAGAATGTGTCACATTTTTAGCACGCTTAGCTCACATTGATATTTTTCCAGCATATTGCAACTCCTTGTTTCAATGTTTTTACAGTCATAGAAGCAGCTACATCCTCCCAAAATCAGTGAAATAATTCAGCATAGCAGTGAAAGCAACTGCCCAAAGCGAGATTCTTAAGCAGTCACCCAAATAATCAGTTGTCAGGCTCGACGTTGCTTCACTTTGGTAGCCAATCACACGCCGTGAATATTAACTATTGTATATATGCAAAATCAAAATGATTTGATTTTGCATATCACTACATAATTGTTCTGACGTTATAAATCTACTTTCTTGCCTTAACCAGTTCATCAAATCTTTTATCATATAATCGGTATTAATCAGTACACGTAGTTAAAATAAACTACTTTTTATTTGGCATCATCTAACTCCGCCTTAAAAAGGATTCATTACATTTTCCGTGAAGTTTATTTTCTGGGAAATGGCTGTTCTGGAAAGCAAATTTTTCCGGCAAAAAAGTTTTCTGTGAAGTTTTTTGTCGGAGAAAAATTTTTCCTGGCAAAGAACTTTTCTGGGAAATGAGTCTACTCCATAGAAACTATTGTTAACAAAATTTTGTTAAGAAAACCAGTGTACTGTTTAATAAAACCACATTTTTCAGTAATAGGTTACAAAAGTAATGTCAAAATGAAAAAATAAAATGTATTTTTGGTAGTTTGCTATTTTTTGAGATTTAAGCAGTTGAAATTTTAGTCCTGTTTCCTAGATTCACTTCTTCTTAGTCAAAGTTATACTGAAAGTTAAAGTCAATTGTTTCGACATAACCACTCTGCACGTACAGCTACTATAGTACATTTTAGCTTATTGAAGGAACTTGACTCACTATTATATGCATGAGTTATTCTCTATTCTCTGACTGCCCCATGCTTAATTGCCATTATAGTATCAGTTATGGTGAAATGTTTATGTACCTTGCCAAATACACACACCAGCAACAGACCGCAACGTAATAAAATCGCTGTTTATTAAAACCACTTATTGCTGGTCCCGTGATGGTATTACTAAGTGCAGAGTACTGGACGGGACACTGTATACATGCTGAAGAACCCATGTAATTTTAAACACAGCAAATAGCATGGCAGAATATAGATAAAGAAAAATTGGCAGATGGCACCACTATGTGAGACCAAATGCAAATTAAGAAAGACATGAATAATATATACAATAAATAATTTTCTTTTACTGTAATGCAAACTTCACAAATAGCATCAAAATAAAGACCAATTGTATTTAATTATCTCAAATATCACCCTTAAAATATACAGACAAATAAAATAGCCTACTATACTATCATTGTTACAGAAGGGGGGATAATGGGGCACCACTGCCAGTTCACTAGCTAATCTTAGAGGGATAGTGAGAATCAAGCTCAAATCACATCACTAACATTCCATTGAAAAGGTACTGCCCTTACTGGATTCTAAATTGCTTTTTGCCAAAGAATAAAAGAATAAAAAAAATCATACAAATAAGTTACTGCATGAAACAAAATTGTTAAAATTCTCCATTTTCAGCAAAATTGCAGCAGGCAGAATGACAGCGGAAAGAGAACGAAAAGGAATACTGCTTCGGATGTTACCTTACCATTAAGTTCATTATTTTTGGATTTATGTCCATTTGATTCTTTCTTTTGACTGGTTCTCCTGTTTCAGATTTTAAAAATTTGCTTGATCTTGGAACATCTACTTCGTATCGAACATTACTCTCATTATTTCTTTCACTTGCATTCCAGTTATGCTTTCTTTTAGCAATGTCATTTCTCGATCCCTGGGAGACAAACGGACTTGAAGAGACCAGTGTATCGCTTGGCGTTGAGATCATGTTCCCTTTTAAGTATCCCATTCCAGAGCTCTCGACTACATCATACTGGATATCACTGATTCCTGCATTTGCGTTCTCATAAAATGCTTTAGACAATCTTTTTGCAACTCGACCATTCAATTCTGAATCACAGTGCAGAACCCGGGATTCTTCATATGAAGACCAGTTACACTTTCTTTTCTTGGGTGGTTGCCGAATGTCATTGTCACTTTCAAATGGATTCTGTGTTACATGTGTAGAACTCTGTGGCACATGTTCTCCCATAGAATCTCTGTCGGTTGTATGTCGTAGCTCAGTGTCACTCTCCGACGATGATGCCTCAGTGGATATGAATCCCACTGAATTAACTCCAAACTTTTCATCTTCACTTGTACTAGCCATATCTACAAAAATACGTATGTGCAATAGAATCCCAATTTTTCTTACATTGAGTGGTTGAGTCGAAAAAGGGCGTAACCCTCAAATTTTCAAAAAAATTGTTTTTTGGGGTTTTTGGTCAATGCAGAACCTTATCTTTATTTTCCCTACAAATTGTACTAAGTAGAGGTTTGCAACTTGCTTTAAATTGCAATTTAAGTAGCCCAGGGATTGTAGTTTAGCAAGCTTTTGTCCTTTTGCATGGAAAAATGCGTAATCATTTTGACGCATTACAACAAATTCAATATCAATGCGAGTTCTAAACCATGATGTAATCAAGTGCATCATTCCTGCTGGGTGAGTGTGCTGTTGTGTGAGGTGTAAATGACACATTGCTAAATAAAATAAAAATTAGTCATGGACATATAAAAAAAATGGCAACATAATCCACCTAATTAAAGACACTTTTACAAAAATCAGATGCTACTCTGGATTTCAATATACAAATAGATAATATACAAGTTGAAGATACAATCGGGATAATTGTGGTTTCAGCAAGGCTTCGGCACTAAAACGAGAGCAAATTTTTGAAAACTTACGATTTGCACAATTAGGGAAACAAAGTGCTCCTTTATTTGACCTTATACGGTCAGCGCCTTGCAAAACGTGATACACTTAAAACCTACATACAATTATTTCATAAGAGTCTCTGATGAAAAAAAAACGCCACTACAGAAATCCAAATATATCTGGCGGCAGTTAACAACCTTCATTACGAACCAACTGGCCTAACACTGTGCAGCCTCAGCAGGTACTCATGTTTCTTACTTGTATTTTGGTAGACTCACTAGACTAATGAAAACAGCCAAACGCGCAAAAATGTTTCTGACAATAAACCATAACCTGTTTACAATAGCTCCATGGCACAGAGGAATCAAACACTGCCGTTAGGCGCAACCCGTCGGTCTGATAGGTTAAAAAAGCCTTTTTATGCAGTACACACACACGCACAGCAGGGTTGCCAATTTAACTGATAATTGAAGTAGTTGTACATTTGCAAAAAATGGAAAATTTATAAGTATGTCCACTGTTGTCTCCTGGACTATGTAATGGAAACCGGATGATTGGGGCATACCATACTAAACTGGCTTATTAATTAGTGTGATTGCGTAATTACATCAACTCAAGGAATTACAGACTGAATTGGAAACTAAATGTAAAACAGTAATAGCACTTGTGACTTGTGAGGAAAACATAAAAAAATACAATAAACTGCAAAAAAAAATTATTTTTAAAAACTGTGCTATATTATAAGTCAGTAAATTATTACTATTCAATACTGAAATGTGTGTGGGTAGTTGTGGCAGCACTATCACCTTGGTTAACTTCAATAATTATCAGACACTGAAATCAATTTTTTGAAATCTCTTAATAAAATCACTCTCAACAAAAAATCTACTTTCCCTCACGGTAAATATCAAGCATGATTTTGTCAGTTTGAGTTTTGTGAAGTGATAATGATGACGATGATGACAACACTGATGATCATAATGGAAATGCTAAAATTTGATTGAAATTTGTAACCGTAGTGGAAGCCAGAACAAGTAATGTGCAATGTATGAATTTGATAGACATGGGACTGTTTGATCAAACAGAACACACGGTCTGGTTTTAGGTCACACACATTAGCGATTTTGGAGTTATCGAAAAACTGAAAAGAAAACTCAGTATGTGTACTTTGACTACTTTTCATCAAATTTGATAAAAATATCACGAATGAAGCAAAGTGTCAATGTTTGTAAATTTGTAACCTGTGAAGGACTGCTTTGCAACCTTTGAAAGACTGTACATCAACACACAGAGAAAAGCAGAGGAAATAAGAGTATAAAGGTATTTTAAGCAAAGCATGTCAAATACAATGCGAAAGGAAATCGGCAATGATTAAGATGTTTTAGTATTTAATACTTAAATTTCCATGCCACTTTTACAATTGAAATTAACAATATATTTGGTATTTAAACGGAAATTTTATTACCGAATTATTACAATTGTTTATTTATTTTAATAAATGATTAAAATTTATTATTATAATTACTATTTTAAATTCAGTTTAGTTATTTAATTTTTATATTTAATTTTATTATAATTATCACATTTAATTAATTTAGCTCAGTTATTCAGTTATAAATAAAATTTCAGGTAATTGCTACCTGGTATAATAACAACTGCAGTAAACGTATATGTAAATGGTAGATCAGCAAGGTAAGGGGATGTTTGGCAAGGATTAATTTCCAGTTATCTTATAATTACCGTATGACGTAATTTTGTTTATTTGTGTACCAAAACTTTAACATCATTCACCGAAATAAATGCAGGTATTTAAACTCTGTGCTTTAAATTTTGCTATGTATGCAGGCACCCAAGCACTATGCAGTTTTGGTAGTGTAAACAATACAAAGAAACCCAAGTTAACACCACACACATAATATCGAGTTTCTGGTCATAGCAGATGCATTAATAATACAAACCAATATTAAGTAATCAGCAAACCATTCATAAGCAAAATCCCTGTAAAACATATTCCACATAATAGAGACTATAAATTGAAAAAATTTGATAATGAATATGTGACATTTTTCTCTAAAAGATCAAAAAGGCAGGAAGGCTTCATTGGGAGAGATGTCCACTTGACGAAATGGGGTGTACTTCAAAGTTATTTTTACCCCCAAGTGCTGTACGCTATTTGGAACACCTATTGTCTTTCAGTTTGAGAAATTACATGTCTGTTACGGGCAATGTCATAATCTGCTGTTCTAAAGTGTTAGATTTTATATGTAAGTTCTATTAGCCTCTTATCATCTGAGAAGCAGTAAATAAAAACTGTGTAGAATGTTCATGCATTATTGATTATTGATGGATGTGTCTTCAATTTTGTACAAAATGATTTTCATGGTTTTGCTAGGCTGCTGTGCTATTAGTGTTGGTGCTGTAGGTGTTGTCATCATACGCATCATCAGTGCCATCATCATCATCACCAATTGATATAGTGTGATAAGGTGCAGTGGCTGTGGCGCGTGTGCTTTGGATGGTGTTGGAGTGGCGGATGCAATGTGGTGGGTGTGGCACGGCGTGATGGGTGTAGCACGGTGTGGTTGGAAAGGCATGGGTGGTGTGGTGTGGGAGGTGTGGTAGGGTGTAGAGCAGTATGTGGGTGGTATGATGTGGCAGGTGTGATGTGGTATGGCATGAGTGGTGTTGCAATGATAGTGTGACGTGGGTGGTGTGGTGTACTGGATGTGCTATGGTTTGTTGTTGTGGGCTTATATGCAAATTTTTTTGCGGGGCCTTTGCTAGTAATTTAATAAATATTTATTATTGTGTTTTTACACCAACGGATTGATACTGTGTGCTTTCACTCTCATTTGAATCAACTAAGAATAATAGTATTTACGTAATGGACAGCCCAACTTTCAGTTATTGACATCACCACATAAGGGTTAAACAGTAAAGTCCCATTTTTCGCCCAAGGTTTCTCTTCTTGTAAGTCGAGAGGGAAATCTTGGAGTTCAACAGGCTAAATACATTTGAATTTCAAACCATTATTTTCTGCAGTTAATTAAAAATGTATGGTCAGCTAACTTTGCATAATATACATACATACGTGAGCTGCACAACATTCTGATGGATATGTCAGTGGATGTGCGAGAATTATGGTTAGTGGAAGACGTGCACAGGACATGGAGCTGTGACAGAGCCACGAGGAACAGGCATATGGATTATAGTAGTGGTTGTGCTAGACTACCTATCAACCAGTGACGCTGTTGATGCTGGAAACAGAAAGATTCTAGGAAGTCGGAGTAAGCTTTTGTTTCTGTATTGCAGAATATTTGGTTCAATAAATGTGCTTTCTTTACTGACTTAAGAGAATGGTAAAATCATTAGGTAAATTATTAAACATCAGTGAAAGATTTTCGAGAGCCTACAGAAAAGCAACATTTAAAGTGATATGAACGTGAACTTGTAAGTGAATGACTTATGTTGTTCTGCATCTAGCTGCAATTAAATGTATTTGTAGTGAGTAGTAACACACCAAGTAGTGATACATGCTGAATTTGTTCTCTCCCCTGCAAAATGTTATGCAACTAAAACCTAAGTTTTTTAAAATTTTCTGCCTAATAATACAGTGATAAGCTGATGCCATAGCTCTAACAATTTCTTGATTACTGTCGCATTGAAGTTTCAACAGATATGACCTCAACAGATAACGAAGAGCAAGCAGAGATGGCAGAAAGAATGCCCATGAGCTTTGTTAATATGCATAGCATTCACTGACACATGGAAGCGGTCAAAACAGTACGCATTAGGGATAAAGCATTATACAAGCTTGAAGTCCGATGGTAACACTAGCACGTCATAATTTGGATGTTCAGCAAAAAACAGAATAGCGTATTGTACTATTTTAGTAGTTGCCCATCTACTTCACTAACTCAACTGTAGCTGAGAAGTTATTAACTTATTTGTTTGCTTCAATAGTCAACACTTTTATATCAACTTACCAAAACACGTGTAGCATTACGACGTAGCTATAACAGTGACGTAGGCCTGCGGCCTGCTATACTTACCACTAGACGATTCCACATTCAACTTGTTGTAATTCATAATAAAATTAACTAAGAACCAGGCAGTAGAAATTGTTAACTTTAATTACTACAAATTAAGCGTTCATCTTAAAATTCTCCATTCTTTACTATCTGTGGTCCGAGTAGTAACTCACTCCAGATATTACACAGACTTTAGTAAATCAACCACAAGGTACATTACTGCAACAACAGTTTAACAAACGGAATGACTACACTAACACTACTACAGTATTCGTCCATGTTCTTTCGCTCAAGAATTCCTCTGTGCTTCTAGGCGCAAAACATTTGAATGTTTAATTTTTTATTTATCTTCTTTGTTGTTCACTTTGCTGTCTGACGCCTCATGCGCATTTCGCATGGCCTGCAATATCAATTCTTAGCTCACCACTCACCTTCTGCAAGTAAGTAAGTTTATTAGTTTATCACCATTTTTAAATAGCAAAATACATAACTAAGAGATTTATAAATCTATACAACATACAATAATATTACAAAAGTGCAAAAGTAATTATTGATTAGTGGTGAAAGGGTGGCGAAAGAACTATAAGTTATCGAGGTCAGCCACCCTCAATAGCTACCCCTTCAAATGTTAACACTCGTTATAGCTTTAACTTTGGTAGCCTTTCGTGTAAGGAAGACAGTACTGGTTTATATAATACACTCATTTATTTAGGCAACCGCCTGAAGCTATAATACTCGTTGAGCAAGACGTACAGGAATTAATTTCTAAGGATACTAGTATCATGCTGTGGAAAAACTCAGTGTTTGCACACCTATTTCCCAATTTAAATTTAGCTCTTTAATATAGTATTAACATGCGTTTGAATGGCTCCTTTAAACTGATTAACTACTTCCATGAAGTAAACCACTGCACAGATCAATTATCCTATTATAGCCACAAAAGTATTTTCTTAAATCTGACTTTGCTCTTTTATTGTACTATTTTCCTGCTGAAGTAGGCACATAAGTGACCTACAAAAGATAAGTGAAGAATTGTTGATGACTAAAATGGGTATGGGTACAATAGATGAAGAGGCAAAAGAACATAATGAATCTAGTAAGAAGGAAGATGATTCCGGAAAAGAAGTACAGAATGAAAGTGAGTAGGTAGAGTCTGATAAGCCACTATGCAGATATGTTGCAAAACATATGTGGGGCGAATTTGAAAATAGATGCAAGTTTAGACACTACAAAACAAAGAAGGAGTGTCAAGAGCTCAGTGAAAGTGTATATAGAGCCAAACAAGGAGAATATGATCGAAAGTTGTGTGCCTTTTTTGGAAGGAATAGATATTGCAAATTTGAAAGCAAGTGCAGGTTTAGACATTATTTGAAACCTGGGGAAGATAAGGAAAAGACAAATCTGTGTTGGAATTATAAGTATGATGGCGAATGCAAATATGGTAGTAGGTGCAGATACAGACATTTTTTAATGATGATGAAAAGAGGTACCTAAGAACACAAGAACGATAAGGACAGCAGACAACCCTAGAAGCAAATAAAAATAAACAAAAGACACAAAATGAAAGTCTGGCTGAGCAGATTAATTTTCTAATGAGGGAAATGGATGCAATAAAAGAAAAAATGTTGAATTAAGAAAAAAAGTAAAAATGAAAAGATCTCAGAAAAACAAAAAGAGATTTTAAAATTTTAATGTAGTGTATTCAAATTTCAGAGGACTTTATAATAAGTTAGAGTCATTGCAAGGAGTGATAAGGGAAAAAAGCCTGGTGTTATATAAATTGTTGAAACCTATTTGGGGGAAGAAGAATTAGTGAAGATTGAGGGTTACAGAGTGTTCCAACTGAATAGAAATAAATATGGAGGGGGTATTATTGGCAATTAATAATAACTTAAATAATGTAACAATGAAGGTTGACCAGCATAATGAAGTAGGAGAACAATTATGGATTGTAATGGATAATTTAAAAGTAAAATTAAGAGTAGGATTATTGTAGGCACCTTAGGAAAGTAGGACAGATAAAGAAGAAATGAAGAAAATGTATGAGCAAATACGAAAACAAGTACAAAAAGCAAAAAATGAAAACCAGAAGTGCTAGCTTATATGTGACTTTAATACAAAATGTGGGAAAGATTATCAAAGGTAATAATGATGAAATAACTTGGGCAAGAAAAATGTTACTAAATTTGGTTAAAAAAGAGAATCTAGTACTATTAAATGCAACTGAAAAATGCTCAGGAATTTGGACAAGAGAAGAAGCAAGGAAAAAGCCATTACTGATTATAGTATAATAAGTGCAAATGATGTAAATGCACATAAGTTTACACTTGTTGACGAACAAAAACTGTATGGAATGTACAGAGTGACTGGAAGTGGTAAGGAAAAAAATATATACACACACCACAATACATTATATAGTGAATTTGATTGGGTTGAGATTAGCAAAATGAAAAGAGATAAAAGTGATGAGACAAAAAAGTTAGTAGTGTCTAATAAAAATAAAATGAACAGATACAAAAATGAAACTGATGATCAAATATTTAGCAATGTTTGGAGCAGTAACAGATCAATTCAGGGCAAATACGCAGTAAGAGACAGCTGCCTTTCAGTAAAATGAAAAAGAAACAAAAATATGGAAGTAAACTGTCATGGAAGTTAAATAAAGAAAGACGCAAGTTAAAACACGAAATGATTGACGAAGAAGACTCTGAAAGAAAAAGAATAATTAAAATAAAAATTGAACTAATAGAAAACATGATGAAGGATGTGCAAAGGAAGGAGCAAATAAATAGAATAAATAAAACTGTTAAGACAATTACAGTAAATGGAAACTTACCCAGCAGTTGTTTTGGGAATTCAAAAGGTACATCGAAAAGCCTAAAATAGAAGAAGCTATAGCAGTGAGAGATAACCAATGTGAGATCCAATAGGACCCGGAAAAGTATTAAGATGATTTTTAGAAAATATTATGAAGAATTGCTAACTCCAACTCCGACAGAGGATGAGTATGAGCAAATGATATAATCAAGGGTTGAACAAATTTTCAAACACGTTGAACAAATGGCAAGCGAGGAGGAAGTAAAAGAAATTACTAACAGTGAAGTGAAAGAAGCAGTTCGATCATTAATAAATAGAAATGCTCCAAACATGCAAGGATGGAAGAATGAAATGATCAAACAAGCAGGGAAAGGATTTAGCAATAGTATAGTAGCAATGCTGAATGAAATAATGAAGCAAAAGAAAATTCCAAAACAATGGGCCCAAATGAAAATAAAGTTAATTTATAGGGGAAAACGAGACAAGAAAGAGATGAAAAATAGACGAGGGCTGTTCATAACAAATATTTTCAGTAAACTAATGGAGAAAGTGATCCAAATAGAATAATAGTTAAATTTGAAGAAAACATGGGAGTTCATCAACGTGGCGGAAAGAAAAACAGAGGTGTCTTTGACCATCTGTACACCTTGAGGGCAATGTTAGAGTATAACAGGTTTTATAAAAATGAAGTGTACAAAACAGAAAAGTGTTTTGATAAGTTGTGGTTGAAGGAAGGTGGATGGGCATATCGCCTGGAGAAATTTCTGTGATAAATAAATTAAATGAAATTGGAAAAATAGTCATAGAAGCAACATTAGGTAAAACAGATCAGTTAGAGATAAATGAAATAGTCCGGCAGGGAACAGTATTGGGACCATTATTATGTTGTGCTGCAATAAACCGGATTAATGAGATGGTGATAACAGGGACTGTGTTGGGCAAGAATGTACATGTGGGTATGTCATTATTTTTAATGATATTGTGGGAATATACCAAGAAACCATAATCAAACAGATGATTAAAAACTGGCAAGAAATTGAAAGAACCAAAAGATTGACATTCAATATGCAAAAAACACTATATATGAGAGCAAATATGACATGAAAGAAAAGGATTCTAGTATTATGTGAGTCACTAAGGAACGGAGAAGTTAAGGAAGCAGTGAAATACCAGTATTTGGGAGATTGGATTATCACAAAATGTAGTTATGAAACAATGTTGGGAAAATGAACCGTGAAAAATAAAATGATAATTAGTTACATCAATACAATAGAAAGTGAGCTGAAAGTAAGAGATTGCTCAATAGGGGTTAAACTAATGCTATAGCTTCTTTCAGTGAGTGCATTGCTAAATAGTTCTGAAAAATGTTCAAATGTGAAAACAACTGATTGGAAATTAAAAATAATTCAAGCAAGTGCTTTAAAAACCTTATTTAATCTTAACGAATCAACACCATACTGGGGATTAGTAACTGAAATAGGCATGTGGCCTCTAAAACATGAAGTGAATTATAGGAGACTGTAAACCAAAGAGATTAGCATCAGAGGTACTCGAAATGCAAATAAACACTGCACATGAAAGGTCATGGTGTAATGAAGTACCGGTAGTTGAGGCTGCAAAAAATATACCATGGATGCTAGTAAAGAAAGGGTGAAGGTTATGAAAAAGTCTGAATGGAAAAAAGAAATAAAGAATAAGACTGAATGTTTTATAAAGAATAAATGTGCAGAAAAATGCAGGAGCAGCGCGAAATTAAGATTTTTAAAACATGCCGAGTGGAAACAACAAAATTACATAGACACATGCAAGCCAGAAGAGGTTAAAGTATATAGAAAATAAGACTGAATATGATTAACGTTAAAGGAAACTACAAGAATGAGTTTATGGATCAGTTATTATGCCCAGTGTGTGGGGAAGATGATGATACTACTGAACATATGCTTAAATGGGGCAGATATTGAGAATGGAAAAAAAATTGAACTCAGATATATTAATGAACAGTGAAAAAGAAGGATTGCTAGAAATCAGAAATCTAATGAACGAATGCAAGGAATACAGGATAAAGACAATAAAGTGGGAAAAGACAACTAAAAGATCAGCGTTATAGAAAAATAGACTTTGCACCCTATAAAGGTGGCCGCCTCTGATAGGTAAAGAGTGTCGAGTATCGCAACGGCAATGGCGTATACATTTTCTCTTATATGTTCGCCGCTGTCGTATCGAACGGTGCACTGCAAACAACAGAAATTCGACAAAACAGGACAGACGTTCTTTTGTTGTCGTGTAATGATGGAAAATGGCAGTGCATTTGTTGAAAATTTTGTTTAGTCGTTTATTTAGCAATGTGGTACTTAGTGTTATATTACCGTATATTTGTTTCGGTAAGACATACTTACTAACCTTTTTATATAATTTCTATTTTCTCTAACAATTAACATAAAACGTTTACTGCCGAGGCGAATACAGTAATAGTAATACTAGTAGTTTTAGTCACTAACACTGACTTAGCAGTAAAGTTAGGCCTCAAGGTAGTCACTAACACCTAGCAGTAAAGTTAGGCCTCAGTGTAATCGAATGATCAATCTGTAATGCAAAAACCCTGCCCCATAAATAGTGGCAACTCTTAGCTAAAATTCGTTTTAAAATCCTCTACCAATTCCTTGCTGTCTGTTTTGGAAAAAAAGATCAGTTAATACTCCTTGATTGTCGGCTTAGCTTATTAAATGCACATGATGCATTATACCTACTTCTACATGTGTTCTGTATTCCAAAATTGGCCCATATTTTGAGATCTTCACCTGTTTTCCAATGTAATGTACTTGGCCATTATGATTCTATTCTTTATAAAACTCTTCACACTATACTAAACATTCATTTGTCTGATTCAGTTTGGTTACAAACTTCCTTGCCAGTCCCCAAAGGAGGTCTTGGTCTAAGAAGTGTCACCCAGCTATCTCTTCCTGCCTTTCGTGCATCAGCTGGTAGTTCTGCTTCTTTAGTTCAAGAAATCCTTTCTACCTAACACTTATGCTGCATTAGATTTAGCAAAATCAATCTTGGCAGAAAAGGTTAAAGCATTTGTTACAACTTTTCCTGCTTTAACTTCCCAAAAGTTTTGGGACAAACCTTTAACTGATGCACATCTTTTGACAGTTTGTTTGCCAGGACTTCTGCTGAGGTTGATAAAGCATGGCTATTAGCAATGTCTTCTAGTCATGCTGGTGCATGGCTTGCGGCTTACCTTTCCTTTCATTGGGTCTACATTTAAATGATAATCAATTGTTTATTGCTGCAGCACTTCGATTAGCTGTATATATTTGTCATCCTCACCAGTGCACATGTGGAACTTTTGTAGATAGTTCAGGAATCCATGGCCTAAGTTGATTAAAAAGCAGTGGTGGTTTTTCAAGACGTCAGGCTGCCAATGATTTAATTTGTTGTGCCTTAACCTCACGTTCCGTCAGTATTAAAGCCCACGGGTTTGTCTAGGTTAGATGGCGAAAGGCCTGACTTTGATCCCTTGGGCCGTCGCTCTCTTCTTTGGGATTTTACTTGTGTGGATACATTGGCACCCTCAAATTTGGCTGGCTCAGCTATGTAGCTGAATTAGCCGAGACAAGAAAATATACGAAATACCTTTTGCCAATTTTCGATTTTGTACCAATTTGCTGTTAAAACTTTTGGCGCAGAATGGAAAAAATTTCGTAGTACTTTAGGCAAACGAATGCAGTGTGCCATGAGGTAGACTAGGTCTACAAGCTTTTTATTCCAGCATTTATCTATTGCTTTAAAAAGCGGTAATGTGATAAGCGTTATCGGAACAATCCCTCCATCTGAAAAATCTACTACTCATTTTTGCATTGTAATAATACTTGTAATATAGTATTTATCGTTAGATAATTATATAGTTTATTATTTATGTTTTCAAACATTCTGTAGAGATCAGTGTTAAATGTATAGTAATATGTATTAACATTAATAATAAACAATATTGTTTTTGTTTCCCTTGCTTAGGTGCTTACCATAACCATAATAATCTTAGCATTAACATAATGTAACCTGGGCTACAGATCTATCACTGCCAGCTTTTCATTTACTGCTTAGGCCTGCTTACTGTTAAATGTAATGTTATGATACCGATTGTGTTGTTATGGACATGACTATATGAGAGTGCACACTAGTTAGACAAACAGCTGATAGTGACAGATTGTCGTCATCCTTGAATGCCTTGAACATCCGTTTACTCCACCAAGCCATGTTTTTTAAAATTCATTATGTACTGGTGGTCACACTCTTTGCAGTGTGTATAATACAACCTCTTGTGCACGTGCTCAAGACACCAATCCACATCCCATTTGTGTAAAGCGTGACGTACTAGTTCTCCTGAGACATTCTGGCAAGTGACACTTGATGCCATCAGAACCATGAAGGCACCTTCTAATGTGCAGAGATTATAAAAATTAGTACAAGATGTTTTTAGATGCACACTGATAACCATAACCAGCACTTTTGTTCTTTTATGATAACAAGGAACATTACTTGGCAAATACACGGGGCAGATTGATATTATCTGTCACTCTAGTTTGCTTTTAAGCTTTTAAAATTACTGATTGAACGTTGAAGAGTGGCTACAAGAGTGATCCTTGAAGACAACTGCACTTCTTAATACCTTACATGGTATCACTTTCAACATTTTTATTGTAACAAATAGCAGAAGTATAATTGGAAGTCTGGAGGAGTAAAAAGCACGTTATGTCTATTAAATAGCATTATCACATTTTGTTGGAGCTCAGTCGAATTACATGAACTGAACCATTTCTTCGAACTACATTATGTCTGTTTCTGTTGTCAGTGACGTGTTTTCGATATAAAGCCGAATTTTAATTTTAGATTAGAATGATTGGCTCAGTAAGAATGTGGATTTGCTCTAATTAAGTTTTTTGTTCAGTTATAGCACAAGATGAAAGATATAAAGGGTGCTTTAAGGAGAATGCAACTTATCCAGACATGTCACTGCAGATACCAGTCGATGAATTACGTGACAATCGTCTTTCTGTAGATAACTGCATTACAGGTATTATTATATACAGTTTTCTAGCATCTGTCCAGTTTATGTAATGCCACATTTATCATTTTTAGTATCTGGCTGACAATAAAAATACATCTGTTTCTGCCTCAAAAGCATTTTTTTATTTAATACATTAACACAATAATTATTATAACGTTGTTTTGGTGAGAGTGCAGCCATGTTTCTCTTCAGCTGACTCTCCGTTTCTCACAAGGCTGGAGTTCATGCCGAGTCATGTGTTTCGTTTCCAGTACCTAATCAGAATGGCTGCTGCATGTGCCATGATTTGTGTGTCGGCAGTCATCTGCATTAATGTCTGTTGTAAAAACAACGGGCAATGCTTGCATAGATCTGTTAAACAATCGGATTAACAGTGTGCACATTACAAAGTTTAGTCTACGTAATACAATATGTATGTATTGATGTTTTAGAACTGAATCTAAATATTTCCATTTGCAAAGTTTCAAAAAAAATTTGATAAAATGTTTTTCCTCCCTTCTTGCTGACAAGTTTTGGGCTCATGAGTTAAGAATGAAAGAAAACGAAATGAAACATTTGTGGCCGACCTTACAATTGGCGTCTTCCGGTTTTATTCGCATTTTGGGATAACTTATCATGTGGACTAATGGTTCTAGCCAAGAAGTGATTTAAAAAAAAATTTGAGGCAAAACAATTGGCATAGGTTGTCATCTTATCTGCAACTTATACACAATAGCTCGTTTACTTTTTAAATTTTTTATGACAGTGATTAGTGGTGGTATATTGATTTAAATGAGCATTTTTCTATTAAAATGGTTTTATGTCTGGTACGGTAGAAAGTGGAATGTCACCTAGTTATCAGTTGCCATAGTGGTGTATTCTATTATGTATCTACATAACTTGTATAACGTAACTTATATAAAATAATTTAAAACTGAGTGCTGATAGTCTCTATTACATGCATGTAATACATATAAGCTATTCTTGGGAGCTATTTATTGAGTTCACCTCTGCCATTAATTACAGATTTTTTTTCAAGTTTATTTATGCTAGTGCATTATATTACTTTTGGAGCCCCTTCTATACTGATGTGTAGCTCAAGAACCAATCATGTTCCATTAAACATAAAAAACATTATGCGTAATTTGCTTGATGCTTGATGTGTCCTAGAAAAAAAATGGTGATTTATACACAAACCTTTATATGTAAAGGATATTATTTCTACTCTTTCTCTGCTGTTAATGCTGTGGTTTAAGCCATTAAATTGTCCAAAAAATCTTCTAATTATGAATTTTTACAGCTTGCAGTGAAAAGGGAAGCGTATTTATATACGCTGCATTGAAAAATGGTGCTGGCTGTTTTTGTGGCTCTTTGTATGGGTCTTATGGCCCATCGGACCAGTGTACTTATGAGTGTGATGGAGAGTGTGGTGGAATAGGCGTTATGTCTGTTTACACAACAGGCAAATACACAGTCAGAACATCACCTACAAATTTAGGTATGTTATATTTTGTGCAGGATTGATTATATTTCCAGTTGCATTTGTTTGTGTTTAAGTGAAAGGAAGAATGCCATTCTGGTCTAGGGCTTCAAAACACTGAGAATTTTATTAAAAATGAAGAGATGGAGGTTATTTAAAAAAATAGTGGTAAGAGCAGGACTCTGTTCATGTGGGTGACATTAAAGCACAAGCTATTTGTCAGAGTGTCTGGTAAGCTGATTCTCGTGGAAAGAAATTGCTAGAATAAGGGACAGTTCTGCTTGGGTTGTATAAAGCTTAGAAGCTGCTACTGGTGTAAGATCATTGAATTCTTCTTCTTCCCAGCTTTTCCCTATGCGGAATCGCCGTTGTGCCATGCATTCTTCTCCATGCATTCCTGTTGTTGGCCATCTCTTCATTTATGTTCTTCTCTCTAAGGTCTCCGTTAATACATTCAAACCATCTCAGCTTGGGTCGTCCTCTTCTATTTCCCAGCACTTCCATTTCCATGACTTCCCACATGATCTTCCCCGACTCTTCTTTTCAGGTGCCCATACTATCACAATCTTGCCTCTTGTATCTTTTTCGAGGCTTCCACTACTTTCACTGTTCCTCTACTATTACTATTCCTGATTTTATCCCTTCTTGTTATTCCCACCATCCATCTCAACATCCTCATCTCTCCCACATCCATTTTCTTCGCTTCGGTCTTCTTTAGAGGTGCTGCTTCCAGCCCATAGATTAGGGCGGATCTGACCACTGCTTTGTGAACTTTATCTTTAAGGCTCGCTGGAATCCTCTTATCGCATATCACACCCGAAACTTTTCGCCAGTTATTCCAACCACACTGAATCCTGAAATTCACCTCCTTTTCCATTCCTGCAGTCTCGTCTATCATTGATCCCAGATACTTAAAGGTCTTTACTCTTTTCAACTCTGCCCCATTCAATCCTATTGTTTCTCTTTGGTCCCCATTCATGTCTGTCGTAAGATACTCCATTTTGGATCTACTAATCCTCATTCCTCTGCTCTCCAAAGCAGCTCTCCATGCTTCTAATTCTAAGATCATTGAATTATTCAAAACTACTTAATGGCACTATTGGAATACCACTTGCGAAAGTGTCTAAAAAGATTGAATGAGGCAGGTCTAATACTAAGTTGTAGTTAACAAAATTATTGATCCATTTTTGTGTGTGACCAAGTATATGAACTAAGTATTAAGTAATATCCTCTGCAGTGCAAGCCCATGTCAGACTACAGTATTTCGTACAAACACCACAGCGGCCTAGCACACATACAGTGCTCCTTAGGGCATATTTTTGAGAACAGTAAAGGCATCCTGTTTTCTGAAGAACACTTTTGGTTTCATCATTAAGATGATTATTACATACAGCAGCTGATATTAAGACAAAAGTGATGAAAGTCAGACATCAGTGAAACATGAGATTTCTAGATTGGAGGAAATCTCATTTTTACTGTGTACATGCCTGCAAAGAAAATGTAAAGATATCACTTTAGTTTTTTTAGCATGTGATAAGCCTTTTACAGTGATATATTACAGCACTGAAGCTTAATTTGGTGACAATAAATATCCAAGGACCTATAGGTAACTGTAATCATACAGTAATCAAGTATATGCCAACCTGTTTTTAATCAAATTCAATTAGTAATTTTAAGAGGATTCTCAACAAATCTTTAATTTTTATTTGATAGAACAGTCTTGACAAATTTATTTGTAATTCTTCTAAATATGATGCAAATAAAGTGTTATGGTACATTAATGCTTGCCTTTTTTCCGTGTTATTTAGCTTGTGATAAAGGTACATATGGACCGCCTGACTGTAATGGTAAATGTCACTGTGAAGACAATGAAGACTGTGATAGTATGACTGGAAAATGTGGAGGAAGAGGCTGTGCAAAGTATTACCATGGTACGACATGTCAGAAAGGTGTGTGCTCTATTTATAAACACTAAAGTAATGCATTTTTAGTTTCAGTAACTTACCTAGTATGTACTGTACATAACTTTGTTGCGCCCAACTTTTGTTGGTCTCACTTATAAGAGTTACTTAGTTAGTTCGACGTAAATGTGTTCATAGTATCTGGAACTCTCTACCAACCATCTTACAAATTCCTAAAGAGGAACATCAACCCTTAAACAAGATGCATTGCATATTAATATACACTTAGAAATATTGAAATTATTACATAATGTAAGCACATAAAATGGTTGATTAAAAATGCAAAAGAAATTCCAATCATTTTTATCCCCACCCAACTAACCTCAATGCGAGCATATTTGACGAAAATGCGTAAGTTGGTGAACAGTACGAATGCATGCACAACAAAACTTCTGCAGCTCACTTAGAAATTCCACTATTCTAACTAATTAAATTTTTGCTTTTCACTGTGTTTTTGTAAAAATTATTCACCGAATCAACTGGTAACACCTTCAGAGTGTTTACCAGGATTATACCCAAAGCACTAAGTAGTATACTTGATGTTACAGATAAGTATATGGAATTCAGAGTGGCTGCGAGCATGAAGTAGCTACCGAGTGGGTTACCTAGCTTACACACTTCAATTTTAGTTTGTTAAAATAATTGTTTGTTACTTTGTCGGCATTAACTAGCAGAGTTGGAAGATTATTATATTATCGTCGATAACTGGTTTTCATTACATAGTAGGCAATGGATTTCATCAAAAGCAAAAAATAGTATTCTTAATCTCTCATTTAATGTTTTGGATTATTTATAGTTCTTAACTGATGCAAAAAAGTTTGCTCAAGCACCTGGCAGAATAAGTGTTTTTATTGCCCGGTAACTAGATGAAGCCATTTTTCGTTCAAAATAAGCATGCCCAAGTATGAAGTGATCATCAGTTTATTTTGTTAATTACACGAGACCCTTATCACAATTTTATTGCTGAAATTTTCTATTATTTTTCTCAAACATTAAAATAAGCTCAACTTCCCAAGAGATTTTTGCTTTTCCTTTAAGAATGTATGCTTCTAATTAATTTTGAGCTAGTTCTTGTTTTTAAATATATAACCTAACACTACTTCTTTTTTTTCAGAAATTCCACATTTGGCAAATGCTCCTGTTGTGAGGCAGATCAACACATCTGCTGTTAGTGTCAGGTAATGGCTTGTTCACATTGCTGCTTTAGTCTTCATGTCATGCAGCGTTAACTTAGTTTGGCAGGTATCACAGAATGTAAGTGTGTTTAACGTATGGCATTTATTGTTTTTTAAATTTTCTTCAGCAGACCATTGTTTGTGCTATAGTGGCATTTTGGAAAGGCAAAGTGTGTCTGTATGATATGAGCAATTGCATGGCTGTAGTTTTCTTTTTTGATCGTTTTTCTTTTCTTTAGGTGGCAGGAGTGGCAAGAAAGTGTTGATAATGGCGATGGATCTATAATAAAGTACACATTAGAAAATAAAGAAAAGAATGCATCGTATCCCTCTTCGTGGAAAAACATTGCATCTGTACAAGTTGATAAAGCTGTTTTGGTAAGGTTTATCACCTTAATCATCTTATCTGAACTTCTTCAGCTTGACTTTTTTAAATTTTTTAAACATGCATTTTCACATTGCTAAGTCAGCTGTAACTTATAAAACTCTAGTAAACAACAATTCGTTAAGAGTTAAATTTGAGTTAGAAGTTAATAACACCTCGATTTATGTAATTGGTTTTCTGTATTAGTGTTTATAATCATTTGCACCTTGTAATTTAGGTAATTTTTGAATACTTTTTTATTAAAAGAGCATTTTTGAAAGCCATTTTATTGGTATTTATGCCATCTACTTGTTCTAAATTACAGGAAGGTAATAGCCATTGGTATGAAGTTGTCTCGCCAGTTGTGCTAGGTCGTCATTACATGTTTCGTGTGCGAACAGTAATGGATAAAAAGGGCAAACCTTCGCCAGTAGCAGATATTACAGTTGCATGCCAGAGTAAGTATTCTATAATCCAGTTTAATAGTAATAGTAATAGTTTAAAAGTAAAATATCCTTTTCCGTGACAGCATATTGTTATGATGTTGTTGCAAGTCGTACCTGCGCAGCAGCTGACCCTTTACGTTTAATAGAACCTAGGTATAAGCAAGAAACATGGCCGCCATGCCTTTGCAGTTATTGCTCCACTGCGGAGTTGCAGAGTTGCTTATCATTATCTCTGCATCAACTGGCATCATTACAAAATTTAAAAAGCACTTAAAAGCACACCTGTTTAGGCAGCTTTATGGATCATAGCAATATCTATACATTAGAGTAGAGTATGTTGGTAGAATTTTACGATTGCTTTTAAAAGCGATCTTATAGTGTGTTTACAATTAGTACGATTTTATGATTTTAGAATGATAATTTTATAATGATTGTCTATGTAATTGTACATTATAACAGACTTTTTAATTGTAAAGCGCACTGAGATCACTTGATGTGATGCACGATACAAGTAGTACATTATTGTTGTTGTTGTTATTATTATTATTGTTATTGTTATTATTATTATTATTATTATATTGCCACAATGTTATTAGTTTTAATTTTTTTCAATTTAATAGATCCTATTGGTCGTTTAAAGAAGCCAGTTTTAGAGAACATGCATCTCAACACCAAAAATAAAGTTGACGTAGACATCTCTTGGACGGTAATAGGATTTTTTATTGTTTTGGTTACTTTTGCAAGACTAAATGTTCATATGAGCTGTGAAAGATACATAGCTATTGAAACCTACTAGTTTTCTGCTGTAGACAGGAATGAATGCCAGGCTGTTACATAAGAGGCAACTAGCTGAAGGTGATCAGGTAAGTGAACTAGCTGACTGGTACAGCTGGCATATTCGAACAACAATAGGCCTGGTCAGCAAAGAGGTGAATGGTTTGTGGGAAAAACTGTTTCTAAATGATTTCATTTGCTGTAATGGTTCCAGCAGATTCTGTGATTGTGGGAGGAGGCAGTAATAATAAAAAAATTGTTGACCGCACCATGGCATTCAATGGTTGTGTTTAACGTAAATTAACTTTTTTGTTTTTCAGCCCCCTGTACAGGAAGTCATTCAATGTGATTCAATTGATAGTTACATGATATTTGTTGATAATCTCGAGCTGCTGACTGCAAGTGGTTTAACCACTAGGGGAAAGTTGCCTAACTTGAATCCAAATAGTGACTTTAACATCACGGTATCTTATCGTAACAATGGACGTTTTTACAGTGATCCCAGCACCGCATTGCACATTACTACACCACCAGTACCAGGTATGTTTTTTAATAATCAGGTAGACTTGGGCAGATTGTTGTGCAATTTACAAGCACTTTGCTTTTAAATTTCTTATTTCTTAAATTTGATCAGTGAATATAAACCTGTTGTTTATGCCTGCAACAGCCAAAGTATTTTTTGCTATCTAATATGTAATAACTATTCAGTTGCTTGTTATTTCCATTAAAACAAAATACTTCAGCAGATGCTGATACACTGTCATGCTACAGAAGCACATTCACAAGTTATTGTTATTGAAATGTAATTGATCAGTTACTAAAGAATTTTTGTAGGTATTGTATTTTTGCATTTTTTTCATACTAAATTATTATTGGTCTGTCATTGTGCAAGTGTGAAGTTTTTCTGAAATTAAGCGAAAATAAAATATTTTTATAGCAAATGATGCTGTTCGGAATCTTAGAGTCACAGCAACAACAGAAAATTCAATTGAAATTGAATATGAAAAGCCACTTTCTGCACTTGATGGAAATGATATGGATTATGAAGTATCATACAAAAGTTTACATTACTTAAATGATGACTGCCGTAACGTAGGAGAATCTGATGCCATGTCCCAGATTACCAGGTTCGCTTAACTGGTGCTGTGTATTACACTTTTTCTGTCATGTGCTATTGGTAATGGCTTATAATAAAACTTAAGGTTTCTTGTAATGCGAGATGAATAATATTCTATTATAAATGAAGTTTTACTTATAGCAAACTTGCAAGCAGAGTATAACGTAGAACATGTTTTATAGGGAAGGGGTCAAAACCAGCTATTTAAACAGTCTTGATTTGTGACTGAGTTCATAAGATCAGTGAAGATGATGACATTCATTAATCTAAAAGCTAGGCAAACTATTATACGATAGAAAGGCACAATATAAGTATCTGAGCACCATGCATAAAGTACAGTTGCTTTTATTTTTGCAAAAGGGTGATGTATGAATTTACTTGTCTTTAAAAAAATAATGTACCAGTCTAGTACATTTAGCATATTATATTTCAGGAGTTAAGATAATAATTCTTTATTTATAAGTTTAATTGTGTGTTAAAATATATAATTTATTTTATTTTAGTGAAGAAAGTCTCACTTTGAACAATTTGAGACCGAATAGTAACTATAGCATCACAGTTTCACTTGCCAATGAAGGCTCAAGCAGATCTACTGTGTACGCTCAAACAGGAGCAACAGGTACAGAAACGCACTCTGCTTATAATTTGGAATGATGCACATTGCAAATTTTAAGTTTGTAATTGCGAAGACTGGTTGCAAACTAGATAAAATCTGAAATGAATGAGATTCACGTACATTCCAAGTAAATTGTAGCTAACTAGCCCATCGTATGACTTTTCACAGCATTGTCTCAGGATGGATGAGTTGTAACTTAGCTGTGTAGTCAGTGATTGCTTTATGGATTTGTTTAAAATCTTTAGCTCTATAAGTCTATTTGAACATTTATCATCTGCATATTGAGTGTATGTGATCCTGAACAAAATCTATTGCTTGTAATTATGTAGACATTCCTTTGGATGATATGTATTGGAATCAAACCATATGTAGTGGGTCAATTAGTCATACTTGCAGCATCTCTCTAAACTGCTGACTGGTCTGTTTCTTGTGTAATTTGTTTTCACTTTTCCAGTCTCTGACTCTATTACATGTATCTTATCATGTCTTATTTTTTATAGTACCTGGTATGCCAACCGATATTATTGTGAAAAACATCACAGATTCAGCTATTCATATCACATGGAGCCCACCTCCATGCGAAAAGCGAGGCGGCCTTTTTCGCGATTATGAATACCTCCTAAAATCCGATGGAGGCAGTGCTGCCATGGGTACAGTAGCAGCTGGAGCAAGGATATTCCGTGATTTGAAACCTAACACTTTGTACGAGTTTAAAGTAAATTATAGAGTTGATTCTGCTGATGGGATTTTACCTAGTAACTGGACTACACCTACAAGGTCACGCACAATGCCAACTCGTAAGTTTTCTCTTAGTTATCTATAATCTTTCTTGTGTTGATATTGTGAGTGTACACACCCACAATTAATTGAGCTTTGAAACCTAACTTGAAAATCACGAAACGTGAAAAGCTTTAACACCTTTCAGTGTTTGGTTAAAATCTATTCTATAATCCACTTTTTCATATTTTCTTTTTTCAAGTTTGGTTTGAAATTCACTGAATTATGGGTTTATACCATTAACTTGTCTTTTCATATATGAAGCTTCTAGTTTATAACTATGTTGGGTTCTTCTCTGCAACATAAGAATTTGTAAAACATAAAAGTGTTTCTAGCTCATTAAGTTGTAGCGAATAGAGAAGTGGATGCTTATTTGCTTGTTACTTAAAAAAACATCAAACGTAGTTTATGCTGTATGAGTTGGCATAACGTGTGCACGCTTGTTGATTTTTGTTTGAGTATACTCAGTATGCCTCCTGATGGCTGCACTGCCAATTTTGATTCTCCTTACAGTTGTCTTAAAGCCACCTTCCCTGATTGAAGCGTTTCCCAAGAACAGTCAGATAATTGAATTACGGTGGACACCACCTGATGTTCAGATAGCATCTTACACAATTCGGTAAGCATTTTCTTAACTTCCTCCTTGCAATTACAGATTTTAATTATGTTCCCTCATCTTGACCTGTGTTTTCATTATGTTTTATAATTTAGCCAGTACCTGAGGAAAAAATCTATACAAATTTTATATTAAGCTATTAATGTTCAATTGCATAAGCATTTAAACATTCTTTTTCCTGCCATTATTGTCTAAGTACTGCTGTCATACCATTTGCATCCATTTGAACAAAAAAATGTATTTTGTAATCAATTTTCTATTGTTTTGTTTACTTATAGGTATTCCAGTAAAAGCTTTTCTAATGATATTAGAAAGGGTATTCCAGGTGACCACACAACTGTTAGTATTGCTGATTTGCAGCCTGGCACAAAATATGAGTTTCAGGTATATTATTTTGACAAAGCATATCTTCATACATTGAGATGTTCTTGATTATTCTTGTGAGGATGAATATAGTGTTTAGCGGTAGTAATAAATTTATTGATTGGTGACAGTCCATTCACAACAGTTATAAATAATTTCAAAAACTGCAAATTGGGTTTGTTATACGGAAAATGTTCACCACTTCGAAATCTTAAAACACTCATAAACAATGTGCACCAGCTTACGTATTTACATAATGTCTTTCATAGCCCATAATGTAATTAATGGAGCAATAAAAAGACATTTCTGAGTTATCAGTTATCATATTGAAAGAGATGTAAAAGTTGTATGTCTATACTTTTTTGAGGCAGTAAACTATTACTACGTATAAATGCTTATATGTTTACCTTGAGTTGTGAGGTAGTCCAAATGTGAGTAATTTAAATTAATCTTTGTTTGTATATCTCTATCATTTAGAGGTGTTGTCGCTAAACTCTTGGTAAACTCTTCAAGCTTGATTTTTGCAACATTTCCTAACTTAGATCAAGATCTAGGCTCTGCTCTGTTTTCGTGTAACCTAACAAGAACTGCAAACAGCTATCATGAAAGCATGCTAGACTATCTTTGCATTTTTTGATCTTTTATTCAATTATGAAATAAGTTGCCTTACTGAACAAATGTGATTATATAATTTTTTTAGATTCAAGGTCACACAGGTTCTGGAAAGTCAACTGAATGGAGCAATGCTATTGAAGCATCCACTACTGAAGAACGTATGTCCTTTTTTGACTTAAAAGAACAGAAAACTTATTTCCATAAAACCACTTTTGAAATAAACAAGATGATTAAGGTGTGCTAGAGTACATGCAGTTTAAAAGAGGACTGAATTTTTAACTAATATATTATGTAACTGGTTTAGGCAGTTGTAGATGCATACATACATATTAGTTTACACTTAAGTACAATACTATAGTAATGCTGTTCATGCACAGACATGAACCATTTCTTTAATTCATAATTTTTTGTCCTAAGTGATAAGCATTAACTGATGCTCTTTTAGTTCTTTGCATGAGACAATTGCAGATGCAGTACATCTCTCGTGAAACTAAGACCTGATTTAAGTACATAATAAACATTTATTTGTAAAAGTTAACTTTTATAATATTCATTTTAACTCTTTAGCTCCTAGCCCTCCTATTTCATTGTCAGTGCGAAGCAAAGGTGAAACCTGGGCTAGTATTGGGTGGAGGCCTCCTATCTTTCCCGGTGGTACCATCGTTGGCTATAAGGTATCAGAGTGTGTTTGCTAATAGCAGAGATTGTTACATTATTTTCTTTTAGTACATTAAACACGACACTATTTATTTTGCTGCAGGATCTTTTAAAATTGTAAAAACTACTTGACTCCTGCAATTGTAATGCTGTTTTAATACATTGTTTGATGGTTTTTTTTGGAACAAATGATTTTACAATTTGCATTTTTTTATAATTATGCTCTGAAGAAGCAGAATACATAACTGTCCAAGGAAAATGTTGCATTTTGTTTAACACATGTACCATCCTTGTATAAATTATCCAGTACTTTCATTACTGTTCGGGCACTTCACATCCACATTTTCTTCATCGATTAAACCGATTGTCGTGTAAGTACAGCTTTTAACATGATGTGCCATAACATGGTAATTGTCATGAATAAATGAAGCACAATATACTTAACAAAATGAGATTTAAAGTAAAACTAAGTAAATTATCTGTCTTTTGCATTGCAAACTGGTGATTTGCCCTTGTATATAAATCATTTGTATTTTTGACATACAGATAAAAGTTACAGCAGTTGATTCGTTCTATCCGTCTGTACGGTTGAACACACCAAAAGTTGATGACATTGTGGAGGCTGCACAAACTAGCTATGTCTTGACAAATCTCAGCGCAGGCACCAAGTATGAGTTAAGTTTGAATGCAATCGCTTCAACTAGTCATGGTGATCCTGACAGCATCTCCTTTTGGACTGTTATCCAAGGTTAGTTACAAAGATTTGACTATAATGTATGATTACATATGAAAGATCGCGAATTACTCACAGTTAATGTTTGAGCTTTAAAGCATATTTGTCCACATCAAGCGTATGTGATTTATACATAATTTTATGTAAAGTACCAGACCTTCCTGCAGATGCACAAAAGTGGAAAATATGCAACATTATCAAACAACTGCAAAAAGTTAAATAACAAAAATCTTATAGATAATGTGTTAAATGGAGTGAAACGTTATTGACAGTCTTCTAACCACATGCTTTTCTGTTACTTGTACCAATTTTGCACATTTTCTTAAATGTTCTAATAGTTGTTTTTGCCTAAATCCTAAATCTGTTCAATTTCTGGTGTTTCTGTTACAATATTTCATATGTTATTGTAGATCCGCTTAAACCAGCTGAACCGGTCGTCGTGAGTAGTGAAACATTAGATTCTCAGCACACTACAATAACTGTGCGTGTTAGTCCGATACAGTTTATTAAAGGACCAGAAAAGTACGTTTATATCATACATTTTCTTTCAATCCTTTCAGTAACACGGCTTTGCTGGTTGTACTGCACTTCTAACCAAATTAATGTTAGCAAAATTGCATCTTGAATTCGTGAATCTTCTGGTTTAAGGATTTGTGCGTAAAGTTCCATATCTGCAATCTAATACAGCTCGTCCATATCATTTGACTGTTTCTGTTTCACTTTACGAGGTGTTTCATTTAAAAAAATAAGTTTCTGTATGTTATATATACATATGTGTGTATTTATATATTTGCTTGCATGACCCTGAAGCTTTAGGCAATTCACTTTCTTAGTCCATTGTAATTTGATTTGTATGAATTGTACCAGTTGTGCGAAAACATAAATTGACTCTATTAATAAATTTTCTACATTGCAGTGGCTATTACATCGTTTTTTCCACGATTTCTGATGAAGAAATTGATGCCGATTCATTGAAAAATTACGGCACTGCAACCCAGCTTAGTATTCCATACTATATTACTGGACATCTGCCTGAAGAAAAACTACAGCAAACATCTGAGTTTACAATTGGTGACAGGCTGATATATGGGGGATTTTACAATGCACCGATTCAGCCTGGAAAGCCGTGTAGAATTTTTTTGGGTGCTTACACCAAATTTGATGGGGTAAATGACTATTTATTTTGCTCTTTTTTTGTAATTAGTTGCTGATGAACATTTCACAATTTTTAGTGCATATATCTTCATCTTTATTAATCCTTCTATAGAATACATGGGTTTAAAATATTATTTCAAGTGCTGTTGAAATTCACAACACGTAATTGTTTAAATTACAAATTCACATTAAATCTTTGGAACGTGAGACGTGATGATTTTGTTTGTGTTCTCTTGTTAGTATTTTCATTGCAGCATTGTGTTTGCCATCTAAATTTTATGATACCTTTTTGTGAAAATAGCATTTGCTTCATGTAAATCAGAAATGGGAATTTTAATTACCAGTGAAAAATTAACTTAAAAAGGTTTTAAGTTCATATCTTCAAAATTGTTTCACAAGTTTCATGGGATTGTCCGTGAAGAAACAGTCTGCTTCTTACAGCATTTTAAACAAACTATATTGTTTAGATTACCAGTTTATTATACTAATTTAAAACAAAAGAAGTGCACTCTAAAGTGCTACTTTTCTTGCTTTTGTTAATCAAATGAACATCTGCTTAACAAATGCCTGCTTCCGTGTCGTGCTTTTTAATTTCAATAATATTGAAATATGTAACTTTTCAGACAACTAAGTACAGTTCTTACCAGCAGTTGAGGAAGTTTTGCTTTTGTTTTCTGGCTTAATAATATTTATAAGATTTGTGAACATTATAAACTTAGTCAAATTCCAGCTGAATCTTTTTTTTGCTTGTACAGTTTTTGCTTTGTAGGTCACTAAAATGCAGCTAACTCCTGGTCCTATATATGTTCCACCTCCTAGCACACCGCCTCCGGTGACAACAAAGTCTAGCAGTGCTGCTGTGGTTGCCATTGTAGTTGTCGGAGTAGTTATAATTGTTCTCATAATTCTAGTTGCTTGCTTCATATTTAGGTATGTATGGTATTAAAGTCTACTTAAAATCTTTATTTAAACCTCAAGGTTAGTCTGACTTGCCACTGCTTGTTAGTATCTCCAAACATTTTTATGTGGGACCCCATTAAACTCTTCCTTAAGGGGTCAAATTTAATATTAAGATCAAACTTAAAATTTGATACTAATTTTATTAAATTTCATGGCTTCCTTCATAATGAGATCGGGCTTAGAAGTTGCATTTCCTCCAAAACATTTAATTCGGTTTGCTCGTCAAACTTTGGAACATCACAGGCTAAATAATTGTGCTAAGAACGACTTCTTTGGATACCTGATTGTTACTGTGACACTAAATTTGTAAACAATGCTGCACAGTAAAATGTGGCACATGATAACAAAATGCAAATGCTGTTATACTAAAGACTGAGTTTAGACTGTCATCTAAGGAGTAAAACACTTGAAATCAAGTTCCGGGCTTTTTTTCCGGAAATGACACACCCGATTTCCTTTTATATAAGCTGCCAAGAAAAGGTCCGTTAACTACCATGTTTAGTGATGATTCGTTTTAACAATGAAATTTTGCCATACACTTTTACTTGGTGAAAAATATTGTGTTCACAAAATACATCTCTTTCGAACATCTCTTATTCAATCAATATTACATGTAGGTTATTACCTGTGCTTATTGTAATGAAATAAATGCTTTTGTTCAGATAAGATTCTTCGCTAGATGTAACTGTAGTGTTAATCCCTGTTGCCCTTTCACATCAGTACTGTGAGACAAACAATACATCAAATGACTCTCGACTAGGTTAAAGGAGAAAATATAACACATGCCACTAGAAATTAAATGAGATGTTTTAAGAAATGTACCATTGGCTGTAGTTTTATGCATACTGTGTAATCATTGCATTACCCTAACAAATGATAGTGACAGGCTATTTTTACTAAGCAGTAAAGCAAATTTGCTTATAAAATTATAATGTTTTTTGTGTGGATGCAACTCCGTGCATTTACATTATTTCCTGTAGGAAATATAATATGGCTTAGTTTAAAATTACACTCATATCTCGGTTTGCTGGACAAAAGCAGGGTGACATCGGTCCAAATTTGCCGATTGTCCGTTTTTTACCGATACTAAGTTAATACAGTAGGCGACAATATAATTGACTATAGTCTTTCTGCACGTGCTTAAATAAGACACTTCTGTGTGACCAATGAGCTTTTAATATTTCCATGTCATCTTAATTCGCTTTTGTGCAGTATAATGTACGTAGAAACAATCACATCAAGTACAGTTTATTTGTAAGCAAGATGTAAACAAAGTGACTAGCGGATTGTGGGACTTTTTAAGGGATTTTGCATGATTCTTCCGATATCCATAAAAGCAAGGTCAAGGAAATTGAGGCATGAGTGTAATTGACTTAACATCTTGCTAGAATGCATTGGCAAATGCATTGAATGATGGTTCTGCCGTGCTTCCTATTTGTTAATAATTTTGGCTAATTTGTGTTGCTGCCGTGCTTCCTATTTGTTGATAATTTTGGCTAATTTGTTGTGCAACAAAGCTTATCCTTAAAATTTCATTTTATCAAAGCTTGGTGCATTTGACAGAAAGCGAAAAAGGGAAGCAAAGGCACATTATAAGACAGTTGAAGTGAATGGCGTCACCCCACATCCAGCTGTACCGGAAACAAAAGTTTTAATGTCTCCTGAAGACTCGAATGCTGTCAACGAGCTGAATGAGGAAATAGCCATGAATGATATTTATCAAAATATACATGTATGTATTATCATTTTTTCATATGCACATCTATATTTTTTGTTTGATTATATACTGTATGTAATATTGTTTGTGGTAAGCTGTTATGTGAAAATACCATTGCTAATTGCTTACGCATTTTTGTAGGAAGACATGCTCACTCGACCAATACCCTTATCGGAACTTGTAGAATATGTGCACGAGAAGAAAGCAACAAACGGTTTTGATAACGAATATAAGGTTTGATTGATGAATTTAGTGGTGGGACCAGTTATTCGATTTAATCAATTCTAATCAATTTGGACTTTTATTTTCGATTATCGACTATCTTTTTAGCAGCATACACAAATTGATTGTATTACCAGTGCCATTTGCACTTATTTTTTCCGGAAATACACAAAAATTCCATGATAAGTATATCCGTCTTTGTAGTGAACAATATGCCACCACTTTTGTGCAGTAACTTATCATCCTGATGCTGCTTAGACACAAAAGTTTCTCATAAATATGCTTCTTAGCAAAAATTTTAAACAAAAATAGGTCCAGTTAATGTCGCAGGATCCAAATTTGTACTTTTGGTATCAGTTACATTTTGGTTCATTTGTTGTGCTGTTGGTTTACAGGTGCAACTGCTCAGTTCTCAAGATTCTCTTATGTTCTAAATAATTTCTATATATTTGACCATGGGCATTTTATATGTTTTACTGTGATTACTCCTTGCAACAGAAAAGAAACTCATATAATTTCATGTTTCATATTGAATGATTAGAGAGTCATATTTCTACTTAAATTGTGCAAGAAATCTTTGGTGTGTTTTCTACTACAAACTACGAGTTTTATGTCTTATATTTCTTTGATAAGTGAAGGTGCGACATTTAGCTATAATTCTTGCATTTTGCTTTTTTCTTAGTTACTGCCGTCTGGAATGATTGCTCGGGCTGAAGTCGGCAAGCGCCCTGTACATCGTACTCGGAACCGTTTTGGCAACGTGTTTCCATGTATGTTTGCTTTACAGAGTCTTCTAACTTATAAAGTCGTGTATTTTCCAGATTTTTAATGGCAAGTAATTTTCCTGTTAGCGCTGCATTAACATTGAGTTCAGTTTGATGCAAACATTGGTTTATTCTGTTTCAGATGATCATACGAGGGTCGTGTTAAAGCCTTTCCCGGGAGTGACAGAAGCTGATTTTAAACCATACTCTGATTACATTAATGCTTCTTACATTGATGTAAGTGTGCTTTTCTCTAATTTTGCTTATTGTTATATCAGTTTTTTGGTAGGATGTTAAGTCAGTTTCTGTAATTAGAAAAGAGACACGAAGGACCACAGTGCAAAAACTGTCTAAGTAGTAATTTTCTAAGTCTGTTCTTTCTTAACTTAACTTCTGTACGTAACTAGATGCAATTTTCATGAACTTCAGTAAGTTCTAATTATTATGTTGTATATCAGTAGGAAAAAGTTTACAAAATTAAATTTGTTTTATTTATTTAGGGTTATGAACGACCAGATATGTACATTGCAGCACAAGGTATGTCAGGATCATTTATAACTAAGTTTGTTTCATGATTATGTCATTAGTTGAGGAAATTCTTCAGCAAATTTTTTGTTTATGAAGTTGAGTAGTATCAAATATAAAATATTTATAGCAGTTGTTTTGATTTTTGCAAGTTAACGACATGTTGTTAAAGTACTGGGCACATTTTAATGTGTCATTTAGGGCCTAAAGACAGCACAATGGAGGATTTCTGGCTGATGATGTGGCAAGAGAAAACAACAAAACTAGTCATGGTCACAAACTGTATAGAGGAAGGAAGGGTGAGCTTATTTCTAATTCTTCTATTTATGTTCTTTTTATAAACTTTTGCAGAGTATTACTAATAATTTTGTTTAAATGAAATTGCAAGTAGAAACTAACTCTGTCAAAAACTTTATGATTTATTTAATTGTAATGCAATAGCTGTTAATTTCCATAATCTCAATTCACACGATAAAATATCAACTCTTCTATCTGGTAATTCGCAACTAAGCCACAATCAAAATGTTCACATATTTCAGTTAGTTGCAGAGATGTATTAAAGAGACCAAAAGATTCCACCGTTGACATTAGTCAATATTTAGTATTTTAGCAGCTGAAATAATTAGAAATTCGTGAGTTTACTGAGTGTAATGCATTTTTGTTAAAATAAAATATCTTCAGATGGTTTATTTTCAATTTAATTCTACAATTTTGATGTATATATAAGCAAGGGATACAAATCAGTTCTTTAAGAACTTGGGAACTTGTCTGAACTAAGTTAGCAGTGGTTGGATGACCATTCATTATACAGTGTAGCAGGCTTATTTAGATTTCAGGAGAAACAAAATATTTTTATAAACCAATTCAGTTTTTCAAAATTACCTCTTAAATCGTCTGCAAAAAATCTTTTTTACCCAAACCGCTAGTGCCCAACTGTTAATACATGGTTGCTGTAGTACAAATTATTGCTACAGAGCATTATGGACTTTGTGGTGAATTTACGGAATTTCAGATTAAGTGTGAGAAGTACTGGCCTGACAGTGGCTTAGAGGAGTATGGACGAATGAGAGTGAAACATCTAGCAACTGAAACACTAGCAGATTACACGATACGCACACTTGAATTACAACCGGTTTGTATCAAATGTTTCTCATCGGCTTTGACTAAATATTAAATGAATGTTAAATGTGATAAACATGGGTGTTTTATCTTTCAAAGTAATTATAAGTTTTTTTATTATTTTAATCTATGTGTGTAGGTACTAGTGTGGCAGCAGTCATCTCAAATATACCAGTGAAATAGAAAATATATAAAAATGAAGATATTTGCTTGTTACTTTTGTTGCTTTTATTATTGTTCAATACATTGTGTTAACTTTCATAATATTTTAATTGTCATTTTTATGTGTGGTTGCAAAAAGTTGGAATGGTAGGTCAGTTGATTATGAAATTTGCCAGAACTTGCAGCAAAACAAATCTGGAAAGACAAAAAAACTCAGTTTCATTTTCTAAGAGGTCGTTATCACCTAAACAACAAAATTGTTTTCAGGTTGGAAGCGAGATAGCAAAAACTATAAAACAGTACCATTTTACATCGTGGCCCGATCATGGTGTCCCGCAATATGCTACAGCTTTACTTTCATTTAGACGGAAAGTCAGATCTGATGTTGATGATGCCAATGAAGTCACTGTTGTACATTGCAGGTAATATTCTTTTTTTGTTTTGAAGTGGTTGAAATTGTGGTTCAAGAGGCAGTTCATTACCAAAATATGAAAATTTTGTAACTCATATAATTAACAGCATCTAAATGAATAAACAGTTGTTGATAAACAATTGGTCATTGGTGTAACTTATTGTTGGTTTTTTATTTATAATAAATAGTGAACTAACTTAGCAGTTCCGTGCGAAGTCAGTGTTAAATTTGTACTTATCAAAACTGATAACCTTGTACTTTGAAATCCAATGTGAAAATTTGCCTTTTAGTGCTGGTGTCGGACGTACAGGTACTTATATATCACTGGATAGCTTGCTGGAACAAGCTAAAGCAGAAGAACAAATTGATGTGCTGGGATTTGTTTGGAGAATGCGTCAGAAGCGGACCAATATGATTCAGACATTGGTATGCTACCCATATTTTTTATTTCATTTAATTACATATGAGTGCTCATTCAAAATAAAATAACATGTTTTTTGTGTTTTTAACTATGTTGATAGTAGAATGCAGTTATATTACAATATTTCCTTAATTTGTAAACTTGTTGTATACTATGCAAATTGAAAAAAATTTATTATATTTTACTGACAGGAGCAGTACATATTTCTCTATGATGCTCTGGTTGAAGGTCTACAGTGTGGAGAATCTGTAATTCCGGCTTCCGAATTTCATCGTCGTTATCATCAGTTGTGTCATGAAGAAGAAGATGGCAAGTCTAAGTTACAAGTACAATTTGAGGTAATCACAGCTGCATTGTCTTAATTGCACAGTCAGTAGTTAGCTGTGTTTTGAAAAAAAAACTGAATGGTGTAATGAAGTTATTGTTTGTTTTAAACTACTAATATCATTCATATTCAGAAAATCGACTACAAAATGTTTATGTGTTTAGTTACTGTGAGAAAAACGGTTTTTACAATTTATGTGATTACGTATTTGAATTTATTGATACTGCAGTTTTTCGTTACATAAATGAGTTCGAACAATGCGCACTTAATGGAACTGAGTGCCACAATATTTTTTCATTAATATTAGAAATTATTCCTAGTTTTAAATTCTATGATACATGTATTTCAGTATCTTAGTTTTAGCATTAAGATTATGTATCATAGCATTAACGTTTTGTTTTTTCATCACAGCTCCTACAGCGAGTAAGCCCGGTTCTGCAAGAAGAAGCTTGTGAAGCAGCAAACAGTCCAGAAAATGTTACGAAAAATAGATACTCTGCAATTGTGCCAGGTAAAAATTTCAGTTGCAAACATTAATTTCAATGCAGGTGGCAGAGTTACACAGAAATTGTGATTGAGTGTATGTTGATTTGTTTCTTTTGTTTCTTTGTTTATTATCTGTTATTAGTAGTTAGATATTTATTTGCTGTGGCATCATATAAAAGGAAATGCTATGTAACAACAGAACTAAGTAATCTGGTGATACTTCTTTAGTGAAATTTATAAACCTGTTATATTTGTCCTATTTGTTATAGGCATTAAATATGCTGTTTCTAATAGTGATAAAAGAATTGTATCCAGGACAAGTCTACATAGTAGACACGGAGTACTTTCGAGAATTATGCTTCATAACCATATTAATACAACATTTTTACGGTTAGGTCAGATAAGTGAACTATTTTACATGCTAATAAGTATTGTTTTTCGTATTTAGCGTTTAATAATATAGTAACATGAAGGCTTTATTTTACAGCTGATGTCAGTATTCCATTTCTTATTAATTACGATGATTCTCAAGGCTCACACTATATAAATGCAACATTTGTTGATGTAAGTAAAGTTATTTAGACTTTCTTTGTATTCTTTCATATGTGTATGCTTATTCTTAGAAATAAATGCTTGTCCTAATGGTCTGCTTACTCTCCAGCTATGTAAGAAACATGTTTTTTTATTTTTTCCTTTAGTTAGCTGATACAAAAGCTTTACTCTCTTATTAAAAAATAGTTTTATATATGTGGGCAAAAAAATGCAGTTTAAATACGTTTTGTGAACTTATTGTTGTGTTCAGTAAATCACAAATTACAGCTTCTAGTTGCAATTAGACTCCAATGGTTTAGCTGCAAGGAATAATAAAAAATCAACTTTGGTTAAAGCCCACAAAACTGAATTCAAACAGATGGCTTTGATTTAAAAAAATGAACCAGTAATGAAAAGACATCAGATTAAAATGTGTATGAATGACCAACATTTAATATAAAATATGATACTAGGTGGGAAAATCATGAAACTGTAATATAACATATAAATATATAATGCCATATAGCACTGAAATTCATGTAATAGATCTTAGTAAAAAAATGTCGTTGTATTGTAATAGCAAAATTATAATTACATGCCTTGAACAGATCATCACTGCAGCCGTCAGATCATCACAGCAGCATCACATACATCTTCTGGTTAAGTAAACAGCAAGTTTTTCCTTTTGCTGCATTCGTGCAAAAGACTTTGGCAAACCAGTGATAAATTCTGAAGTCGAAAACTTCAGTGTTTCATGGAATCTGGCAAAAAATTTTAAAAGTGTTTACTTGTTAATTTAATCAGTATTGAGTCAGTAATGCCTTTAGCAGTCTGGTGCTAATCTTGTATTTATTTCTAGGGTTATAAACAAAGGAATGGTTTTATAGCAACACAGACTCCACTTCTGAATACTGTAAAGGATTTTTGGAGCATGATGCATGATCATTCTTCATTGACTATAATCAAATTAGATACTATGGATTCCCAGGTTTGTAAAAATGTTACATCGCAGTTGTTGTTATTTAACTGCTTGGTATAAAAATGATTGCTATTAATAAAATTGTTGCTGTATAATACATCAGGCTTGCAAGTAGCTAAGCTCTTGAATGGATCAAGCTTTTGAATGGACAGATGGGATCCTGTGGCTTTCACTATGAAATTAAAATGCAAGAATGAGCTTTTTTGCCACAAAAGCCAAATGGCTTCTTTTGAAGAAAAGCTTATAAACTAGTTTCTTGTGTCTTATATATTTCACCAAATATTTTGAAAGCTGAAGAATCTATTTGTTATTCTAGTAAATATGTCACATTATGTTGAGAATACAATTTTTTGGCAGACTTCTGCAAAATACTGGCCTGAACCAAGTGAAGAGCAAGACTATGGCCTATTCTCAGTCAAACACATAGGACAAACAGGATATGGAAACTTTATTGTAGCAAGACAGTTGCAGTTAACGCACAAGGTATGTTCTCATATCCGTTGCTCTTTGGTTTCTAAATAAACTTTCTGTCTTAATTGAATTTTTTAATATGCTTCCTTAAACTGTTTCTACTTCGTTATCATCATAAAGTACAACTAATTCAGCACCAATGTCAAATTTGTTCTTGCTTTTAGATTATTTCTTATGATCCCTCAGAGTTTGCTTTCAGTGTGTGGTACGATAAGATAAGATATGGTCAGTTAAGGTAAGAAAGGCAATGTAAAGTAAGGTAAGGTAAGCTAAGGTTCATGAAGAGTAATCCCAAGTTGACTGTTTAACAGCGGCAAATAAAGGTACACTGCAATAAGATGGTGACGCAGCAGCAAATGAATATTACTGAACGGTAAACAAAGGTCACTTGCAGAAAATAAAGCTGTCACAGTTTTAATGAAGTCTTTGAAAAAGCATATGCAATTGTTCTACGTGTTTTACAATTTAGCAGCACGTATTACTTTTTTGATTTCAGACTGATCGTGTTGCTTTAAAACTGCAAATTCTCAGCTTTTGCAAAAACAATTGCTCAGTCTCTGTTAGGAATAATCTTATTATATAATAAAGTATTCAGTATAAAATCATTAGTGTATTCTGTGAATAGTTTGCACTATGTCCAGTGAAAAAATAATTCAAAATTGTGCTGGATAGATTGTACAAATTTAGAATGTCAATTTTAGGTTACCGTAAAATTAAGCAGCCAATCAGTAAGTTTGAGAGTGTCTCTGACTTTATTTAGGAGAAACGTAGCCCTATTTTTAGTTTTCAAAATTTAAAATGCTTGGTGTAATATAATTTATTAGATGAAAAACTTTTAACCTAGATAAACAATGTAACCAGATCAAGTAACCAGGATCATTTGCACAAAGCAGGTTGTTGGGAAAATGTGAAAGGGCATTATGTATGCATTGCCCTGCCTTTATGGATGAAACTTACTATTAAGAATGCATGTAATCAGCCAGCAAGGATAGGATTTACCTAATTTGTTGAATATGTGCCAAAAACCATGAAGCTGACCATGAATAGGTGAATCCATGCATTGCTGTTTAACATGTGGATTTATTTGCAGGAGAAAGAATCAACTCGTCTAATTACACAATTTGACTTCACTGCTTGGCCACGGGATCGAGAAGTACCTGCAAATCCTCAGAACTTTCTGACGCTGCTTGAGCATGTAGAGAAATGGCAACAAAAAACTGGAAATAAACCCATCACCGTGCACTGTCAGTATGTATCTTTCATTGCAGAGTTAAATTATTCTCTAAGTTATCCAAGGCATTTTCGCTTTTAGTTTTGTGGAATGTCTTTACATTGTTATGGACTTTGGATTGAATTGAAGACAGACCAAACTAAATTGTTTTACGGTGACAAAGATCATTTGGTCTTCCGTGAGTGTTGACACCACTTAGCAAATTTTTCCAGAGGCATTTATACCTGGAGGATGTAGCTGAGTCAGTTACTACTACATCAGCTGACTTTCACACTAAATCAACTAGTTCGGCCGCGGTTGACTGACTTTTCAACTGAGTTGGCTTTCAAAAAATCAGCTAAGTCAGCTAAAGCTATGAATTTTTGTTTACTAAGTAAATGATAAATTGTTAGTTAACTGTTAAATTATGGAGACAAATTTTTTAAATTCCTGTTGCTTATACACAGAAAAAAGCTGATGTATAAATTCAAATAATTCATTAGAGATAAATTTTTTATTATTATAAAAAAGCAATGGATTTATCGCAAATATAATTATTTAAATCCAACTCTTGGCAAGGTTTATCTTGATTACTGACCAATCAATACCAAAACACCAAAATGATCCCATACGTGTGACTAATGTTGCCTGTTTGTATATTTAATTTTCAATCCACCAGCTTTCTAGTTCAAAGATTTCTAAAGTTTAGTATTTCTGCCAGCACATGCACAATCTGACCGTAAATCCACAATGCGTTTGCCATATTTGAAAAAGCGAAAATCTTCACAGCCGTCAAAAATGTTGGCTAGCTCGACTCCCATCAGTTGAGCAGCTGGCATGACTAAAGCTGGGTTTCTTATCAGCTAGGTCGACTGTAGAAATAAACCAGCTGGAGCTGAGCTGAAACGGCACGGCTCTGGGCTCTATTTATACTCTGTGTAAGCTGTCTTATAAGTACTCCTTACTTCAATGCTAGATAGTTTTCATAGTGCAAATATTCGTTAAAAATGCCTAGTTTCAATTGTGAAGAGTTAACGTTACTATTTCAGGGATGGAGCAGAGAAATGTGGAGTGTACTGTGCAGTGACAAGTATAATAGATAAGATGAAAGTTGAACAGAGCGTTGACGTATTCTACATCATCAAGCAACAAAGGATCAGACGACCGCAGTTTATATATTCCTTGGTAAGAAATTTTAACAAGAATTGTCGGTGCTTGGGGCACAAGAAAACCCCCCACTTACATAAAGCTTGAAAAATTCGTCTTGAAATTTTATACCACTTATGTACCGATTTCCCTCGGCCGTAATGTTGTATAAAACGTGCAAATTTAAACTACCGCGATGACCATTAGGTGCAGCCATTTTGATGGTAGGTCGTGTGAAACAAGTTTAGGTAACATTGTGTGAAGTTTGAAAAAATAATGAGAGCATTCGTAGCATACTTGTTGCTAAGTAAGTAAAATTTTGAATTGCTGTATCTTGTCAATAAGATTAAAAATACGTTTTTGATTAGTGAGTGGCTCACCCTGGAGTCAGCAGAATCTTACCAATTGGCACAAATATTTTAAATTATTATTTCTAGTTACATAAGTTTTTCCAGCAGGTAAGCGAAATGCTAAGTAATATAGATTTGAATGGAAAGTTTTTTGGGGCACAATTTAACATTGCCTTTTCTTCCCCTGATTTATGTTTGCGTAGGTGACGTCATGTAATGGCGCCGTCGGAACAGTATTGCGGGAGATTTAAAATGAAAACAAACAAAAATTCCTTTTAACGTGGGTACGATGTCATATAAAATTACTGTGAACTAGTTTTCTGAAACCTCCTTCAGGTACCTCTTTTCTTGTCCTTTAAGAATAACATAAGTGGTATCTACTGTATATTTATTTTCACAACTAGTTCTCAAATTTTCGAAGCAATTTGATTTCGAAACAAAAAGTGCAACTCTTTCTCATGCCATTTCATCAAAATATCTGCACTTGTACTAATTATAAATTGTAAAACTAAAGAAATTGAGGGATACTTTGAGGCCTGAAATTGTGTAGTCAAATCCCAACAATACGATTTTCATGGGATGTATTTTTTTCATATTAAGCAGTCCTGTGCTTTCCTCTCTGCATAACTTCATTGACATGTTTGACAGAATTCAGCTCCAGCTGTTTTAAACATTCTTTTATTATTAGCCTGATTGACCCCGTGTCTACTGTGCATGCATCAATAAAATGTACAGTAATACTTGCGAAAGTGACTACTAATACAAAGTTTTTTTGTAGTGGCATGTCTTTATTGTACCTTTGATATTCACTAATTTTTCCCTATTTACTATTCATTAATTTTCTTTATTCTGGGACCTGGATCATCTTTTTGATCTTATAATCCTTATGCACTACTAAAACAAAACTAGGACACAGTTACCATGATAACAGGATTCAAGTGGTTGTTTCAGCACCATTTAGGATGCACACAATTTTAAACATCATTTCGGAATGTAACAGAACAAACCAAGCAAAAAATCGTAATATTAGTATTTTTTGGCACAAAATAATATTGTACTAATGACATTTTGGGACAGCATCATACTGTCAAGCTTCGAAACAATTAGAGATCATTATAATTACCAAGTGTAAATTTTACCATAAGCTAACCAGCTTTTTTAAATTGTCCTAGTTCCAGGATTTCATCAAAAACCAAATAATGTTATCGAGGTTTGATCGTATATCAATAGTACTTAATATGTTTTGATAACCTTAAACAATATTTCTGTTTGCTTTGTATGGATTTTGAATTGGCATTTTTTCTTTTTTGTCTAGGAACAGTACAAATTCTGTCACGATTGTGCACTGGAATATCTAGACACCTTTGAGATGTATTCTAATTTTAAGTAATGACTATTGTAAAATAGGGCAAATTCAGAGGTTTTATTTGGAAAATACACTTATCCTATACCTTGTAACTCTATGTAAAACTTGTCTTTGCTGGTCAGTACAAACATGGCATAGTTTTGTAGCACGTTTGAGTTGCGCTCCGGCCGGATTATGACCTTTTGAGTGCCCTAGGCTAATGAATTTATGGGCCTGTCAGACAGAGCCAAACTAACTGCTCACATCCGTCTTGAACATTGTTTACTTGTAATAAATTCGGCATCAGTTATATAGCTTGAAGTAAATTTGTTGTAAGTTCTTTAGTTGAACTACAATAGCTATCTTTTGTTTGTCAATAAAAATATTTTTAAGAAATGCTAGTATTTTACTATTTATTGGAAACCAAATTAGCACGTTTCAACACAACCATAATGAAAAACAGATTTTTTACCAAATGTTATCAAAGACTTGAAGGCCCCCAAGCTTGTGAGGCCCAAGGCTGCAGCCTATACTAGACTACATAATAATCCGGCCCTGGTTCTGCTGTATTGGTACGGTGTAATCTGAATTGCACAGCAATTTATTTGCTGTTTTTCCAACATTTAAAATAGTTGTATGCTATGTGACAAGTTAAGTTGTGACACTTTCTAGTCAAATGTTGTTTTGACAAAATTTTACATTTTGGTGTTTTCATTGGCTCATATTTCTTATTGTTGCAATTTGCAAATGTATCGAGAAACTTGTGGCACTGATGTTTTTTTATAAGTCATTATTGTATATTAGTGTAACATATAAATCTGTTTTGTAAAGCAAGCATTTTGGTCGAATGCCAAGGATTGTCTAGTATTTGTAACAGTGATTCCAAGACTCTGCATTAATCATCATCATTTTGCTTTATTACTAGATTTTGTTTGCATTAATCATCATCATTTTGCTTTATCGTTGTAATATTATGTTTGGCATAGTGATAGATCCATGCAAAATGGCTTTATCTTAAATGTATTTGAATTTGTTTCAACTTAAACTTAATTATTCCACTGATGGTATTTATTCTAGTTTGAGAAAAAATTTTGCTTCTGTTAGACTAAGTACACTGCCACTGATTTTTTTTACTAAATCATGTTAACAATTTTTTGCGTCACTTTATTTTGCATAACCATACATATATAGTTTCTTTCCACTGTTTACTTCAGTTTATGCAGTTTATGTTGCAGTTAATTATGTATATAACTCATTTAATATATCAAAGTATTAAGTAGATTTATTTATTTTAGGCATTTTTATAATGTGACAGTACTTTGCTTTTACACATTTATTTTGAGCAAGCTTGGAAAGCTTAACATGTGCCATTTAACTTTAGTTTGATATAAAGTTTTTAATCATCGTGTATGTAAACAAGCTTTTTAAACCTACAGAATTGAGAATTGTGTTTCGCGATGGTACAGTATGTGCTTAGCATTTTTGTATGAAAAATTATCCATTTAATCTAGCTCATTATAATGATTATGCTGTGCTATGGCATATTTATAATTAGACACTAAATATATACCAACACAGTATTTTTTAGCTGCAGTGACTGCTGATTACCCAGATTTTACTGTTGTACTGTACCGTTGTTATCAATGAATCTTTTTGCCTTGTGTTTATCACAAGAGTAAATGTGAATAAATTTAAATGTATATCAGTAATCAGTTTTTCTTTTTTTAGTCTGAAATATTTAACCACGAAGATCGCATGACACTAATAGAACTTCAAACCACACTGCCTTGCGGAACAAAATTTCAAAGAGCACAAAAAACATAGGGCACTCGTTGCTTTTTGTGATATTCAATAAAGAAAAGTTTGTGTTGTTCGGTTTAATACAACTTGAGTAACATATGTATCCCCTTATTTTCATTAATTGAAATAATTGAAGGAGTTCGTATTGTACAATTTCCTTTTTCTGTTTGGAGGAGTGACTTCTCGGGGTGATTGATAGTCCTCTCGTGTTTGAAGCTGACACCCCAGATCTTGTATTTTTTTCCTGTTTAGAGAAGTCGCTTGACGAGGAGGTTGAGGCCCCTGTTTGGCTTCTAGCTGTCGCTCCAAATCTTGTATCCGTGCTTTTAGAGTTTGGATCTCTCGCTCTGATTCAGCTTTCATATGTTGAAGTTTCTACAAAGGATATCATTTAAATCAGCAACTCTAATGGTACAAATTCCTAGTGAAGTGAATTTGATAGCAAATTTGAAAGAGAGGAAATGTGAAAGGTTGGAATACAGCCAGAATTTGAACCAGGTACCCTACAATGCAGATACCTTAGACCACTAAGCCACTGTCTTCTCCAGTGATCAAGACAGCCCAAAGTTCATCCCTTATAGCTGGTTAACTAAATTCAGCACTACCCGTGTTAAATCACTCATACTGGGGTGATTCTAACTAATTCAATTATTTTTTTATTTTTCAGTATTTCTGAGTCTGAAATTTCTATATGTATTCTTATAAAAAATTCTCAACTTTTCATAAATTTGCAGGAGAGAAATCATCCTGGTTTTAGATCTTATTACAGGTTGTCGATTGTCTGTATTGTCAATTAAAATCGCAGGTGAATTAGAGGAAATACATAGTATAATTTCGTTTTTTATAGGAAGAAATGCGTAGCGCTTGCATCTATGAGTTACTGATTTTGTTATTAATAAAATACGCAGTTAAGTTTGTACGACCTTGCAAGCTAGATAAACACAAGTATTAACTTTAAAAAATACAAATTAACTTAACGAGGTTAATTAGGCCAATCACAAATGATTAGGCTGATCGCAAATGTAAAATGGCCTACTTGAACACGGGTGACAATGAAATTTATAACTTTATATTGAAGCCCGAGCTGGCAGGTATAAATAATTCAAGGTTAACATGCATGTAAAAATTACAGCATGAGCACTTCTAAGTAGGTTTGTGTAGGTTGTAAGAATGGCCAGTTAGCAATAGTTGAAGCACAGCGGCAGAGTTGAACTCATCTAGGGGAATACTTTACAACTGTCAGGATTATATGGTAAGCGAGCACACTCATAGGAATTCACATTCAGGCAAAATGTTTTCTTGTCTGTTCAGTTTTTATAAACCTCAATAAGATCTTCATGGTCAAAATTAATACAAATGTGGTCAAAATTTGTTACATATCAACGTAAAATTTGTATCCTAAAATAGTAAACTTTATACTATTTTCCTTGCTATAATCATAATTAAAACATGCCATTGGGACTTATGACCTACATAACGTGGAAAAGATCGTTTACGGAATAAAATAAGCAAATTTATCCCATTTCTGCAGTCTAACAAACAGTTGAAAAAATGCAAAAAGTGGATAAAAGCTTGCAAACAACTGCATGATTCGTTAAAGGTAGAAAAACTATGTCGCAGGTATGATATATTCAGCATTATTCTGTCGCAGCTTTATTCATATAATCTACTCATTATATTATATAAGATCGTACTGAGGCAATCTTAAAGCGATTTTTAAAGGCTTCAAGCTTTTCTGTGTTATTTTAAATTTGAATTGCATAATTCAAAATTGCATAGCAATCAGCCAAAATTACCTAGCAAGATACTATGCAATACTAGATAAAATCTTCACTAATTAGCATGATGACATGATGATAATTTGCACACACACCTGCCGAAAGATGTCGTTGCTATTTCGAGATGATTGAGGTTGCGAAGGATGAGCATTGGCTAGTTTCTGCACTCTGAGAACTTTCATGTTGTACTGAAACCCAGTAAATACAATTAGTTCACATCAAAAAAGTTTCTGTCCAGTTGTACCCAGTACAGAGCAAAAGCACTGTTTAAAGCTTAGGAATAATAATTATTACGAAAATCAGTTACAGATGACACCACTGACACCCAATCTCATTTGATTACCTTATTACCTACTGGCTGGCAAGGAATAACTTAAAATTACCAGTAAATGGTTGCTTAATGAAAATGTTGTGAAAAGTACGTAAAAGCTAATTAACAAGGACATACCTCAATCTGAAGCTTGACTATTTCGGCTTCTTTTTCTTTTAGAAGTTCATTATAGGCTAGCTGATGTTCTTCAGCTTTTTCTTTTGCACATTTTAGTTTCGCTTGTAAACCAATGATCTCTTCAGTGGCTGCATAATAGAATTAAATTACTCCTCAAATTAATTAGTACTCTCAACAAAATTTTTTTAATTAGCAATTTTGAATTCATTTTAATGAATGTTGAGTGTTTTCAACTATGGTAAAGCATTGTTACTATGCTACTACTGCAGTTTGTTGCAGTTGCATTTTTTTGAGAAAGAAGAGTAAGAAGTACATATTTTCGTAGACTGTGGTTAAAACAACTCTGTGGTTAAGTGCCTTATTTGAAGGATTATCCTTGATAATGGCTTAGCTGCTAGTTTTGCCACAATTCCGACGCAGTTGAGTGCTTGCAAGCATGAAACTGTATAAAAAATACTAAAAAGACACGATGTTTCAATACACTGCTGTGTACAATTTTGTGTCTTATCGTTTTCTTTAAAACAGCTCCATTTCTTGTCATTAACATCAGCTCAGTATTACTGAGATTTTTGAGACCACTTTGGTCAAATGTTGCAAAACACATTGAAACTGTATTCCCCACCTAAAACTTGACTATGCCTACGCTACAATAATTTAGCCATTCAAGCATTTATAAATCCAAAAGGAAGAATTTACTGTTTACCGAAGAAACGAGATTAACTTGTATGTTCATTGAAGAATTGACAAGTATTGTGGTAATGGAACAAACCCTTCAATTTCAACGACTTTTGCAGCTCTTCCAGCTCCTTGTTATGAGCTTCTTTTTGCAATTTTATTTCTTCGTCTGCAGTTTCAAGTGCAGCTTGATGAGTCTGCAATGGTGTAGTTACTAATTTTGCATTATAATACGACAATAGACATAAAACTAGAGCTGATGCTAAGCAATCACCAAAAACGCAGCTGTTTTTTTGACATAAATTTGATAAACTGATGCTGTAGAATGCTTCAGCTATGTAAAAATTAACTTTCCTACATTCCACACTTTCTTCCTGACAGCTGGTATTTCTGGTTTTTCATCAGGCTGCAAATGTCACAAGAATTTCACACCACAGTCGTAATCATGCGTCTGTTTCAGAACAAACACATATAAGTTAATAGGAATAAATAAAAGTTTATTGTTTGTTGTTATATAGGTGTCTTGTTTCAGAACATTATGGAAAAATGTTTGTAAATTTTGTTTTCATTGCTTTGTATTATTACATTAAGATTTGTTGCACTGTTCAGCAAAATGGTAGCACGTCTGGTGTAAGATTACACGCTCAGGTGCTGATAAATAAATGAATTATTCCTGTGTACGTCTTATTTGTCCTTCAAAATAGTTTACTTTCAATACACATTAAATTGCACCAATCAGTTTCTACCTGTTCGGTAACTAAGGGAAGCGATCATACACGTACTCAAGCACGCAGGCGTGTGCATGCCCCCAAACACACAAACCTAATTAGTAAAATCATGTGATTGCCTCGACTAGCAATTTCTCTTCAAATACAGGAAACATTTAATGGCATTTTTTGTATAAAGTCACTGGTATTAAACTTGATCAAACCTAGTTATAGACAAGAAGATAATACAGATCTGGCAAAATTTCTAGCTATGAAAAATTTCATTGCGACTAACCTAAAAGGGGATTTGATAGAAAATAGAAACATTGCTGAAAATGGAAGGATTTTACATAAAATATACAAAATGCACCAAAAATTAGTTTTGTTTTGGTGACACAAACCTGTTTAAACTTCTGATTTTCTTCTTCCAAATCATTAATTTTACTTTGTAGTTTGCGACACTCACCTAGCAAAAAATCACTGCTACAACTTAATTACTTCATGATATTACCAGTAGCAAAATGTGTTTTTATACTTTAAACATTGACTACACATTGTGCAACACAGTAGACACACGCGGCACACAGATAATGCCGAAAAAGCCTACAATTATGCCTACAAATTGAATAATGAGAACAAGAAATATTGTGCAAGCAAACTTTGCGTGTTTTGAAAGCAAGCAAAACTTGTTCAAATAATATTTACCTTCAAAATCTTGTGATTTGCTGATACAGCTTTGCAAGTTTTCAATTTGCGTTCTGTAAGATGTGATTTCTGAAATAACAATTACATGCTTATTACCTTTAGCAGGCGCCAGTGCAAATGATAACTTATTGTGAAATTATGGTCGCCAAATATACAAACCACAATAAACTATAAGAGATTGCATATTAAGCCTGTATAATAAAATTATGTCTTTTAACACAAAGTATGGTTTTACCTTCGCGGGCTGCCTTTTCGCTTTCTGTGAAGTACTTCAATTTCTCTTCTAGGTTATTAATAGTCTTCTTTAACTGACTGTTAGAAAAACTAATTTCCAAACTAGCCTAAAAATAATTAATCAAATAATTAATTAAATTTTTTGCAACAAAAATAGCCAAATAAAGCTGGAGCTATAGCAACAAACTATAAAAATAGAAAAGTGGACCTATAGTGCGAAACTACAGGAATGGCAAATTTTCAAAATAAACTTTTATAATTTTTGTGTTCGTTTATAAAATGAACAAAGCGGACAACAGTGTAAATTTGGTTTTTAACATTTTATTTCAACAATATCTAGTGTATCAGAAAAACAATAAGTGCCAATGCTGCAACTCAGGTAGCCTTATTATAATCATAAGTTTTGTAAATTGTTTGTTCATTGAATAAACCTCATTTGAAAAAACGACGTAGAATGTGTTATTTAGTTGTTTATGCTAGCTACCAAATGCTTATAATATATGATTAACAAAATTTGTAATCCTCCTTGTCTAACTATCTCTTAGGAAAAGCATGAAATATTTGCAGCAGTGCTTTTACATGCACTAAATACGTAACTTATAATTTTTTCCTGATTTAATTATGCGATGGTAACCACGAAAGTAAAACTTCAAATATTCCAAAAGCTTTTAGGTAAAAAGGCAATGAGCGTGGTTTATGCTGCCCATATATGATCAATGTTGGAAGAGTTATTGATGAAAGAAGAACATGTAAGGTGTGAAGAAAGGCCACAAAGGGAAGGATCAGATTGAGGGTTTATCAAAAGAAATGTTGTGCAGGATGGAGGTTAGCACTCTTCAGCGATATTTTTGTTCGCAGAAGTAAAAAATGTACCTCTAATAAAATGGAGCCAAGAAATATTGTATCAGAGGAACCACCAATCTAAACAAAACAAGCTTGAAATAGTAGCCAATGTGGAAAACATTAATCATTTACCGGGAAACAGGACTATAAGTGTAAAATGTTCCTTTCCTTGACTCAGTTCCTGGTAAATTATTTTTAAGTGAAGCATTATATTTTGGCACCATATTTTTCTCTATTTTGTTTTCTCATAGTGTTTTTAAAAACTAGCCTTCTTATTCACATATCTATTACGATTAAAAATTTATCATGCTTATGATCACAATGTTTGCGGCATCGCTCATAACAAAATGCATTACAGTAATTATTTTACCTATCCCCAGAAGTGCTGATACTCGATAATTCCGTGCAAGATAATTCTGTGCCGTATTCTCAAGTTTATTTTAGTTATTTTTCAGTTTTTTCGCACGCATGGTAAATCTTTGCTAAACGTTACTACTGATTATTTGCTGGTGTTAAGACGTCATCACTCTTTTCCTGGCTGTTTAACAAGTGTTTATAGATGGTAAAAAGGAATTTTTTTAAAGTGATTTGTCAGTAACTTGTCAGTAAAGATTGAATTGACTTTTAAGCTAATGACTAATCAAATGCACAACTCATAGGCTATTTTCTCTGATGGCACTAGTTTCTTATTATATCAGTCGAAACAGACCGCCTTTTCCTTGCTTTTTGGTCATGTAAATTGACACTTGACATATGAAAGAAGTTCAGAAAACTGCCTTACAAACTTTATGGCTCATGTTTTGTTCTAAGAGAAAAAATAAAAAATCTTCAATTAGTGATTCTAATGACATTGATTTTATTTTCTCCAGCCAATTTATCGGGTTCAGATTTTGTCACAACTTAACATATGCACCGGGCATGTATATAATACTCTTACTTCAAAACTTTAGTTCAGGCTGTCTACAGAAGTATGAGGAGGCTTACAACTTAAAAGCTGTATAAACAGCCTTGGACTTGCAACCAAACTCGAGTAACCTATATTTAGTACCAAATGGCAGATATATTAAGATAATAGTAATAGTAATAGTAATAGTAATTTATTTTCCTCCATAAATACACAATGATTTGATAATAAAATACACAAAAATACAAACGAACATAGGAGAAAGGGTGGCGAAAAACCAAAGGTTATCGAGTCAACCACCCTTCTCAAAGGACAGTAAACAAAAGGACGCTAATGACAGTAGACATAACTATAATAAAAAATACATAAACGTGCAGAAATACAAAAACAAAAATACAACAGCAAAAAAACAAAAACCAAAACCATGACAAATTTGCGAACTACTAAGCAACTCATAGAAAGTGAGTTTGCACCTTATAAAAAATGTTTTTCAGCGAAAGTTACCACAAGAATGTACATCTAATAGACAAAAAACTGATTTATTTGTAAGTTTCAAGAAGTGCCTTAGCGTACTGTTTATTTAGCGAATGCAGAGGTAAAGAAGTTAAATGACCAGGTACGGAGTTCCATAATACTGATCCCTGATATTTTAACGACCTTTGACCCTTAGATGTATTAAATCGTTCGATGAAGAAAGTGTTGTAATTGTGGATATCAGATGCTGGCGTATAGTAATTTAGAAACAATTCTGGTAGTAAGTTATTCTTAAATTTGTATACAAATTTTGCAAGCTCGAGTTTGTAGATATCATTCAGTTTTAAGAGGCCCAATTTAATGTAGGATGGCGTTGCATGTTCCCGTCTACCAGAAAATGTCATCAGCTAAACTATAATGTTTTGATGAGTTTGTATTGGTTTTAAAGTATTTGAAGATGCAGTGCCCCAGGCAAGAATCCCATAGTGAAGATAAGAATAAACCAAAGCATGGTATATTAGTTTTAGTACATCTGTATTTACGTAGTGTCTTATCCTCGCAATTATGCCCTTGATTTTGCTAATTTTGTAGGTTATGTGTTTTATTTGTGTAGACCATGTTAAGTTATCATCAATGAACATACCGAGGTATTTAATTTCTTTAGACCTAGTTAATATTTGATTATTCATTGAAATCTGGAAATTTTCATATGCGTCTGTTTTGCAAGGTAATCGATGATAAGGTTAATTACAACTGGGGGATTCAGTCAACTTTAGATCAACCATACCACTGTAAGGAAGTAGAAAACTTTTGCAAAACTAAAGCTTGAAATTCAACTTAAAGTTAAAGGGAATACCTGAAAAACAACGTTTAGTTTTTTGCAGGTTATACTCAGTATGGTGAGTAACCAAAACTGGGTGTAGCATAACAGTCGATACTGTTAGTCAATCGTTAAGTAAACGAAAGTAATTCAGTTAAAACAAAAACTACATAAAAAGTTTGAAAATTTTTAGTGAAATCAATACCCATTCCCATTTCTTATATTCTTGCAAGAAGTCTTCTAAATCCAGTTTGTTCGTTTGTTCCTCCAGTGACATAACTAGCTGTCATTCAGCTACAGTCCCAGTGTCTCATGATTGTCTTTAGCTTTTGGTTTTAAAAATTATCTCTGGCAACCATTTGAATTATTTGAATAACTCTGAACACATCTACAGAATCCAGGCCCTGTGCTTTGGTAACCACCTTTCGTCTGCTAAATCTTTTGCAGTCAGGGTTGCCAGCTTGCTACAGCTAAAATAGTCCAACTTTCTCATTAAAAACGCCAGATGAGGCCAAACCTTTGTTTATCCCCATGTTTTCGTAAAAAAGAGTTAAAATATATGCAAAATGATATCTTTAATATAAAAAGAAGTTATCTGAGCTACAGTAGTGTAATTACCGTTCTTATGCCCGTAGCAAAAAGTTTTTCAAGAATATCTCTATTAATTTTTTTCTTTCTTTATTAAAACACCATGAAAATATTTTTTTACTTGAAAGTTTGTTTCCTTCAGGCGAATCACAGGCAATCACATCTATGCACGTATATTTAAATTAGACTTTTAATTATATAGCAGATTATTATAGGTATTAAAATCACGTATAGGGCCAGGCTAGCTCGTAAACAACCCAACCAAAGCTTTAAGACCTCACTATCACTATGACAATGTGAAATAGCATGGGATTTTTTAAAATTGTATCCAGAGAATAAAACATCAACAAAATTCGTCGATGATTATTCCTGACCAAACAATTTTCAAATAACTACAAATTACAGATTTACCTTTAAAAATTTATTAACTCAATTTTCTTTCTCTCAATATGTACAGCTAAAGCTAACAATGCAACTTGTAATGAACTACCAAGGCCCAAACTACAAGTTTTAAGCTGTAACATAACTACAATTTATAGAAAATACTGAACATTAAACTACAAGTTTTATAATGTATTCCATCGTGCGTTAAATTTCGTTTCCATTCTCATCATCATAAATAATCAAAATCTCATTTCACCTGTAGTAGGCATTGAGGTATCAACATTTATCAGAGCATTCCACAATCTCCTGTCTGCAGCTAACAGCATAAGTTCTTCTCCTAAAGATAGACTTGGTTGAAGTTGTTGAACATCTTTTTTTATCTTAGCTATCCAAGTTGTTGTAGATTTACCAAATTACCAGGTGTTTTTTTGCAAGGATTTAAGGCTTCCTTTAAGGCAATTCTTAATGGTGCTTCATTTGGTAATCTTAGAAGATGTCCTAGCATCTTAATCTTCGGATCTTGACTTTTGAAATCCAAAAAATTCTTTTGTTCTGGGTATAAATCTTCATTTTTCATTACGTATGGCCATCTGATCTTTAAAACTTTCGTAAGGAAACTTCTATGAAATGTGTCAATCTCCTTTTCTTGAACAATTGTTAAACCCCAAGTTTCACGGTTGTACATAAATATGCTGGTAACGTAAGCATTAAATAATCGAAGTCTTACGTTAAGACTTAATTTTTTGCTAGTTAATAGATTCTTGCACTGAAGAAAAGCATGCATTGCTTTTTATTTCCTGCTTTTAATGTCATCTTCGGTGCTCAGAAAAGTGCCCATGTACTTGCACTTTTTCCAAGACTGATTGCCATCTCTTGCAATAACATATTCTAATTCTCATTCACCATTATTATTATTATTATTTTCAAAGTAATCTGTCAATTCATAAATATTTTAAAACATAGGTGTATCAGAAAAAAGGCCAGAAGTCCAAACCCAAAATTCGTAATCCAAACGCAGTCAAAAAGGCGAAATTTAATTTGTAGACGGTAACCCTAATTGCGATGTACGGGTCACGTGATTGGCTACAGGCGGAGCTGAAGCACCATCTGTAGAGTGAGATTCAACATACAATTGGCCTTGAGACTTCATTACGTAAGACATCCGTGTGAAGTGCTGAGTGAACTGCTTGAACGGTGGCTCTTCATTGTTATTTTGATTTATGGATAGCCGATAAATATCTGTTTTTTGAGAAAATATTTACAAGGAATATAAAGTGTAATTTGTGTATTAGTGAATGACAATCTGTTGGACAGAATTTTGAAAACACGCCACAATGTAAGTCAAGTTGGAGCGTTGTACGCTGTTAATTTTTTACTAAATATTAAGACCTACTATCATAACGTCGCAACCTTCAGTGAAAAAAACTTTGCACTGTTCTTTGAAAAGGTCACAATCTAAAAATTTTGTATGGTAATCTGAGTAATCTCAACACATCACAATGCATGCCTTGTTTTCCTGTGCTAAAACCTGGAAATCCGAAAAGCTGTTGCGTATATGAACTTGATGCAATAAAGCCCGATTCATGACAAGCTAAACGGTTATACGAGCCTAACCTCAAAGCTGTGACCTTTTATTTTTCGGGACACAAATCTGTGTCCAAAAAGCAGTAAGCTAGATTCTGCTAGGACTCGAATGAGTAATACGGTGCGGATCTGTTTTAGGATAATAGTACCGTTACTACTCTAAGTTGGAATGTTATACTTAGTAACAATTTGTTAGATTGGTTCTGAACTGCGTAAGCAGCTGTGTAACAGAAAAACAACACTTGGAAATGTGTTTGTGCACTTAGTGCATTATGATTTCTTTCTTAGCTGCAATTTAGTTGCTGCATTGAAATTATAACCTTGTCTAATTGTCATTGCAGTCTGTCAAAAAACTGGATATAAGAGAGGGTTGGAGCATTGTCACTATATCTGCCCCCCCCTTTGCAATGTGTCTTTTCATTTATTGCATTTTATATTGAAAAAACATAAAACACAATTTTAAATGACCACATTTACCTGGCACATTTACTCCGTATTAGATTCTGTAAAGTTTGATGGTCTTGATTAGTTCAGAACAAAATTTTTAAAAATGCTTCAACAAGCTTTCACCTGTTGCTTTTGGAAATGAATTTTCAATTTTTCAGTTCACAAAAATTGACTCACAGTCCAGGGCCCAAAGAAACTTGTGAGATCGATGTATGTGAAAAAGATGAGTCAGTGTTTCAAAATTTTCTGATGAAAAAACTGAGCGAGACACTAGCCAAGAGGATGCAGCAAAAATTATAGAAATTTTGATTTCTTCTGAAGACCTACAACTTACAATGTTGTCCCAAATTCAGTTTTAAAAAGTAATTTACTACACTTAATTAGTGCGCTACATAAGCTGAACACACAAGAACCATTATAATTTATTATATACTATGATAATTCAGTTTTGTCGGTGGGATGCATGGGTGATAGCGGGAAGAGGTTGATCATTGAAGTGGCGCTAAAATAGCTTTTGCCTAGGGCGTCCAACTACCTAGGGCCGGCCCTGCTCACAATGCTGTAAAACAAAAAACCACACCGTACACAGTCAGCAAGTGCATTATTTTGTAAAATGAAATCATTTCTTAAATGTAGTTACGGAAACATTCAGTACGCATAGCACTAGTGAAGCCTTGCAGCATTGTTAGGCTGTGGAATGAAGAAAATGGCTGACATGGAATAATCAACTGAGAAATTTGTGATTTTCTGAAATTAATTGCATGTTGTATTATAGTTAAAAATTTTAATTTTAATGTTAAAATAACTTTGGTGCAATTATAGTACTCAAAAAACGTAAGTGCATGTCAAGGTTTGTCTCTGATTTTTTGTGGAACAGGAGGTATAAAAACTGGACCGTTCAGTCAGAAACCAGACATCTGACAACTCGTAAGTTACACCATGCTCTTAGTCAACATGGCAACATCTTAAATCCCCTGTGCCTGGCAATATCGAAACGGGGGAAAATGGCCCTAGGAATGTTATAATCACGTAGGAATAAGGGTCCCAACCCAGTGTACCCATACAGGGCCCATTCTTAGCATGGTTGAGCTAATTCACAGGCTGATGGAGATAACTCGGACTTGTAAAGTTTTGCGTGGATCTCGTTCTACCTGAATCAGAAGTTTTAATAATAAAAATTATTCATATGTGCCCAAACTAACATAGCAGTGGTGACATGACACTAAAATTTTGATGGTATTACTTTCATCATTATAATCAGAATTACTTATAACTTAACCAATAACCAAAAAAATAGGAACTAATTTATCCCAGGGACTTCCTGTAAAATATAAGCCAAGGATCGAGTTATTTTTATCACAGATGGCTATACAGTTATTTGCAGCTGTGAGGCAACAGTTGGTGCATATTGCAGGTCATCTGTTATAAAAAGTTACTATCCTCATCATACATAATATGTTTCACCCCTGCCAAGTTGTAGGAAATTGAGCATATTTTACATATAATTATGTTGCAGTTGGGTAAAGTTAAAATTAAGAATTTTACTACGCAGTTTAGATGGTCACTCATTATGTGATAATGAACATAATTGCCCTGATTCATCAAATGAACATAATTGCCCTGATTCATCAGTAATAGGAAAATGCTATACTTAGACAATTTGTCATTGTACAAATTAAGGCACAGTAGTATTAATAAATTAACATGCTTTCTACTGCTTTAAACATGATTTTTGGTTAAAATGACTCAACTTAATATTAATTTTCTAGATAGTTTTAAGAAAATGGCAAACTCAGTATGGCAGAATTAGTGGTCATTAATTTGACAAAATGCAAAGTGAAAATTTCTACTTTTTCTTTTAGGTACTAGATCAGTATTTAAAACAAATGCATACAATCAAATACAAGTTTTAAAATCATTTTTTTAAATTTTTAAATTCAAATTCAGTTTATTTCACCAGCAAACTACAATAATACAAATGCACATGTATTATTGACAAACAAATGTATTTTAAAATACATAAGTTAGTATTGGTGCAATTAAACAAGTTGCCTATGTTTTCCATATTTCATGTGTGTGTGCGCATGCTTTCGTGCATGCGTGTGTACATATCTATATCTATATATATATATATATATATATATATATATCGGAAAAATATTTGAAATATAGCCGAAACGCATTTTTAGGAAATAAGTTTATAGAAAAATTGACTGATATATATATATCAGTCAATTTTTCTATAAACTTATTTCCTAAAAATGCGTTTCGGCTATATTTCAAATATTTTTGCCGTCAGTTCAACATTTTACAAGAGAATTTATTGATAAATGTATGTGGAGCTGTATAAATTTGTCAGTGAAACAATGTTTTTTATACTGTATAAAGATATTTATTTATCAACAGCATTAACAATGACGTATATATATATATATATACATTCAAACTGTTCAAAGTTTCTGATGTTTGTTTTGAATGTAAATTTCGTCATTAGCATATTATTCAGATTGGTTGTATTTTGCTTTTATAAAGTTTTATATTAATGTGGAGATACCTAGGTACTTAGTTGCAGTGTTAACTCCCATTTTTAGTGACATGACGTTGGGTGCATTTTCTTCAGTTTAATGTATATTTTGTCCAGCAAACTTCTTTTTAATTTATCTTTTGATGTTCATTGAGTAAGAAAAAAATTTTTTGTTTTGTTTCACTCCAGATTGTGCAACAATTTTTGTTAATATTTTAAGCAATAACAAATCATAAACTAAGTATGTCTCTACGTAATTATTACTGTGGTACTCTTAGCTAAATATAGCTACTTAGATCTAATGCATTGGTACTTAAAATAGTATACTCATTCATATGTCACGTTAAATTAAACACGATATTGTTTATCGTGACTGTCAGATTGTATTCTTCTGAAACCATGGTAACTTGATGACGTTAGAGGAAACCTAAGGTATTTATCCCACCAATCTATATTTCTCGTTAATTATATCTTGGACAGCAACATCATTAGTGATGTCAGTGAGTTATGCAGTGTTTGTCACGAGTTAATATGCGACCATCGTAATCGCATTTATGCTACTGGTTGATAATCTATGTATTTATGTAGAATTATTATTGGTCTTCATGACATAAATTTGTGGTTACCTCAAGAGACAGCAGTTTTGTTGGATAAATTTGCTTTGTAGCTGCAACTGGTGGTACTGATGAGTAGTGACTACGGTAGTGTTAAATTATTCAAATGCTAGTATTGCATTAATTAAGCTTCGTGCACGTACTTTCGTTAAATAAGTATGAGAACCACTGGGACACTATGTTGCGTGCACAGTGCACACACGCCACATGTACGCAACTATTCATAGCTGTATGCACATATAATTATAGTACATATAGATATTACAATTGTACACATTGTGTGTGTGTGCGTGCGTGCGTGCCGGTAGTTCTTATTAGCTACAGTAGATTTGAACAGAGCACTGATAATCTTCAGTGGAGTTGAATTGTAATTTAGAATACAGGCTTTTGTATGCCGTAAGTCGGCGTGGACTGTGGATGTCTTATCGATTCTTGTTTTTAGGCATTTTCGGTAAGACAAATATTGTTAGGCTACTTAACAAGTGTTTATTCTGTTCTTTTCTAACAAGTGACAAAGTTAGCCCATAGGACTTCATTAACATTTTGAAGGCAAACACCAGTGTCTTGTGTGGTCCTGCTTGTTGGATTTGCAATGAAAAGGTATCCAAACTCAGTTCCAACTTGTTCTCTTCTTTTTGACGCTTGAAGTGTGACTTCAAAAATTAATAATAGAAGATTTATTCTTGCATTAATGGATAATATTGAAATTACAAATATAAATACATGTAATTAAAACTATTTTTGGCTACATATTGTCACCTAGTGTTACAGAAGTGTTAAGTAATTTGACAGGATGAATCATTTGTGCACTCGTTAAAATAGGCACTTTCTGATATGTAGGAGAAGATTAATTGCCACGTAGCTTACAGAAAATTGCATAATTTTTATGCTCCCTCTGTGGTAAAACATTTTCAAGATGCCAGTCAGTCCTTTGTAAAGTTATCCTCTATTTACTTAACCCATTTTTAACTTCAACTCATTACATGTCATGATCATTTTTTTCCATGTTTGTTTTATTTTGCTTTGAGCAGTTTTTCACTGATTACATGTACACAGTTCAGACATCTTAACTCGAATCTCTCAAATGACTAGCGCTTTAGAGGTTTTTGATTTTTTGCTGATGCTAAACAGCTGTGTTGCGGTCCTATAAACATAAAACCCGTTACTATGGCTTTCATTACGTAATTTTTCCAAAAAATGTATGCAAAGTTTAATCCTTGAACATTGTTAATTTATTTTTACTCCTTACTGTAAATTTCTGACTTAAAACCTGTGATATTAAGGAATAAAATTGCAAAGCTATTGAATTGCTTCCACTAATGTATTATAGAAAGAAAATGAAAATTGTAAGATCATGTTTCATAGTAATGTAAATTTTCTAATAAGAGAAATTATTTAATAGATTATCAGAAAATAAGGTTCTGTCATCAAAAAAATCTGGCAAATAATCACGCTGCAAAATTATTGTTCTAAAATGAAACTAATATTTTCATTTGAGTTTAACGTGTGTGACTTATGGCTACTAATGGTCAGAGTAGTAGCTGTGTAACCGTTCTCACCCAGAATAATTTTGGAAATGCGTCTTCATCCCCAAAAAATGCATTGCATGTTTCATTGTAAGCTTATACACGAATATTGCTAATTAAACAAGTGCAGCGAGTGATAAATGTATTGATTTAGAGATCTAGTATAATAATTATGTATTTAACATGTTGAACAACAATGATAATAGCATCAACACTGATGAATGATGGTGACATCAGCACCTACAGTGTGCTAATTTATGTGATCACAAGGATAATTGTTTTTGAATGTACAATGAGATGTGATTTCTAATTTTGTATTGTTCAGCTATTATTTTAATTAACATTAAATTTTGCACATACTGTAAATGTATATCAAGCAACTACTGGCATGATAGATGCAGCACATAACTGCTATTACTGAAACATTCAGTATGTATTATAGTTTAATGACTCACTTTAGCTTGCTTAAAAGTCCCTATAAGTTACTTCACATATTCTATGCAATGACTAGTTATTGTACGGATTGCCTAGGAAAAGTTGTATTTAGTTTCAGGCAGAAACATATTCATTATATACTTTGTTAAAGCTACATTCCTAGCTAAAGCCTTGTTAGAGTTCGAAATGGTTCTGGTAAATAGAAATTTACTTTTTTCTAAAGACATAAATGTATTTTACAAGAATGCCTATGAGTTTTATGGAATATTTGCCAATGACATATATAGTATTACAGCATGTATAATCGTTGTCGTGATTTTTATGATGGTCTCAAAAGTCTAATACAACTAGATTTTAAACTCCTGTATAGCATACTAATTCATACATTCAGTTTTATGGTATGCATGTGGGACAGGTCAGGGTATGGAAGCAGTTGACTTGCAAACTAATAGTTTAATTATATATTCAGAATCGTGAGTTTTGGTCTAGTGCCTTTTGCAGTGTTGCACTGACTGGAATAGTTTGTTAGACGTCCTTTTGGTTTGGGCAATCATGTCTCTTTTTCTTCCTTGGGCTTGTGATACTGTATTTACATTAGAGTAAAGCCCTTGCTTCATAGAGGTCAGTTTGGATACTAAATTCAAGTTTTTGACTGCAACATGAGTTAGTGAAATCAAATTCTGTCCTTCGAGTCTTTTTCTTGCCCCTTTATGAGTGTATTTGTTCAAGGAAATGACGTTTTCTGTGACTTTTTGATATATTAGATTTACAAGTAATTTTCTTGCAGCAGGTCGGCAGTTTCTATTATAAGGATTCTAACAAAAACTGCTTACATTTTAAGGAAGTATCCTGCTAATAAAGTAGGCTTGCTGTAGTTGATGTGGTTAAATTTTGACCGAGTTATTCAACATATAGTTTATGTAGGCTTGCTGTAGCTGATGCAGTTAAATTTTGGCCAAGTTATTCAATATATAGTTTATGTTCCTACAGTCTGGTGTATGTTTTTGGATAAGGTTAATAAGTGAACTTTATTTTTTATAAAGTTAAAAGGTAATTGATACTACCTAACACGTAGTATCTCATTAAGTTCAGCATACTACATTTTGCAAGTGAACAAAATAGATATAATTTACGTAGTGCAGTGATTTTAACAAGAGAAACTAAATTTCTCAATAATCTAAGATTAACTGGGAGATTCAGTGTGAAAAAACACCATCTCTATATGGTAGTGTTTGGTATTAATATTATGTCTGCTTTTAATGCTATGATTTGTTGTACGTTTTACTCTTTTGTTGCAGGTAATGTTTGGAAACAGACTAGCATGAAAATATGGTGACTAATTTCATTGGTGAAGCTGAATATCAGAAAAATCTAATAATAAAACAAACGACAATGCAGCCTGCAAATTCTGAGACAAGGTATAACCTTAGTATGTCGTATTAGCTATGCGAAATGTTAGCTTTAAAGTATTACAAACTAATTCTTGCCATATTTACTTAATTTTTTAGTTAATTGTAAAGATTTATGTAAAATTTGCATAACAATTTACTTTTATTGAATGCATACAGTTGAACAGCTTCATTGTGTCATAAAGAGTGAACCATTTTCTTCTATATGAGCTTACCTAGCTGGTTTTGCAGAGCCATCTTCATAAAACATGATAGGCAACCCTTTTAAATCAGGTCAAAAGTTTTATGCTGATCAAGGGTTTACTTTGAGCAGTTTGTTTTCAAGGTTTTACTCTGAATTGGATTTGTGAAAATTTTCTTTATCTTAGTGAGCCTATTGTGAAATAATGTTATGACTTTCGAAAATAGATATCCATGTAAACATGAAACGTGATAATAATGTAAATTGTAACTTTCGACCCAGTGTCTACATCAATGTGATCATTATATAAAAGAGGTTAGCGCATTAACAGATGAAAAATAACAAGTGAATATAGATTAGTAGTAATAAAAACAATTTATAAACATTCATGGTTATGATACAGCATTAAATTATTAAAAAGTTATATCGAGACAATGTGCCCAAGCATAGCATTTAGTTCGTTATTGCTCAGAAAGGAAACACTCTATCATCCATTTCATTTTAGAATTTCCTTTACAATTCTTTCTTCAGGTTATAGATTTCATTTAGCACTGGTTTGCTCAAAAAAATTGTATTGGTGGCTTTACGTTTCTTAATAAAATCATCAATGTTAACTTTGTATTTATTACAAATGTATGCAATATGAAAAGCAGTAAATTGCAATAATCGATGCAACGTATAATCTAGCAAAAAAACTGGATATGTAAAATTTAGCAAACCTTTTACTAAAACTGTTTACTAAGTTTGTTATTGTTGGCAGTTTGGCAAGTCATGGTAGAAACCACATAAATGAGCATTATGTATGAGAGATTATGCAATTTGTGAATTTCTCTGTCCAATCGAAATTTCAGTATAATCCACATTTGAGGATTATAAGAACAGCAACAATAAGTTTTAAACAATATCAACTTAAGATCTGATTTAATGAACCAAAAGCTATGTATTATGTTATTAGATTGATAAACAATGTCTCCTCTCTTATTAAGCATTTCATCTTCATGAGTAAATTTACAGCTAAGTTATGGCCAAGATGTACTCACTTTTTTCACATGAAGTAAGTGGAGTCCCATCAAGAACTATATTTGGATAAGGTTTATTACTTTGTGCAATATTGCAGAATTTATTGCATTTGTTTTTGACTTTTGACTTTATTTGAATGTGTGTTTACAAAATCAATATTGAAATTAGTATGACAGTGAGTGATGACTTTTTAATTTCAGACGAGCGGAAAAAAGCAGATTCGCTGCAAAGGTTCGTCGTGATCGTGAACTAGAGATCATGTCAAGTCTTGCTGAGGCATTACCTGTTCTTGGAGATACCGCAAATCGTTTAGACAAAGCGTCCATATTTAGACTTTCAGTTGCATACTTAAGAATCAAACGTATTCTTGCATCATGTAAGTTGCCTTATAAACTCTTATTTTGAATTATGATGTCAATATACTTTATTACATAAATTTATATACATTAATGTCTCTCCATTTTCAAGATTTTTCTATTTTGTGTAAGAAACTGTAAAGTATATTTAGTTGCTATTCTGCATTTCAAAAAACCCTGTTACCAAACAATGAAAAAGCTGAAATTACTTTGTTATCAAATTTTTGTTTTTTATGTGTTTTTTGAATCCCGCTGAAGTTCAGATTAACCATTCTTTTCAATTTATTGCTGTGTTGCCTAGTCAGTTTTGTTTAATTTTCTCTGATCTTTCCTCTCAAGTGGTAATCAGCAGAAAAATCTCTGCCCTTGAACACATAAATTGCATTTTTATTTGTGCAAACAAAATTAGATAGTAACAGACATGTAAACTAGTTTCCTAAGCCTTTGCTAAACTTCACAGGCAGTTGAATGTTTGAGAACCTCCGACTAGTTTAAAATTTTTCAGGCAACAAATTTTCAGTTCAGTAGTTTTAACAAATGATGTTTCCTTATAAGCAAACGTGCAAGGAATCTTTATTATGGAGCAGTAGTCCTAAATTGCTCCTAGTTTATGAAAGTTTGAAACCTGCATTTAAAGTATAGGTAATCGTAAACTGTGTTGAATTTTATAGCAGTGTCTGTGGTTATCGTAGCTTCAAACAAGTTTTAATCCCTAGCCAGTCTCGTGATTTTGCACACTAGCTAAATCACGTTTTAAAATACTGCATACTGGCTAAATCACGTTTTAAGGTTTTTGTAGAGTTTATAATTTTACGCTTTTAGTTCGCACAGATTAGTTCAACCGGTTTACAAATCTGGCAGTTTCGAGCATGCTGTGTTCAGTTCTATGATCTATTCGTATCGGTTTAAAAATATATTGCAATTTCCTTGCCAGGGTATTAGTAATGTAACATCAATATCAAAGTTTTGGTTATAGTAACCCGCCACACTACTACTAATCTTACTGGCCAGTCTTCCAAATCATGCTAACAGTCACTGTTGCACTGTGTTTGTCGTTAAGTTTAATAAGAATTGCCTATAAGTCATACTGGACTTATAATTGCATTAGCATAATTGAACAAATGGGATACACTGGTAGTATAAAGTCCAGTTTTTATGTATTCAAAGTAGCCTACTAGCCTCTGTGTGACTGTAAAATGAAGTCTCATAGATGAGAATGCAATGACTAACTATAAAATTGACTGTGGCTGAGAAACTGGCGAATGTGACTGCACGAATACAACAAATGTATATTTTCTAATAGCAATTGCTATTTTAAAGGAAAGACTAAGCCTTCTGGGAAGTTAGGTTTATTTCAACATTCGCGAAAAATATTAGAAGGATTTAATAATAAAAGTGTGGTAAGTGCCTCGTGGTCAGTAAAATTACTTAAAAGTCGTAATCATTTCGCACTTAGGCACTCCCATTTTGAACGCCATTTTTCCACCATTGACATTATTTGAAGTATAAGAAGTCTTTGAAAAAAATCAAGAAGCTACCAGTTACATCATAAATTTCAAGTAAAAGGCTGCTATCACTGTGCCTGAAAATTTCTAAACAGCAGTAGTATAAATTAACTTTATGCTTTATAGATAGTTTTTTGCAAATTTCTCTGTTATATTTTTCTAAATTTAAGTGATAATAGTAAAATAAAACCAACATACTGCATATTGAGTGACTTGTCCTTTCCGTTAAGAAATGACATTTTCAAAATAATTTAAATACTAGACTTAATTTATATTCATATAAATAAGTAACTTGAAATTTTGCAAATGTGTATAGGCCGTGCAGTGTACTACCATGTTTTCCGTAATGATAGACTTTGTGCAGTGTGATGGTATAATTTTGATGTACAGTGGTCCGTCCGAATTATATGACTAGATCATAATTTCTTTAAAACTTTTGTGCAGCTAGTACAGAATATCATTAATAATGGAATGAGTTCTCACTTGTTAAGTTTTTGAAATTCAACTTGTCATATAAACCACTTTAATATACAATTTCGAAACTATCGATTAATGATAGAATTATTCATAGCTATTGATTTTTGGAAGTGAACCAAGTTGACATATTTGAGCAGATCGCTACTGAGCCTGTACCAATCTTTGACTGTCTATAAAACTCTATATGAAAAGATTACAACCAAAAACGATGGGTTGCAACTTGCATTTTCAGTGTCTTAACCACTAGACCATAACCACAATCTTTACACACTACTTTCTGATTGAAACAGGCCCTAATAATTATATCCTATTTCACTGTAATATATAAAATGATACGTGTTTGTAGTGCATAAAACTCTGTTTAAATAATGAGAACATTTCTAGTCTTTCATGTGTTAATTTTCAGCTCTATATTACATTCAAATGGCCTGCAGCATTTTAGCAACATTCCGGCAATTCTTCAGTAGCAGGCAAAAAATTTGAAGAGTTATTCAAATTACTAATTTTTAATGTACTACACAAATGAGTTTCTACAAACAAAATTGTGCGCAAAAAGGAAGCATATAAATGCTGTCACATTAACCGCACGTGGTAATTATGGCCTATTCTTACTTGCCACGCCAACATGGCATGGCTTTTTGCTCTTTTTGTACCTGTAGAAGAATTAGGTGGGTGTATAGATAAAGGGAATATGTGTCTGAGTCGTGGCGTTTATACATATATGTATTATGTATAATGGGCTTATAAATTTATAATACGTGACACCATTATCACTGGAGATCTTATACTAGGTGTTCCTAATGTTATTGCAAATCAGGTTATTATTATTACATATTACTATCACTAGTCTGATCCTTAGCTGTTGTCCAAGATTTTTACCTTTCAAAATGAAACGTACTCTCGTACAAACATAGATTGATCGAAGGTTGTTCAGAAATCCACAAAATATTGGTGCCACAACAGAGAATTAATGTTTTTTCCTCTATGACTGGTGGCTTTAAGTACTGCCAGCCTGCCAGGTACAAGTATCAGAGCCAGTCAAGAAATCATTATAAATTCTGAGAGTCTGGGTTGCAGCATCTTGAATTCTATAAAAATACATATGTGTACGTACCTTTCAGATCTGAAGTCTTTACCATATTCTAATGAAGACCAAGCCACTGCTAAAAACACTTGTAAGTTTTCACTTTTTGGTGATGTTAATAAAATAGTGAAGTTTAATGCTCAGTTTTTTGCTTACTAAGCTGGCTTGACAAACAGAACTTTATGCTGTTATATTAGCTGCTGCCTATTGCTTTTGTATTGTAAAGCTTAACTTGGAATTAGCTGCTTCGAGTTTTACTATTTTGTTCTGTTTTGTATATGCTTTTTATGCATGTAAGTAAAGGAACTTGGATGCATTTTTTCCTTTTATTTCTTGATGGAGAATTAGTTGGAAATTGTTCATTTCCAATGCTTTATACCTTTCCATTTTAAGTACTTTATTTATAATTTGTGTTTTTTGCAGCAAGTTTTTTTGAGAGGGAGCTCTTGATTGGAGCGCTAGGTGGTTTTCTGCTATTGTTATCGCCTGAATGTGATGTGTTGTATGTCTCTGAAAATGTTGAAGATTCAATAGGATTGGCGCAGGTACTATAACTGTATTTTATTTAATGGAACATCAACTGTCAATCTGAAAACCTAGTGTAGCTTAATTTTTTTAAATATGTAGCTTCGTGCATTTTTGCAATGTTCAGTTTGTTCTGAACATGCCATCTAACCTTTCAAACTTAGAAAGGCTAATAAAAACACCCTGTAATTAAAAATCTCTGATCTCATATTTATCATGCCTATTGATTTCAATGAGAATTTTTTGTATTATTAGAAGAAGTGCTTTGCAATGTTCCCCGAGACAGTTGTGTAGTGTCTGCACAGCTATACTGAATTTTGTGCTTATCATTTGGAGTTAATCAGTGTGAACATGCTGAAATAGCATCTGTTATATTCTAATGATTTGAAGTTTCTGTGAATTAAGATAACATGTTAATAATTCTATAAGATTTGCATCATATCACTGTAAGTTTGTTGGCTGGCTGCTTATAGGTGCCTTTGCTAAATAAAAATCTATTTTAGTTATTCTAACTTTTTATAGGTGGAAATGCTTGGGAGAAGTTTATTAGATTTCACTTATCCAGCAGACAGCAATGAACTTACAAAACAATTGCAACCTGATTCAGTTGACACAAATCTCCAGAACACGGGTATGCACACCTGATCAAGTTTTCACTGCACATTTTGCTTTGTTCGTTTTTCTTACCTGACAGTAGTTTTGCAAATAGCTCGTTATTAAATTTTTGCTTGTGATTTAGGTATATGGAGTCAAGGTCAAAGGTGTGGCAAACAAGAAAGAAATTTTTACATTCGTTTGCAAGCCATGGAAAGAAAGAAAAACTCACCCAAGACTCGCCACTCTTCATTTGTTGTGAGTAAATGTAATGGCATGTGTATCTGACTAGCTGACTGATCAGTCTAATATTATTATTTATTTAGAACATATGAATATAATGATTGCACTTCAATAAAAGATTCAGTAAGATTTAAACATGAATGAATGGCAATACAGATGTCAGTACAAATATTTACTAACTGCACTTTTGTTTTTGGCCCTTTATTGATACCATTCTGTTGTATGCCGTGCCCTGTTTTAACTTTGTCATTATAATAATAAATATACTTTATGTGTGAATTTATAATTATGCTTGGAGTTAGCAGTTCTAACATTTTCATGCACTTTCACTGACAATTACTGGATAAACTATAAATGTATTTATTGCCTTTTTTAAAAACATCACAATAAAGTAAGATTTATTTACATTGTTTTCCAGTAATTAATAATTTAAAATTCATGTGAGGTCATCTAATATGTAACTATAAGTTTCAGCCAAGTATATAGGAACGGCTTGCAATTTTTTTAAAAATATTGGAAATTTGGTTTTAGATTTTATATTGGTACTTGTATTTTATTGGTATTTGTTGTCTTTTTGCAGTTTGTGCACTTTAAAGGGCATCTAAGAGTATATCAAAGAAACAATGGTAACACTGTAGATGCACTGTTGTGTGTTTGCCGTCCTGTAAGAGCTACTCCAGTCATGGATCAGCCATTCATAACTGGAAATATGTTCATGAGTCGTCACAACTTGAGTTGCGAATATATTGAACTAGATCCTCGGTGAGATTATTACTGCCTTTATTAATACCGTGTTTTATTGCTTCTATTTGTTGCTATTTATTACTCTTCTTAAGTTTATTATGATAATAATTGTTAACATATATTAATCGAAATGTCTTTTTTCAGCATAATGATGCTAATAGGATATGAGCCAAGTGAATTGTTGGGGCAGACATTATTCCAATTTCACGCACCCATGGATGTAGAAAAATTACGAGTTTGTCATCAGTCATGTAAGTATACTTACTTCATATAGATCATCTTGCTAAATAGTAAACATTGACTGTAATAGTATAGTGAGTGTGAGTGTAATGGTTATAGTTGAAAAAAATTGACTCATAATCGGACGTTTTGTGCTAAAATGTATTAAAAAATTGAAACATATTTTCCATGCATGCGTTTGTTAATACGATCATGGCTGTCGAGTTTGCAGTCCTATCCACACATGATTTTCTTTAATCAAATGTAAGTCATCTTAAAGTTTTACTCAGTGACAACAATCACTTTTTTACAGAGTGCAGTTTTAACAAAAAACTTTGTTGGCTGTCTGAAAAGATTATTTAATTTTCGTTTGGATTCTGTTAAACAGGAAACAGACTTACAACACAGTTTCCAGAAAGTAGCAGAAAAGTATATTACTGCTACATGTATTCAAATCTTTGCTTTTTAACACATAACCATATAACCATAGACAAACCATATAATTGTTCAATGTAATTTGTGAATAAAATTAATTTAATTGTTTGTAGAAGAAAGTCACTTTCCAATTCTTCTATGTTTCTGAATTAACCTGAAAAAAATTTGTCTTTCTCATTTGTCCTTAAAATAGAACTTTCTGGTTGACCTGTGCCTCTGGTCTCAAATTAATAGTGAAACTTCTGTTGAAATTCACATTGTTCTCCATGCAAATGCGTAATAAGATATCACTATTATATCACAAGTGAGGTGAATTCCGTTTCTGAAAAAAAAGTATATTATACACTCATTCAGCTATGTCTAAACACACTTTGACTGAAGTTTGAGTTAGGAAAATCTTCTGTCTAGGAAAGATGTATGAAACACTGAAAATATCATGTGTTTTTCTTTCAGTATTGAAAAATGGAAAAGCTGTCAGTAAGTGCTATCGTTTTATGGGAAAGACTGGTGTTTGGGTGTGGATGCGGACAAGAGCGAGCCTTATTTTTAACACTGCAAGCCAACCACAGTACATAATTTGCCAGAATTACGTTGTTAGGTATTGTTGTTTAAGAACATATACTTCTTTGCGCTTCTAGCATATTTCTGGAGATTTTGCTTATTGTATACGTTACAGGCAATGTGTAAAATTTAGGCATTTTATGAAATTCCTAGGTATTTCATATTATACCTATGCATTTTGGGAAAAGTGTGAAATAAATCTTTTCGTTACGGGTTTTTCACATTTTGCCCAGGCATTTTGTATAATAGCTAAGATTTATATAAAATGAGTAAAGTGACTTCGGCAAAGTGTAAGATGAATATAGTTTGTGTTGAATCGAACTTTGCTAGGTATTTTGTACATTACCTATAGAATGCGTACAATGCCTTAGCCAATGTGCAAAACTAAGCAAGCTGTCAAGCCCGTAAGTTAATTTTCATACTGATAATGGTGTATCATCGCCATCTGGGACATGTTGCTCATTCAGGTGGATCACTTTCCGTAGCTAGGAATTAAGACTGGAGTGGGATTCAGTAAAGTTCTTACAAAGAATCGTCAGTTTACGCATACGAGCATTCTTAGCGCTAGGCATGTATTTATTAAACTTCTTAAATCTTCTTAAATGCAGTGCTTGGAGTTTGCGTAAACACAATTCTGCATGTTGTGCACAGTTTAAATGGCTATGACTGGTGTTGTTATGGAAAGAGGAGAGGTTATTAAGAGAAGTTTGATATGCAAAGAGCGTATTTTTCAAAATAGATTAAAATCAGATAATTTGAAAGAGAGCATTTTATGAATTGCAACTTGCACAGAAGACCATAAGGCTTGCATTGCTTGCTCTCTTCTCTTTCTCTCTTTGTTCACCACAGAATGGGAATGACAAGATCCTCAGACACGAGAAAAAAACCAAACAACAAATCACACGAATTTGCAAGAACATTGAAACATGACTTGGTCCATTTTTACACATTCCTTAAAGTATAGTTGGCATTATATAAAATGCCTACAAAAATTATATCAGAACAATCGAACATTGGTTTTATTTCTATATTGACTAAAAAATTTTCGACTTTCTATAAAATCGCTAGGAAAAATATACTTAAAAACTAAAAATTACAAACTTTGCCTAGAGAGACTTTTTCTTTATATATAATGCCTAGGAAAACTGTAAAAGGAGCAATTTTAGACACTTTACCTGGTTTGTTTTGGCATTCTATAAAGTGCGTAGGCACTCTATACAATACCCGATTTCACACTTTGCCTGTAACATGTATATAAAACAAGCTTGCAACAAAAGCAACACAAAACATTTGGTATAATTGTTTGTATGTTGTATGTGCCATGACTAATATCTACTGTATCGCAGTTATAATATGGAAAGAACAAAAAGCTGAATTGACACAGTAAAAAGAGACATCAATAAAATCTTGTTTGCTGTGCACTGTATGCTTGACTTTATCCATTGAGGAGGTTTTCTGTGAAACAGTATACATCAATACTGAATAGTTGTTTGGTTAATGTGTAAAAAACAAGTATATGGTATACCCTTTGAAAACGCAGTAAGAAAATATACACGTTTATTAAATAAACAGAGATAAAATCTCTTTTTGTGAACATTAACTGTTATTATCCAAATTCTTTGTTATCAAAATTATATTTAATGAAAATTATCTGTGTACAGGAGGGGTGAAATAATTTTGCATTTATAAGTTATTTCATAGCAATTCTTTACCTGTTTCTCTATTTGGCTGTTTTGTTTATAGTGAAAGAGAGGCCACTGTCAATGATGAGAGTTCTGCAGATACTAAGAAAGAAAAGGACCGAAACTCAGATGTACCTACAAATGATAGCTCCTCTGCTAGTTTCCTGAAAGAAGTGACACGAGATCATATGTTGAAGCAGAAAAAGACAGATCTGGCTGGTCGGCAACAGCTGAAATCAAAGAACTTGCCTTCTAAGGTAGAGAAAAGGACTGTAGCTGTTGAAACAGACATTACATTTTCAACGTCTGCAACATCCACGGCTGCTTGCAGTGCTATTACTGCCACATCTGATGTTAATGAAAAAGTTTCCTATCCGAGCTGCATGACAACTACAGTCAAATTGAGTCATAGTAATTTCTCATATTCCGAGCCAGATGGCGATAGTGGAGCTAATAGTTCAGCTAGTCTGGGAACAGATCCTGCTGCAAGTAATAGTAATAGTTATTTGGAAAAAGTGATAACAGAATCCATTTACCAGTCTTGGGGGCAAGGGTTTATAAGAGAATCACATATTGAATCCTCGCAGGTCACTCCACCCCCAGAACCTTTATGTGGATGCTACGCAAATCAGCAGACTGACTCTGCAGATTCTATGCGTAGTGTTTCGTATTTACAGTATCAGAACTGCAGTAGTCCTTCACAAAACGCTTGCTTTTCAAGGCGTTCAAGTTCAACTACTTTATCAAATTATAATAGCCCTGACCCTTACCAAGACGCTCCTACATCCTACCAGTATAGTGACACCAGTAATTTACCACCAAGTAGTATATCATGTGCAGTCAATGAATCTCATACGTCTGACTCTCAGAGCAGTGGACAAATGCAGCTGAACACGTCTCAGTATCAGAATTTCTTGCAGCCTTTGTCAAATGTTGTCGGAGTAAATAATTTTTTGGAGAACTGTATCCCAAGTCCACTGTCATTGAATTCATCTGGGTATCACAGTAGCGATTCTGATGAAGAAATGGAAACATTGAAGAGTTTGCAAGTGGCTTCAGTTGCTCTGCCTCCCGTTTATAACTCTCCTTTGTGTGTAGGTGCTGCAGAGGGTAGGAGCACATCAGTTCTTGCTCCTGTTCGCAATCCATATACTCACCCGCGGGTCGAACCATATCTGAATAGTTTGAAATCTGTTCGAGGAAAATCATGTCCTGCCCTTACTGATGTGTCCAAGGATTCGCCTATGAATTCTTTATTGACAGATACATTCCCTTCCATTGATGAGGTTAGTATGCCTGGTTGCCCCAATACCTGTGAAGAGGTGATGATAGTACCTGAAGATCTAGCTAATTTTGCAAATGATCTGTGCTGTAACAATGCCTTAGCAGAGAGTGTCTTGGAACAACTACTCGAGAATTCTGAAACAGATTTTTATTTTTCTTCGAGTCCAAAAGCATCTCTGCCACAGTATCAAACTGCCAACGTCTTTACTGATACTGATCATGTGGTCTGATTTTGGCGTCGTTTTCCTGAATTCTGTTGAAAATCTAAAATGATTTTTTGGTAATCCGAATATTTGCGGGGTTTTAGCCAATTACCTCATTTTGTATTCATTTCCCCACAAGAGTTAAAAAGGTAAAGGTAAGATTTGAACATTTGGTCCAAAAGGCAGAGAATCCTTAAATTTTAATTTGATTTAATAATGTCGAATTTTAACTTGTTAGAATTTTCAATTTTTCAATATTGTATTGACAAAAAAACCATAAAATTTTTAATGATTATTTTAAGAAATTTTTCTGTTGAGATGTATAACTGATTTTTCCTTTTTGTAGTATGTATGTCTTTTAGCAAAGAAACAACATTATTTATCGTTAATTAATTGGGATTAACTAACATTTTTATTGCATTTGTCTGTGTATTGTTGCAATTATTGTTAGCTTATTATAATTTATAAAACAGTGTAGATTTGTTTCATTTTTATGCAACTGCAAATTTAGCATTATTGATTGTTGCATATCTCCTCTCTAACACTGTTAAACCTCTTTTGGTGAACATAACACTTTTTGTGCATGTGTTGTATTGCAATCTTAATGAAGTAAAATTAGTTAGTCAGTCAGTTAGTTAACTAATTAATGTAGGTGGGTAATTATCATTATTGATATGCATAATTTGTTAGCTGACGGTATGTTGTTATTATTACCATGTAGTGGTGGAATTAAGTTTGAATTGTGTGCTGTGTTTAAAACTGTTTATGTTAGTGGTTTTCATGATCTATTGAAAAGTATTGTTATGAACTGCCATTTCAGTGAAAGACAGAATTAAACTGTGTCATATTAAGTCTACTTGGTAGTAGTGAGGTAGTTAATCAGACCGGTGTTATTAGTTTGTAAATAATTCTTGGTTAAGAGTTACCTACGTTTATTATTGGTGATTGAGCTTTAGTTACTCAATTACTTAAGTTACTAAGTAAAATAGCATTATAATTGAGTAGATTTTATTAGTTGAATCTATACAGGGTGAAATTTTTAGACCAATCGTGTGAAATTAATCTGTAAGCGCACAATTGCCTATACTAAAGAGAATAATGCTGTAAATATCGGAGTAACATCTCTAGATGCCCATAATAACATTAAAAAATTGTATGTTAATGTCCCTAGGAATAAGCTATACTTTTGACAGCTTTTCATGTGACAGGTTTTATATGCTAGTCTTATTCCATTTTGGTGAATCACCCTCATTTTAAACTAGTTCATCATAGCTACTCAAATATGGTAAAGTTGCAACTAATTTTATTAGGCCCTGTAATAGCTTTGTAATGCATTTTTCATTTTGTTTGACATTGTATTCTGAAGATAATCTTGCCACTATGAAATTGCGCATAAAAGTACGTTAACTGGGTTGATTCATTTGATAGAAATTAGTAAAAGTGTATTTAGGTTCAAAGTAATTTGGTAGGTGTCTGACTAAATAACAAAGCTAGAGAACTTTTTCAAACATAGGGCACTTATAAAACTGTGAAGACACAAATGTTATTAGATAATAACATTTTTGTTTTGTGGTTGTATTAAAATAAATATCTGCTGTAGTTTATGACTTGATCTAACACATATAACTAGACATAAAAATTGTACATTGTTAACTTGGTAACTAATACATATCAAGTATTGTTTCACTAGGAACTGGAGAGTGTGTATTTTTACCTTACAGAGTTCTGGAAGTCTTGTTGGAGCCTTATCAACAAATAAGAAAAAGGTCACTATTATATAATGAGTACATTGATAAATACGTGCAATGAAAATGGAAATATGGCGAATTGGGGATGCGTACCTTTTTCCAGATGACTTGGGAAAATATTGTGAATGTTTACCTATATACGCTGTCTCCTGTAAAATTAAAACTGTCTTCGACTTTGTATTACCAGTAAATTTTGCTACAAACACCGTTTACGAACAGCAATATTCGTAAACTTATTTTGTGTAAGGGAATAGCCCAGCGGATACGGTGTATTATCATCGAATGATAAGGCTTTTCACTAAGTGGATTGGTATTAATATATAGTATCGAGTTTAACATGATAACTTTGGGAGTTTTTCATCACCACTTGACACTCTCACCATTTAATTCATTACATTCTGGATAATGGAAGAGTCTTGGACTCATGGTTTTCAACAGGCACCTAACCAGGAATTTATATGGGGGGTGGGGGGAACGGGGCACTAATACCAGTACGTTAGCGTCGCCAAAACAAAGATATGGGCAAATACCATAAACCGATATTGTTTCCTTTAAACATTGTAAACGAAGCTGTATGTCGTACGGGGTGTGTAATGAATTCGATTGGCGATAAAATGTATTGCGCCAAAACTGCGTTTCCTTTAGCCACAAAATGCCGATAAGTAGTATTCTAGATAGTGCTGTAAGTACGTGTATTTAAATAGTAGTACACTTCGCCGATGCATCTTTCGCTATTTTGTCATTTTGCCAGTTGATAATAGAAATAGTGCAATACAAACTGAAAGTCGTGTTTTATGAGTGTCTGGGTAAACAAAAAAGAGAAAAAAACTTTAGCACAGCGCATGTTATTTTACGTTTCGTTGCGAATCCAATGATATGGCACGCCTCTGTAAGACATCTTCCATTCACAGAGCAGAAGTATTGCAATGGCAATATTGCATATTTGACGCCTTGGGAAACGGCAACGATTTAGGGCTCGACAAAACGGGCAGGGATCTATAGCCATGCAAGGCATAGTACTTTACTTACTGTTTTTCGCTTAGATAGGTGGTGCTTCTTGTAGGAGTAATGGTTTAGCAAAAATGGACATATTTTGAGGGTTTTCGGGTCATATAACTCAGGCGAGTCAATGGGTCATGATCTGAAATTGTAGGCTCTACCCTAGCTAAAAGTACACCAAATTTGGTCAGGTACCACTGTCAAGCTTTTGAGTTATTCCAATAAGATGCATATCTCGGGAACTATAAACATCGCCGGCCTCAAATCTTCGACCGGACATTCTATTTATTGCAGTATCGTGGCTAAACAAAACTCGGGTCGCAACTTTAACGCAGTGTATCAGATTCTACGTTTCATTGCGAATCCAACGATATGGCTTCCGTTTAGAGATCGTTTAAATGAAACAGTGTCGATACATGCTATATAAGTATAGTATAAGGATTGAAGAAAAGTCACAGGTAGCAGCGTCTTGGCGTATGCGAGCTGCCAACTCCTGGCTTCCGTTGCATGTCACTCCAGAACTTGAAACGTTCTCGCACAATGAAGAGTTTCGGGTCAAACTGTTCCTTCATAAAGTCGACGATTTTGTCTATTGACAGTTCGTTCATATCCTTGGATAGAGACTGCTGAGCAGCCAGATTCGCCAGTTGTTTGTAGATGGCAGCAGTCTGATTTGTTAGGAAAACTTAAGCCTTGCATTGGTCAGGCTCTGCGTTTGCAGCCACTAAGGTACAAATCTTGACCACAGTTCAGTAATCAGGCCACAGTTCAGAAGTTGGATCAAAAGCATCTTTTGGTGGAATAGCAACTGTAAGTGCCGATGCAGGTGGAAGACGGGTGCTTGAACTGACATCATCTTCAGGAGTTCGAGCCCGAAGCAGCCTACTCATAGCGTCCTTACATTTTTTGTGTTGCTGCGCCTGCCGATCCATCTGTTTCCTCTGGATATGAATCTGCTGCGCCTGCTGATCCATCTATTGGCAGAGGAGCTTGATAAGTTCGCCAATTTGCTCTGCCATTGCTAGGATACTGTCCACTGAGCCACCAAAATCATACATTTTGGTTGCTGATATCCCAAAAAACTAAACAAAATGTGAAAAAATATAAAATTCAGCTGAGAGTTGTACGCCCTCTGCCATAGTACTAGAACCCCTAACTGTTTGAAGGTAAATAATAATCCTTATTTTAAAGTTGGCATTTGGATTAACAATTAATATAAGTGCAAAGAGTTTTTGCCACCTGTAAATAGCAATTTTGCAACTGCATAACAGAGATTATTATTACCCCACCTTTGCACTAATGCGACGGCACGAGTCAAGCAGGGTAACAGAAGCAGGCACGATTTTTAGTCTTTGGTCTGACTCGGTCGCGAAATCGAGACCTCCCAGACGGAAACCAGAAACGTTACTATTCCGCCTGGTCAAAGACAAAAGTTTAAATTACAAAAATAACACCAACTAATAAAAAGTCGTTTTCGTTCTTTTGAACCGAATCACTCGAGGGCAAGCTGAGTGTGGTCAAGTCACTCAAGTGATCATTGAGGTGAAGTCTTGCTCCTTGCGTTTTGCGCACAAGCTTGCGCTTTTTCCGGTTTGCGACGTGGATTTTGGGACATTGAGCTTTCATAATATTGACGTTCTCATGTAAACAATAACGATTGTGTTTTTCTCTTTTTAAATCAGTTTTAATAAATGGGTTTTTGAACGGTAAGAACGACGAAACGATAACTACTAATGAAACTGTATGACACGTCAAAATTTTCATTTTTGTAGACCTGTAGGCTATAATAATCAAAGAAGGTAGGTGAAAGTGAGAAATTTCAATTTTCATTAAAAAAAGCAGTACAGCCTGAAATTATTGCGATCCCACTGAGTTCAGTAATTTAGAGGCACTATTTGCGCAGAGAAATTCGTTTCCTGAGATAGAGAGAGAAGATATATAATAATAGGCTTTATTATATTAATATTATTATGATAGCCTAGGCTATATTCAGTTTAATTCTGTTTTATTTGCACAAATACATACAATGTACATTGGCAAAGCAATATACGTTAAATACTACATAAACCGAGAAAAAATCATAAGAGGCTATGTGTAAAGTTAGGTATGTGTGTATAGGCCTAGCTTGTTATAAAGTTGCCTTGCACATAAGTTGTGGTGACCTATGCTGCTGTGATACCAGTGAGTCATTATTATATTTGAGTGATAATAGGGATTAGCATGGGCATTATGTAGTACTTTGTGAGTACTATGTTTTTATATGAACTGTCATTCTAAAACCCACATAAGATGTGGAGTAATTAAAGCTATAAACATCGGCAGCTTCTTTGGAAATTTATTTAAACTGAGCCTTTATTAAATGCAAATTACCCTAAATGTTGGTCACCCTATGCTGCACGCCCTCTAGAAGCTTAATGTATTTTCTATAGGATTCTATGCTTGTACACAATACTCTTTGGGTCTTACTAAGCTTTTATACAATTTCATAAATTGTCGTAACGTCTCTAGATACAAACTGCCTCTTTATGATTCCCAATGTTTGATTTGCACTTTTTGCCACCTCAGCACGCTGCTTGCAGATTTCAAGTCATTAGTTACTGTCACACCCAAATCATTTTCTTGTCTAACAGATGCCAACTCTACTCCATTCATGTAACACATCTTACGAGGGTTATTATATCGAAAGTGCATGACCTTGCATTTATGAACATTAAAAATCATCTGCCAATCTGTGCTCCACCAGCATAACTGGACTAAATCATTTTGCAACTCGCTAGCTTCATGCTCGGATGGTACCCGCCTATAAATTTTTGTATTATCGGCAAATTTGATCAGGTTACTCTGCAGAGATGCCTCAATATCATGGATGAAAATTACAAAGAGGATTTTGTTGTAGGTTGATAGCTAAACCATTAGTAAATGATACTAAAAGTCACAAATGCCTACAAATAAAGAAAATACAAAGACTAAACATTTATTAAAAGAGGTAGACCTGTAGGCTATAATAATCAAAGAAGGTAGGTGAAAGTGAGAAATTTCAATTTTCATTAAAAAAAGCAGTACAGCCTGAAATTATTGCGATCCCACTGAGTTCAGTAATTTAGAGGCACTATTTGCGCAGAGAAATTCGTTTCCTGAGATAGAGAGAGAAGTTATATAATAATAGGCTTTATTATATTAATATTATTATGATAGCCTAGGCTATATTCAGTTTAATTCTGTTTTATTTGCACAAATACATACAATGTACATTGGCAAAGCAATATACGTTAAATACTACATAAACCGAGAAAAAATCATAAGAGGCTATGTGTAAAGTTAGGTATGTGTGTATAGGCCTAGCTTGTTATAAAGTTGCCTTGTACATAAGTTGTGGTGACCTATGCTGCTGTGATACCAGTGAGTCATTATTATATTTGAGTGATAATAGGGATTAGCATGGGCATTATGTAGTACTTTGTGAGTACTATGTTTTTATATGAACTGTCATTCTAAAACCCACATAAGATGTGGAGTAATTAAAGCTATAAACATCGGCAGCTTCTTTGGAAATTTATTTAAACTGAGCCTTTATCAAATGCAAATTACGCTTTATGATGCGTTTATAGACTTCATTGTATTTCAGAATGCCTTTTCGTTCCCGTCTCGTCAGTGTTTTTGTAATATTGAATAGTCTATTGAAAATGTGTAGCAATTGGGTACAACAAAAACTTTTCAAAACTGATTCTGCCTCTACCAGTGATTCGATTTTGTGTATAACATTGTTTTCACCGTGTATTGACAAACTATAGGTGACTCCTTGTGAAGTAAGAAAAATTCTACCAAAAATTCCACTTGGGTCATAATATTACTTTCACAGTTAATAAGCCAACACAAGTACTAATAAGTGGTCTCAAAGAAGGTACAATTTATCTGTCATTTATATTGCTTAGCCAGGCTGCCTGAGTATTTGCAAGTATGTGGCAGTGATAATACAGAAACGTGATCTAGCTGAAGATACAGAAAAATAAGTTATTTAAGACTAAATTTAGTTTGCTGCATTTCATGTGATATGCAACAGAGCATTTCAACACCAATTTTCAGCTAGGTTTATTACTGGAATCTACCATTGTAATGTTGTTATAATTTACATTTTCATGCTCAAACAGTCCGCCCACAACTGGTCAACGTGAACTAATATTTAGATAAAGCTAATCAGTAAAATTATGTATGATTACGTCTTACGTATTTTTGCTATAGACTACAGGCCAATGCAGGACTACACATATACTAGGCTAATTTATGCACTTTTTTATTTAAGAAAGTGTTTTTGTGGAATAAGACATAAATCACCCATTTAGCAAAGCAAATTTAAACAGACAACGGTGGAACTCCACCCGGAGACTGACATGGTTCATGGAAATTTTTGAGTTGTGCAAAAACTGCAAATTAGAATCAGGTTTTCACATGTTTGTCCATATTTACAGTAATTTGCAAGGACAATGAAGTTACTTTTATCCACTTATTTCAATATCACTGATAATAAATGTGCTACATATTTATAATAACTAACGTATATAATACAATGACATTAATAATTAAAGAGAAAAAACAAGGCTCTTGGGAAGTTGAGCTTATCTAATTATCTGAGAAAAATATTAGAAAATTTCATTAGTAAATTGTGATACAAAATGCCTCGTGTAACTAGTGAAATCAGTTTAAGTTCTCCTCAAAAGATCATTTCACAGTTGGGCCCGTTCATTTCAAACAAGAAATGACATCAACCAGTATGCAGTATACTCATTTATCCCGGCAGGTACTTGAGCTAACTTTTGTACCTGCAATTACTATTGAATTCAGTAACATTACTATTACTATTGTAATCGAAATCAGTTACAAACTATCTAAAACTTTAAGTGAGCGATTATTAATACTATTTTCTTTGCTTTTTGATGAATCACATTTCCCTCTATGTAATGGAAACCAATTACCAACGATAATTCCTTCTCGGCTAGTTAATCCTAACAAAGTAACAGAATGATTATTTTAAGAAAGTATGCCTAAACTCTATAAGCTAAGTAACCCGCTAAGTAAGTACTTACAGTATGCTGGCAGCCACGCAGAATTCCATGTTTATCTGTAATTAGATTATCTATACATGTAGTACTTAGGTATTTCGAAGTATAATTCTGTGGATTAAAGTTATGTAAGAACTTTTAAGTTGTTGCTAATTGATCCAATGACTAATTCTTACCTGAACACAGTTAAACACCCATATATTTAGTCAGCTAGAATAGTGAAAACTGAGTAACCTGCACAAGTTTTGTTACTCATACCTTCTGGCTGTCCATCATCTTACGTAATTTTTTTCAAATATGTCCGTAGCAAGGTTTGTTTTAGCAAGAGATAAGGATGATTTAATTTTTTTTTGCAATTTTAACAAGGCATTTTATGCAGTATGTTGTGTGGCAATTTCAATATTTTAAAGTGTACATTAAAATACAATGAATATTGTTCTTTCCTTTAACAATTTTTTTATGGTACTATGTTGTTAACTTTAAATATTTTATTGGCTTGGGTGTATTGCAGTATAGTGTGGTACGTACTATGTACCATGGCTTTTTTTCAAAAAAAAACAATATACCATAAACCATGGTATAAAATTTGTTGTGGTACTCAGCCCCAAAATTGATGTGATGTAACTGAAAAATGGAAAGACAAAATTATATGCATCTCGATAAAAATTAAGTCTATTGTTTAAGACTCCAAGTGACTGGGGCAACTCAGTACATTTTTCAGCATCTTCCTCCTTCAATTAATTAACAGTTAAGTTCATTACTGAGAACATATTATAAACCAATGAGTATGTTGTTTAATTTTTATTTGTTTGTTAGAGTGGTGCAATGAGATGATTGTAGTCAAATCCACTTGCCAAAGGTAGCATTGATTTCCCGAAATTTTGTTAATGCTAATAAACCTTGTCATGAGCAACTACCTCTTTATTCATATATAAACGGTTGCTAATCTATAAGTCTGGTTCATCACGATTCAGTATCTAAAAATAAATAATTGAGTTAAGGCCAGCCACTTTGATTACATTGGAATTAAATTTTGTTACAATTTTACGCTGTTGAGAGATTGCACTTATTTACCTTTTATACTTGCGACCAATCCTCAGCAAACCTCAGCAGATTTACTTGCCTTTGCAGATATGGCAGTGATCATGATCTGTCATGTTACAGGGTACCCTTAGGAATAACGTGATATGCATGGTGTCCTCACAGTTTGTAATTAGTCCAGTCTGACTGAACTAATTACTATACTGTAGTATTATGTTACTTTTGTAGGTGTGTCATAGCAGAATAGTGATGCTAGTAATAAAAGGAATAATTCTAAACTTCCTCTAACAACTTGAATAAAAGTATTGGTCTCAAAAATGCAGAAGTTTTTGTTACTATCTTTTAGACTTTTTGCTAGCGTTATTTTTTATTAATACGGATGTGTAAAATTGTGTAAAACAGACTCAATTCAGTGCAGTCAAAATTGGTTTAAAAGTATCAAAATTTGGCATTGATGACATCCTATGATGGAATTTAATACATATGATTAAGCCTATGGAAACTAAGTTTGGTATTATGAATTACAGAAATTAGTTTGAATAGTGTTTTCCACAACTTCGTGTTGTTTGTTTTAAGCTAGAGAATTTTTATTCTATTTACAGATACAGCTGCAAATTCATTCCTGATGTCACTCTCGGATTTAAATAGCACAGGAACGATGCACTTCAGACAGCGAGTAGCATGGCTATTTCTATTTTTATATCTGGGTCTGACATGCCTTCTAGTGTACTATATTTTTGAAATAAGTGACTCATACAATCAGCTTGCACGCGATCATGTATCTAAATTCCACAGAACGGATGATTCGTATGGGCCCATTTCTTCTATGTGGCGGCATTTTGCAGACGTTCCATTCCCTTTCTGGTTTTTAATATTTTTAGTGGTGTACCTACAAGTGTTTTGTGTGATATTTGCGTACACGAAACCAGACCCTAAGCACGTGTTTGTGTGGATGATTCCAGAACTTATTTATCATCGTTACTCGAGATACAAGCAGCAGCAAAAGCAAGGAGAGCAAGAGGTCATGTTGACTAAAGGTAGAGACAATGGCCACATTGTACAATTAGGAACTTGATCCAGTTGAAAAAGAGCCAATTTTGTCGACAGGACAATTTTTACATGAGCTTTGTCTGTTGTACATTTAGGGACTTACTCCATTGAAAAAAAGTTTGTTATCATCGACATGGTGACTTTTACAACACGATTTTTATAAATTTATGCAATTTTATTCCTCTGTATTAAGTCATTAATTAATTAGTACTTAATGCTTTATAATCATGTAACATCTTGCCTTCTTGATCATAATTATGCATTGTGCTATATCTGCATGTGATTGTGCTGATGCACATTTAACTTGGTCCAGGTGGGAGTATATTTGAATGCTTTTTGTTTTTTCCTGACCATGACTATTAATTTCACTTTGATATTTCCTTTTCAAAATAGTGTTTTCAGTTTGTGTGAGGCCAAAAGCCACTACTAAATTTTTTGCTGAATTTAAATAAGGAGTTGGACAGTAAGCTAGCTAAACGCTTGTAATAATTTTGGTTGTTTTTTACTAATATTCACTGTTTTAATAACGTTATATAATTATTAAAATTTTTTTCTTGATTTGCAAGAATATTTTCTATAAATGCTAAGCTTTGAAACTGAATCTGTAACTGAATAGAAATAATATGGTGATTGTGATTTAGTCTGCTGTTTTGTCTTCGTGCACAGTAAATTTCAGTGTTCCACTAACTTAGAAACTGTCACATTGTATTTTGCCATACAGCATTAAATTATCTTATACCATACCACCAATTAAAATACAAGAGTAGTAGAGGTAAATCGAGCAAGCTCATTGTAACCCCATATTTCATATCTAAATATCTGCCCAGCTTATTCTTGAACTTGTTCACTGAAGAAGCTTTAGCTATTTCAGATTGGAGTACAGTACACTCTCTAACCACTATTTCCATGAAAAAGTATTTTCTACAATCCAATTTAGCTCTATGTTTACAAATTTTAAGAGTGCCCTCTGGTTCTGCCATCATTCGCCAGTATACACATTTTTCTCTTTCAATGCCACCTAACCCGTGCACAATTTCATGCGTTTGTATCAAATTTCCTCTATATCTGCTCTACTCCTTTAAGGTTGTGAGTATTTTCTAAGCCTCTCTTGATATGACATTTCCTCCATACCTTCAATCACGTTGGTCACCCTATGCTGCACGCCCTCTAGAAGCTTAATGTATTTTCTATAGGATTCCATGCTTGTACACAATACTCTTTGGGTCTTACTAAGCTTTTATACAATTTCATAATTGTCGTAATGTCTCTAGATACAAACTGCCTCTTTATGATTCCCAATGTTTGATTTGCACTTTTTGCCACCTTAGAACGCTGCTTGCAGATTTCAAGTCATTAGTTACTGTCACACCCAAATCATTTTCTTGTCTAACAGATGCCAACTCTACTCCATTCATGTAACACATCTTACGAGGGTTATTATATCGAAAGTGCATGACCTTGCATTTATGAACATTAAAAATCATCTGCCAATCTGTGCTCCACCAGCATAACTGGACTAAATCATTTTGCAACTCGCTAGCTTCATGCTCGGATGGTACCCGCCTATAAATTTTTGTATTATCGGCAAATTTGATCAGGTTACTCTGCAGAGATGCCTCAATATCATTGATGAAAATTACAAAGAGGATTTTGTTGTAGGTTGATAGCTAAACCATTAGTAAATGATACTAAAAGTCACAAATGCCTACAAATAAAGAAAATACAAAGACTAAACATTTATTAAAAGAGGTAGTACCGTTGAATATTCTATTCTAAATAATAATCTGTGCACCATAATACAATACTTTTTAATAAACAAAAAAATTTTCAGTGATATTATTTTACTTTAATACAGTAATGCAATTACTATGCGCATTAATTAGGCAGCATTTTGTCTAACCCAATATCTTTCATGCAAAATTTGTTTAATTTGCTCACAGATGGCACCAGTGTGTTATAGGCAAACTTGTCGAAGATTTAGATTTGTGAAGCTAATTAAAATTTACAGGCTCACACTAATTTTACAAATTCTAATACAAACAGGTTTTACAACTAATGTGTGTTCAATGATTTACGTTATACATGTAACACTATAATTAATAAACAATTAGATTATGAAGAGTGTCACATAATTCTGTAATCGATAGATATTCTATCTTACAAACAAAAGGTGAAGCTTTATACTATTTCGGCGGTATGCATAAAAAATTTACAAAAAATGCATACGTAAGTACAGATGCACTCAAACTTATGTAAACATACACTTCCTTTGTAGAAGAAACTTCTAATTTAAAAAAATGTGTAATATTAATTAAAATTTAATACAAATTAAAAATTTACTCTTGCTTATGATTTCTTACAACAAAATCTACGAAATACAAACTCTGAAATGGCACACGTATACTGAGTATACACCCTTGCTTTTACAAATTAATTACCAGTGCACAAAAGATAACTACACAAACACATTAAAGCAATGAAATACAGTAACTGTATATGCTGCAAATATGATACTCCTTGTATTTCTAAATGCTGCAGTACCACCACAGCACTTACTGACAAATGTGCATGAAAGTAACTACGCATTTTATGCGCTATGTAATACAACACACAATTTCTAATAAAATAATGAAATTAATCAGTGACAGTAAAAATTGCATACATTCAGTAATAAACGTGATGCCAACTGCTACATTTATTTCATTTTTACTAGTCTAACTTATAAATTACTTTGCAATAAAAGTTAATTAGAAATTGGCTTTAAGAAGCAGTATGTAATATTATGTTATGCTAAGATGTTACTGAATCTAACAAAACAGAACTATATGAGAAATTGATTATTATACGAAAAATATTTTTTGTTACTTGAAGTCATGAGTGAAACAATGTGCTTATTTCACTCTACAAGCTCAACTGAGGTGATATTATCTACCTAAACATTCAACATGATAGTTATACTGAAGAACCTACTAATGTCAATGCAAATTACACAGCTACTAGAATTTACATACCCTGAGATAAAAATCAAATCAGTCTGTCAATTCAAAATGTATATTTAACAATCATTACGTACATTTTCCCCAAACAATTTTAAGATGAGTTCATGTTAAATACAACACACATTTGTTAAGGTTTACCATTTTTGCAGAAATGGCATAAAATGAAGTTCACTGAAAATTTTCTAAAAATTTAATGCATTATTCAATTGCAAATACTATTTTGAAATTTTGTCAAATTTCAGCAGATTTTACTGACAAGTGAATGCCATTCTCAAAAATTCAGAGGATGCAGAATGTTTAATACAACATTTTGCATAGGCTCAATTAAACTTGAACCTACCATAGGACTAAATATTTGCTTGTGACTCATACTCATAAATCTACATTCTCCTATTGCATGCAAAGTCAGGTACATTTAATATCAAATAAGGCTATCTTGTTGACAAAGCCAAAAAATAAAATAAAAGTCAGTAAACTTGTAAATCAGTAAATGTGTGATTGTTTATACTTTTCCTTTCCTTTCACTTATTTTTTTTCTTTAAATTCAAATATTACTTTACCATGAAAATGTAGAGCAACCATTCACACTAAAATAAGTTAATATGCATTTATTTATAAGTTACTACAAGTTAACTTTGTTTTCATTAAATAACTGCAAATCATCATGTCTTCAGCAATTCAATTCATTCAATGCAATTTTTAGTTAAATATATACTTTGAACAGACATTTAAAAATACAAAGCAGCAAGATATACAAAGCACATCCAGAAAGTTGCAAATTTGCATTTACATTTTGATAACAAGCCTGGATAAAGTTCATGTATTTGCAATAATGTGATACAGAACACATTTATATGCAAAAGGCACGGTCTGCTAGATAACATTTAATTAGGCACCTTTCAGTTTTTGACAATAGGAAAAGATACTATAATACATTACTCGTATTTGTATCCCTGAGTTATGTATTTAAAAAAAACAAAACTTACAAATGTAAAATTTTTAGACGTAATGCCAATTTAATTATACAAAATAATTCAATGTTCTCACTAAAGTATTTTTTGCATTCCTTGCTGCTTTGTCTAACCATTTTTAACTTTATACCCGTAATACTCCATTGGATATGCAGGTTTAACTATATTTATAACTATTATAACAACCAAGTAACTATACAGTGTTTCACATAAAAGTACACAATTATGTACATTTAAGTACTAACAGAGAGTCACATAAGAGGCTCTTAGTATGTTTTTTCTATTCGTTAAGCAGATAAACGTATGAAAATATTACAAATTTTATCATGACTGCAACAAAATATCATGTTAAAGATAAACAGATTTTCAAGAGGTATTTGTAAAATGAGGTAGAAAAGCAAATTTATAATACACTATCAAAGTTCCTGTGAATATTGGATAAATAATCGTATAAATCAATTAAGTTATAATCAGTCTGTCAATTTGATTAATGCCTGAAGTAAATTTACAGCAATAACAATTTTTCGAAATTTTCAACTAGCATTTTTTACATTGACAGATTTGGATGTAGAAAAGGAATTATATCATCAGTATTGCACAAATAACTGTTACTCTATGAATTTTAGAACAGGTCTTTGTTAAGTGTTTCTGTACTATTATTACATTCTTTTATTTCGTACCAAATAATTAACTGTAGTTTTTAAAATGGTATAAGACGGGAGGAATTTGACTACTGTACAATTAGTGATGCATTTGGAACTGAGGTAATAGCCAATTACACCAAGAATTTAATAACGTTACTACACCATAAATTATGTCGCAACAATTCAATGACATTAAATTATTATCAAATCAGGTAGTAATGGTAACATTGCAAAAATGTCTGCAGCTATCTATGGCAAAATACTTCTTTAAAATCTGCCGATTTACTAGCAAATAGCACGTCCACAATTTCAATACACAGTAAACTCGAATCGACTGTACATAAAAAGAATTTAGAAACAATTCTGAATATCAGTACCTACATAAATACTAGATACGTACTACAAAACTTCCAATAAAAGTACCTGAGAGAGGAACCTGCGAGCATGACAACTTGAGCAAAGAGCAGAAACCTGCATTCACGACACCTCCTGTTCTGGCGAATCGGGAGCAGCATCGTCTTTGCTGTCTGATAGTTTGGAAGGCTTTGCGTCCTTCTCTGGACAGTCGGCTATAAGGTGATCAGTGGACTTGCAAAAATGGCATCGTTTCGGCTGTGGCGCTAAGGTGCATTTGGCAGCAATGTGATTGGCAAACTCACCACAGTTATAGCACCTAGCAAAAAAAATACAATATGAAACATATGAACATATCAAAAACAAATAGTTCAGAAAGAAAAAGCAACTGTTAGAATATTGGGTGTAAGTTACTGGAGAAAATTTGTGGATTAACAAACAGCACTTATTACTGCACCATTAGCAGTTGATCATTTCTAGCTTTCTACTCTGTGGAGAGTAGTAGAAACAGCCACAAAGGCTGCCTCGTTACTAATGAATCATATTTTTGTTTTACTTTTTTTATGAAATTATTTTGGCAAAATTTAATCTAGAATCACTGGGTGGACCTGCTTAAAGTGTTTGGTTGTGGAGAGGCAGTGAATTGGCAGCGATATCTCAATCATGACCAAATATGAATATAATTCTCCCTCAGTGATGTAAATAGCCAGAATTAATATGTTGAACGGAACTACCTGTAATTAGGGAAAGTATTGAACAAATATTCACTAACCAACCTTTCTTTCTGCCATCAGTAATTTCCGCTTCGTCAAAAAAGCCAGGACCGAGTAAAGTGGAAAATTAACCAAAAAACTCGCTGGCCATAAAGCCATGAATTTTAAAAAATTAGTGAGCTTATGACGTGACATGACGTCACTTTGACGTGACATGTGGGCCACACATAGAAGCTTAAACAACACAGTCATCACAATGGAATCGTGTATATAGCCACAAAAATTAAGCTGTGAAAATTCTCAATATGAGTTTTAATGATCTCTACCTTAGACATAAAGAAGACAAAGACACCATAAAGCATTAAATCTGTTAAACATTTCACAAAAAAGCTATTCATTATAATCATTACAAGCACATTACCATAACAAAACATGCATAAACATTAACTGTTATCAGTTTTATCTAAAGACAACACTTTCGGTACAGGACTATGGCTTTTCAACACATGCTGCAGTACCTTTGTTTTTTCATGTAAGTCTACATATAAATTACTTTACCTATAAAGTTTGAATTAATCTTTGCAATGTTCCATACATAGTGAGAAATTACATGATTTTACCAACGTCCCCTGAAGCAAATAAGTGACAGGCTGCCATCAAAGCCTTAGATTGAGGCTTCAAAATCTTTTCAAAACATTTTTTTCGTACAGTTATTAAATATTTTTGTGCAAGTCAGTATTGGGGCAAGACACAGTAGGCCTAGCTTACTTCAATTGTCACAGCTCACATAGTCTTGGTTAGTTAACTTGTGTACACTGCAGGAATGTTGTATTGCCCAAAGCTACAAAAATTAGTTGCCTTTCTTCTTTGATGTGGCAACCTCAATGTATAATTTGCTTACAAAATTCTATACGTAGCTGTTACGACACATTCAGAGCAAATCAGATTTTTGAGAGTGTAATAATAATAATAATACTTTTTTTTGTTCCTGATTATTGGTTTACAATTTTTTGAAATTTTATATTTTTACTATTAATGGCTATTCACTATCAGCTTTTTTATGCACACTAATAATGGTTACCAATGCCGCATAAACATAGCATAATCATTTATGTGCATGTTACCCATTACCTAAATTACTACTAAAGAAATTAATGGCTGACCTTATTTTTTTGGGTCGTCTCCTAGATACGGGTCGTCGCTGACTTCCTTTACATGGTGTGCCACTAGGCCCAGTGACAAGCGTGGCTTCTAATCCTTTATCTGACACTCTGCATACAAATTCAATGGCTTCACCTTCGGCTAAACTTCTAAATCCAGTCATCTCTATATGAGACTAAAACAAATGCACACTTTTGTTAATAAAACAGCACTACTGAAGCACAAAGGAGAAGAATTAATATTTTAAAGTTAATGACTAGTAGGTAACATAACACATTAATGTAGCAGAAACAAATATATCAAATACTCATGTATAGTGTCATATCATGATGAAGCAATGCAACAACTATTACTGCAGGCTTAAAATGCATAAACATGTAATATAACAAGTACTATTCTTTAGTTACAACTTTAGTAGTTAGAAACAGGTCCTGGACTCACACAGCTTCCTTCACGCCATTTTCACATTGTTATTCACAATGCCATAAAAAATGTTTGACAATACTCATTATCAAAGTGATACTCTGAGCCCAGTAAGGCACCTAAGGAAAGGACACAAATTCACAGATGTGATCCCAGTTACTAGTGGCAGCGTCTCGCTTGTGCAAAGACTCCAAGTTCAGACCAACCAGAGTTGGACCTATTAACGATCTACTCAAAGTCGATGAGCTGTGCCCAACTAAAACGACGCCAAATTAAGTGACTGGAAATATGGCTTTTAATAGGACTAACCTGATGTACAAATACATCTTGACCGCCGTCATCCGGTGTAATAAATCCAAAGCCTTTCTGTACATGAAACCATTTACAGGTGCCTGTTCTTTTTATTCCTGTTACGCCAGGAACTTCTTCCCCGGGTTTATATGCTGATGCCTCGTCACCTGCAATAATTATGATAACAATTAATATATGTTTGAACATTAATTTTTTGGTACTTTCTGCAACTCATCAATTGACTAATAATAACTTTTTATTTCGTATCAAAGATACAGTACATCGTAAAAAGGATACAATAGAATACAATAAATTACAATACAATCAAATTCACATCTAAAATAAATTACAATATATACGAGTGTGTCATTTCAAAGAAGGTGTCTAGTGTTTAGGTCCATATAAAATTCATTTTCTACTAAATGTTTTACATTAACAGAAGACAAGTTCAGCGGTGTCTTATATTCTGCATGGACGGATTGACCTGGCTTATTAATTTCATAAAGGACTCTAACAATATAGCCATGTAATATTGTTATATATATATATATATATATATAATAATAGAATGTAAGTTCTCTTAAATCGATTAAATAGTTCAGTGGCATCGAATTACAGAAGTACTGAAGCAACCTAACGCTCTCATTTCTTTTATAATTAAATATTCTCCTGTAAACAGTGTTCCATGCAACTTTGACAGTTTCTAAATCTCCACTTTTCACTGACTACACTTCTGACGCATAAGTTATAGTTGGTAGACAGTAAGTGTTCATTAAGAAAGATGTTAACATTTCCGACTTTCTTTTACCTAGTGAACATAAAATATTGTTCATTTTACAGTACATATTTCTTTTGAGCCTGGTTAAAACGCATGAGAATTCTTTTCCTGATACAATATCATATCGTAAATTTTTAACATTATCTGTCCATTCTAAATTGCATCCACCTAAATTTATATTTACTGTGGTAGCTGTGTTTTTACTAAAACACAATAGTACCAGATACTTTAATCATAACATTCCATAATGTTGTAAACGTATTCCATAGATGTTCTCCTGGATGCTGTTTGCTAGCTGACAGATCAGTATCTGGTAATAAAGTCAGAGCAAAAAAGTCAATGAGAAAAGCTCGCAATTTTGGTTAGGAAAAAGTCACAATTAATTTTGGCTAGGGTCAGTGTTAAGAGTTAGGCTTATTTCTTTTTCCTATGCTCTTTCCTGTGGCTTTTTTCTTGTGACACTTTTCTGTGGCCATTTTATCTGTGATTTTTTTTACCTGGATTAGATGGATCACCTAAGTCCTATATGTAAAACTGTGAGAACTTGCTTCAAAATTTTCAGCTTTTGTAAATATCTATTAAGGCCAAAGTAATAGATTTTAAAAAAATGGTAGCAGTTATTATATCCGAGTGTGGTTTCGGTCTGTACCAATCCAACCTGTGAATACACTGCAAAACATGGACCGGATCCTCTGCACAAGGAACGAGTACACACCAAGACTTTTTAAGTTCTGAAATCAATTTGCAATGTTAGAAATTTCTTCCTCAATTCTCTATCATTGGAGTAATTTTTGCCTTACTGTTAAACTAAGACTGGGTATACTCTACACAAGCAAGTACATGTAGTAAGTACAGAGGAGACCTAATGTCTGTATTCAGAATGTAGTGCAAATGCTGGACTTGCAGAATCATAATTACCAGCGCTGTTCTGAGCATTGTAACTAAATTCAATAACATTTTTAGGAGATTTAGTGAATATCAGTTTCTAGCTGTCATTGTCAAGCTGAAATCTGTTTGCCCCTTATTATAAATTAGACCTTTAGAATCACGAAGGAGTGGTCACACATTTTTCTTATGCTGGCGATTCATTAACTAATTATGGACCAAGATCTCGTGAAAAGAAAGCATTTCCTTGTTTGCTCATTGAAGAATCAAAATGGCACCTTGTTCCTTCTAGATGGTATATAGCTCCTCAAGACAACTGATTCCCTCAAAATAATATTTGGTTCATTTACGTACATGTATATTATTTTCTCAAGATACACTTGTTCTCTTTCTGTCATCTTGAAGCCTTTGAAGCACGTTTAGGAGAATGTGATATCACAATGAGGACAATTGGCACAAGTACACTATCTTAGGAAAATTGTTACGGCCGGTAGAAGCATCGGTAACCACAAACTCGAACTCAAAACCGGACTGCCAGTAGGCCTCTACACAGACCATTTGACCACCAAGCAAAAACAAGAAACGAACTAAAAAGAAACTGAATATTATCTTGGGAACAATTTCTGATTTTTGAGAGGACAATATCTTAAAACAATTTTTGAGAGAACAATAAATTTGGTACCATAAATTTAGCACGTTCACAATTAACAGTTCAGTGCAGCGTAATGTAATCAGTTTGCCACGTGTATGACATTATTGCATGTACAACTCTCTTTAAAACACTTTAGACAGGATATAAATTATTATATTCGAATATTTTCAGAAATTAAAAAAATAGAATTTGTTGCATGTGATGATTAAGGTAATAATTCCCCAGCTATTAAAGAAATTGCAAAATAAACCATGTGGGCGTGTGAGAGACCATTTTTTTAATTTCCATAACAAATTAAGTTTATTTTACAAAACGTAGTACTACAAAAACTCAAGCACGCCTACTTGACACGAACAAAAAAAGGGGCCATTCAAGCAAGTTCACACTCAACAACAAGTCATCACCTGGAGGCTTAAAATTTAAAGACTTTTTGCAGGCCATTCAGAGTGTATATATGTGCAAAGTATTGCTAAACGTTTTCACAAGAATGTTGTTACCATTTAGAGTTGCCCCCTTGATACCCAACCCTAGTGAGTGCAAGTAACACTCCTACACTCCTATACTCAAATCAATCTTTCTACAGTATCATCATGACATGCTATGCAGCTGGCATGTTCGGACCGTGCACCGATCGTTCAATGTAGTTCCAGCGTTCATTGACCACTGGCTATTTTTACACAGTGTCTATTTGTGTTAGAGTAAAGCATACAAAGACAAACGTTCACCTCACCTCAAGACTGTTAAACGCGTTGTCCATGGCAGTCCACCATCTTATTTACAGATAGTTTATCTATATATGTGTTGCAGCAACTTAGGTTTTACAAGTGAAGTTGAATTAAATTACGTTAAAACTGTTCTAAATCACTTGCTAAACGAGAATGTATTGGTTTTAAAGCAAGCATACAAAAGGTCATTCTGTATTAAGTGTATTTCTAGTACGAGTAGCGAATTAAAGCTTTAGAAATTAACATTCTACATTATAAGCTGCATTAGGCATATTATGCTGTACATTACTGTGAGCTTTTTTACGGTTTACTACAGCACTTAATTATTGTTGTTATTCAGTTATTCTTATTATTTTTATTAAATGATTCTTAATAAAATTATTTTTACGTTAAGAATATTGTTATTGTTAAAAATATGACGATTCCAGGAGTTCTATCATCATACTATTAATAAAAATTCTAAAATATAAAAAATGTCTTCCAGTAAATGGTTAGCGATTACGCGTTTATAATAATTATCCAAAATCGTTTAACAAATTTAAATGCATGTTCAGTAAGACAGCTCCAAAACTTTGAACATTTTTATTAAAGTTATTCTAGTGGCTTAATAAAACCCGTTCGAAATTTTGCTTAAGTAATAACAATTATTTTACTAAAAAACTATTAACAGTAAACGTATGCTAATGTGACTCATAAAAGTAAAATAAAACTTAGACAAACTTTGCAATTATCAAAAAGTTAGTCAGACATTTTTGATGGATTCCATAACGCAAAACCTACAGCAGACTATGCATAACCTGGGGGTAAAACGTAAATACCTAATTTTCGATTCTAACGATTTTTTAATGTGATAGTAGTCTAGTTTTTGCGAAGTCATATTGAAATCTGCTCGATGAAAAGGCGGAAAATATCCATGTGAGCGGGACAAACTGTCATCATTTAGCGTTCCAGATTTTCATGTAGCAAATCCCTATGGGGCAATACACAGATGTTGTGGAAAAAACTGTTGGAATAGGACAGGTTTCAAAAGTTGATTAAGTAAGAGCTCGTGCAGAAGTAAACCAAAAGTAAATTATTTACGTTTTACAACAACTACATTTTCCACATATATAAAATACCAAATATGTGAAAAACATTATTTAAAGTTTATATAAAACACTATAATAAAAGAAAATTTAAAGTTCATGTACCACACATAAATTAAAATATTAGTGTAATTGAGTTGTACAGCAACTTAACCTTTACTTGCTTGCTTACTATGTATTGAGCTAATACTTAAATTTCTCTGCGACGTTTTTACAATTTCAGAATATTGTACGGGATAGCAAAAAGCGAAACCTAGCTAAGAAACGAAGAATACGGTAGAAAAGTGTGATTTTAGTTTTCTGGGGAAGGCCATAATGATTTATGATTAATTGGGCGTTCAAAAGACATACAAGAGAATTTCACGAAATAAACTAGAGCTGCTACAGTATGTTGCCAATAACTCTTCACAAAATTAAAGACCTGCATTTCGGAAAGTCATGAAAATTAATAATTATCCTTAAAATTATTGCATCACAATAGAGTTAAATTATTGTTTATTGACGCAAATTTCTATTATAAATAACTATAGCTAATACAGTACTATATCAACTTGCCCAAACGATTTTCAGAACAACGTTTTCAAGTATCTCCCATTAAAGTTTTTACGTTCGTTTTCTACAGTCTGCGTTCTGGATAATCTTTACTAATTTACACTAATTAGAAAGTTCTGTAAAATTAATTACGACCACAGTCGTCTTAAATTAAGAAAAGCAAGTGAAGATAATTGACTATTACATATAAGATGCCTGACGACAGAAAAGACAACATTAATATTTCGCATAAAGTTTCAGAAGTAATAAAACGCTTTTACTCCACCTGAGGCCATGCTGGTGTAATACGGCCCAGCTTGCTGTTCCCCGTCCTAACACATCACGGCAATCACACCAAAAATCAAGAAACGTTTCCTATACACATTTACTTCTATTTCGACCGCGTGAGAAATCCTGAGTGATCGTACGTACGTACGTACGTACAGCATAACACGGGAGAAGAGTCACGTGATTTACGGAAATTCTTCACTCATCGCTCATACAAGCATGTCCATCTCTCGGTAGAAAGTAAAACGAGGTCCCTCCAGTCCAATCAGAGAGCTTTTTTCAGCGCCGGAGGGCATGTATCTTGTTGCTGCAAATCAACGCCGCTTCGCGGGCTTTTTCATTCATACATTGTTTGTTTGGATAGGTATAGCCGGTATGGCACGCATTTTGTGAGCCCTGTATGAGCCGACGGAACCGTTTCGTCTTTTTAAGATCAGCTAAAAGGAAACTAAGCGTTATTACAAGCGCAAACTGCAGACATTTTAAAATTAGGCCAATTTCTCTCCCTATTCTTCTTTGAAGAGGCGTCGAAGAAACAGTAATTCTATAAAGCTTCCGACCAATAGTAACGCTGCAATCATAACGCCTAAAATTTTAAGTGTTTAGTTTTTTGGAAATAAGTGTAATTTCTTAAATAATTGTAAACGTTTGCTACGTGTGTCAACTTTGCTTATTTCTGTCTTTTCTTGATTTTTCCACTGACATACCTATTTGCATCTACGATTCAAGTAGCTTTTTAGTCACAAGTAACAATAACGTTTTAAATCATTTTAAGTGTACGGTTTTACTTTATCTACAATCTTCAAAAGTTTTATACCTTTAATGTAGGCCTATTTGATACAGTGCATAATCGCTTTTAATCAGTCAACATACAAGTTTTGTTTAGGCTAGTTTGTCTAGGATTAGCTATTTTTTTGCAAATCTGAACTACATTAATAAAATTATCATGATAATAAAATAATCATTAATATTACTAGCTAATGTTATAACCAATTCGTGGTTTATATTTTAGCTGCCTGAAATAAAAAGACGGATGTTAGATATAGTAATAATATTATAATTTGTCTTTAGTAAAATGCATAAAAGTAAATAAAAATCTAATGGCTCAAATTATTTGTAAATGTGGAAATTTCGCAAACAAAGTTGATTCTTAGAAATTAAAGTTAACAAATTTTGGTAGCTTGAACTTTGCCATTTTTGTTGCAATTAATAAATTTATTACAAATTATATAGCATACTTAAGTAACATTTACTATAGTAATATTTACTGTATTTCACCTATTTTCAGAGTCGCTTAAAATGTCGATTTAATGATTATATTCGAACATGTTCGATTAAAATATCTAGACAATAAACAAAATTCAAAAACTATGCAATAAAAATTAGATTAATTAATTCAGCTTTGACATTTCAGTAGAATTTAGGAAAGAAATAGGCCTACTGGTAAATTCTCATGCTAAGCGATCTGCAGCAAGCGATCTTTGCTGTGGCGCCACATAACGGTTCAGATCGGAAACTCGTAAACTCCATCTGTAACTCATTGACAGAAATTCACTCATTGGAGGGGCAGTTCTCTCAGGACAAGTGAATTGTACATTTTCATGATAAAAATTGGTTATTTTCAGGGCAGATAATTCTGTTCTAAAATTTCATAGTTTAAGATTCCAATATTCAAAAATTGCTTCCGTAACTGTACCGCCTCTTTTTACTTGTTACAATTGAAGTGTTTCTTGTACGGCTAAATGTTTTCACCTTTTAATAATTTTAAAGCTAGTAATAGTACCTGTTAGGCTGCTACCAAATTTAGTTTGCTAAACCACTCAATTAAGTCCTTTATACACTTTTCAAGTACATGCTCGTCAATGTACAGACAAGGTTATACACATGTTTGCAAATGAAAAACATAAATCGTCACCATGATGTTTTTTGAATTTCTGAAATATTACAAAAATATGTTAGAAAACATCTGCATGTTTGTTCAGACACTTTTGTCACTCTATACTATATCTCACGTAATTATGAAGCTAGTAGTTTGCACTTATTTGGAAATCTCTCGGCTAGAGGAACTTAGAAAATTTTAGCAGAAGCTATAACTATTTGGATTACGCTATTTTTATTAATCCATAAACAATAATTATTATTAAACGTGTTTTTCATCGCAAAAAATAATCTTAGCTTTTATGAAAAACCAGTAGTTATTGCTTTGTATACCTGAACTTTTGATCACACTTAATACGCGTGTTTTGTTCTTCTAATGTAATACCTGCATTTACCTACGATATCTGCATATTGTAAAGTAATAAACCTATAAAACGTGATTGCTATAATGTTCGTACTTTCCATGGGTGATATTACAAAGCGTTCGTTATCGTGCGTAAAAAGAAAATAGTGGTTAAAATGACAGCACATTAAAAACCTTTTATCACTTCGGTAAATTACACTAATATGACGATAAATTACCACAGAAACGGACAATACCAGTCGGCTGTATTACTAACCTGTATGTACAGGATGGTATATAACCTTCTGCTAGGGGTTACAGAAACAATGAGTAATAATTATTATAGAACAATTTGTTACATCAAAGGATTCTCGAAATAATAGAGAATTTATCGTGCCCTCAAAGTTTAGTGTAAAAGCCCCATACATCTCGCACATCCTACGAGTTTGAGGGGTATGGTCGAAGCAATCACATAGAAATTTTGGGAATTAATTTTCTGTAATTCAACTGAATAGCCTGGAAATTCACCCAGACTTCAACTCCGCCAAATACTTCCAGGGCAAGGTTATTTTGCTACTTGTTTGGGCAGCACTTTAATGTAATAAATTGATTTGTACTATCATTCGTTGTTTTTGTGACCCCACCCTCTAGCAAACGGTTATGAACCGCCCTGTATAATCGGCACAACAGTGACATCACGTTTAACATTATTTAATGTTAATTAACAATACGTGGGAGTCGGGTTAGATCACTTTAGCAACTATAAAGTTATATATTTTTTATAAATGCTGTGACATTAAAGGCTGCAGATTAAGAACTTTAAATAAATTTCGGATGAAACTGTGGTCTCGCCGATTTTTCAAGCTGGCTCTGCAAATATATTAATCCCGAGTAGACAACTGATTACAAAAATAATAGGTTCAAGTTTATTAATTCGTAATATTTCGTAGTACAAATTTTATTGCTTTACCATAGCCTACTTCGTGATACGCTGGCATGTTTCAGTGCACATTGTAACACTTGCATTTGTGATCGTATGTAGACGCATGAAGAGGCGTTAACGTGTTGTGTGGAGGCGAATGCGGGTGCGTTTTCCATCTGCGGACAGCCTGCGGAAAAATCAATAGGAAATAGCTGCAGAAAAAGAATAAGGCATACGCATGATGCATAAACGCCAGTTTAGGCCATACGCCACCGAATTCCCAATCGGCGAAGGCAGTCCAAACCCCTTAGACCTACCTGGCCAACCAAATTCAGCATTTAGGTCACTCGCGCTAGAATGATTGTAACCAATCAGATTAATTTTTTAATTCGATTAATTTTGAGCTTAAAATTTCCATGGTGATTAATTAATTATCCACATTTGGAACATCATAATGGAATTTATTCCCGACGTTTCCGAACAAACTTGTTCATCATTATCAAGGCATCTAATTCTGGTAAATTTTTTTGTTTTAAATGCCTTGATAATGAACAGTTTTCTTCGAAATAAGCCGGCAATAAATTCCATTTCGATGTGATTAAATAATTAATTGTGGGGTGTAACATCACTAACAATGATCGGTGCGCATAAACAGGTGCACATTAAAATAGTAATACTCAAATTAAGTTCGTTATTTTTCTTTTACTAAAATTGATAAAAATGACTCAAAAATAAGAATTGGGCAACTAACACTGGCTACCTTAGAGTAGCAAATGAGGCACAGATATTCTTGATTATTATAATACAAAAAAAAACCAGCCACAAAATGCAAACAGCATGAAATTGCCTGGTCTTTTTATTATGGCAAAATGTATTTCATGAATAAAACTGTATGGAATGTATACACCTAACCTCACACTAATTGTTGCATATTCACAACATTTACTAATGTAAGAGTAACGTCTTATGCAGCAGTAACTTCCTACATACAATGACAGGAGACAGAACAGAATATTTTTTATTTAAAAGATCATAAAAACAAGATTCCATTTATATTAAAGTATAGATAGTTAAGGACTTAAGTTTCAGTGTTAATTCTGTAATTACTACAAAATTATTCAAATATGAAATATATTTTGTGTCGTGTGCTTCTATGATATATTTACACATGCTAGTATCAAATAGGCAAAAAGATAGTAGAAAAACGGTTTAAAACTTATAAATTTTATCTTTTTCACAACAAAGCTCATATATCAATACTGATAATTTTTTAAAGTGTATTTTGGAAGACAAGTTCAAATATAATGCACAACGTATTAGCTTTACTGAAATAAAATTATGATAAGGACGACTTGTAAAGAAAAACACAGATATTCCAGTACAATTTTACAACACCAATGGCAAAACGTGTAAAAGTAAACCGGCAAAACTTTCATAATTACAAGGGAATTATACAACGACTTGACAATTATAAAAAAATACTCATTTCCCGTTAAGATAAGTATCCGGTGTACAGGCAGGTGCAAATCATCACTATCCATACATGGCAAGACCAATCTATAAAAAATTGTAAACATTTTGTCAAAAACAAAACTGTGGAATTTAAATTTCGAAACAATATGAGAAGACGTTGAAATTTTTATGCTGTCTTTATTTTGTAAAAATCTGTTAGGTTGGCGTTTTCAATATTGGCATTAGCAAACAATACTATTCTACTTCAGAATGCATTAAGAATCGTGACAGCAAAAAAGAAATTCCACCTACTAGATTTAAGTTTTATTGCTGACGCAGTTTGATGTGGCGATTCTGAAAACAAACAAATATTAAATTATATTCTAACAAACAAGCATACATACAGTCAAACAGACAGACACACAAAGAAACAAATACATCCATGAATATAAACAATATAAACAAGCTATAAACGATTTTACATAATATAAATTTATCCCCTGACAATCAGGCCTCATTTCAGTATACTTAGCTCCTTGGGAAAATATGTCCACCAGCCAACGTGGCGACACTTTTCAAGTAATAGCAAGTCATAGTAGCGCTTTCATCCGAGAACAAGCGGATTTAAGACAGCCCATGACTTTTTTTCTTTTATTAGGTTTCCAATGTACGTGTAGAGTAAAGAAACTTGCAGGATGAATACCTGCGGTAGGGGCTCAGACAATATTGAAATGGCTAAAAAATGGGATAGTTAGAGCCCGAGATAGCTAAGAGCCGAAACATAAAAACTAGGGGACGTTACACTAGGGAACTAACAGCACTGGACTCGGCATGGTCAAGTGATATTTTGTCATAAACGTTACGCTGCCACTGGTCAATCACATACGATTAAAATCATAAAACTCCTTTTAGACATCTATGATTAAATCGAATTGGACTAGTATTCAAGTAATAAACACGATCATGTTCGCGGATTTGGATCTAAATCTCAATCATTCAGTCTTTTTCTCTTCATAGAGCCACCGTTATTGTGGACGTCACACAAATCAGTAAACTGCATTATATAATTACTCAAGGAGAGTATTGTGTCTTCAACACGATTTAGCCCAGGCTTGAGTTACAGGAAAACCAAATTCATCAAAGAATTGAAATTACTTTCAATTTGTTAACTTTGAAAATGCCCAAAATCTATTTTGATGATAATTTATTTATTTGATAATGATAATTTATTTGTAAAGGGCATAAATCGACAATTATTGTCTTCAGATGCATTATAAAACAGGTCTACAATTAAGAATGGCCGAAATAAAATATAAGAATGCAATAAAATTCAATTAGTAGACCGAAAATATGAGCGATACCTGAAACTTTGACGAACTGATACTCAGCGTCGAAGCCAAACGCATCAAAGATATCGTTTGATTGAAAAGTGACTCGATAGTAGTCCATGTCTGAATGCATTTTATACGGTCTCCACCCTCCACAATAACGTGGTTCTTTGCGATCGAATGTTTCAAAATTTGAAAACTCAATATAATCGCTTTCTGTTCTTTCAAGACACCTACCAGAAAAACGCATTAAAGCCTGTCATTATTAACGCCTTACTAGTCATTGTAATGCACTCGATAATTATGTAACGATAAATAATGTAACGATATTTTTTTCCGAACAGACCAAGTTGTTGAAAATGCTGCTAATAAACAAACTTTAACGATTACGTGACTACGTATAAACAAACTAACCAAAAAGAAAACATACAAACACGCAAACAAACAAAAAACAAACAAACACCACCAACAACAGCATCACTACAGTGGAGATTGAGGGATAGAAGATGCAGTGACACGGTAAAAATGATTTTGACGACAATGCTGAAATGAAACTAAAAACGGATGTGTTGTCAAAGCGAAGTAGCGACAATATCATTACCTGCAACATCAGCAACAATAACATGAACGATGAATATTACTATTACACGTAGTAATATCATCATCTATGGAATCTGTCAGATACTGAATATAACTGAGTCAAACGATTTCAAATTTAGAGAACAGCACAATATTTCAATACGGATGAAAATAAACTTATACTCTATCTGTCAAGGCAGCGTACTGATGCTTAAAAACCTAGCTTCGGAAAATAATTAGGATACTTGATCAATTAACCGATAGAATCTGTATGCATTGTATAAATATTCAGATTACCAGGTTTGGTAACAGCAACGCAAATCGAATTATGAGTACATAACTTTACAAATCTACTTACGGATATATTCCTTCGACATCGAATATACTGAAGTCTAATTTAATTTTTTCCTCGCCTGTTATTCCATGGAAAATATACTGACACCTAATGGAAAATCACACAATAGTATGTATAGCATATTCTCTGAAAAGAAGCAATTTTGACCGTTTTTGATTTTAATTATTTTATACATCAAAACTTTTGCTATAAGTCAAAAAAATGACAGGCGGTTGTTTACGTTATTTATCACATTGTTTAAAGAAAAATAATAATTCTCCATCATGAGGTAGTACATTTGCTCACGTTTATTAGTTTTATTTCTGTTCAAAACGTCGTAAACAGTAATTAAGTGCCTTGCCTTTATACTGATTACTCGTACATAAATTCCATTTTTAAACGGACAAGTGCAAATGTAAAATGTAAGGGAAAAAGACAAAAGTGCGTTTGTGCACTATACAAACCAATAGTCATTTCAGCTTATCATTTCAAATAATATATTTTTGCAGCATATTAATTATATTTAATGCATTATTTAAAAAATTAGAAGCTATGTGAAACAATTGAACATACTGAAGCAACAGCGATGAGCATGGTAATGACTGATGACCATGCATACGATGATAACAACTTAACTTGGAGACTACATGAGTAATGTCTTTAATATTTTGTTTGCAAGCAAACTGAGGCTTAACTTGTGATCTTTTCTTGGTAAATGATACACTGTGTAGTTTTTATGCAGCACTTTTAATAAGGACTTTGTTCTACTGCAGGCTCATTACCATCACACATTTGTGTTCTGTAAAATGTTGCGATGGTAATTTTACAAACCGGCTATATGGTAATGTTGATTTTCGTCCATTTTTCCAAAGCATTCTAAAACACAAGTAAGGGATTTAACGAAATAAGGTATCACTGTTTGGTATACCGTCAAACATTTGGAGTTTCATAAATAATGTAAATCATAATCCTTTGTTTCGTTTTCCTGGTATATTTTAGATAGAATTGATTAAAAACTAAAATTCAGCAAAAACCAAAAGCTACGCCTCTGCACGGCAGGCATTTTTGCTTCAAAATGCCACAGTCACACGATCACAACAGCAACCCTGTCTACTTGCAAACGTTTCGGGGGGCGTTTAGCAAAGACGCTTTATTTCAGGGAAATGTTGATAAGAACCGGTATTTGTAGCTAAATGTTCAGATCTTTGTAGTGTCTCAGAGTGTCAAATCGATATAACTAAGATAGATAGCAGAAAGTTTATAATCAAGTAGAAGATAACGTTTGCAAACGAACAGTCCTAATACAAAAAGTAAATGCTAGGGACAGTGATGGTAATGATTTTTTCACAACTTTATACAGGTACTGCACAGGACTGAATGATTTAGTTTCCACAGATTACGTACATTAAATATGATTTTTATCACAATGAGACTCTTATCATGGCAACTGTGCATATATTAGAAGGAAAAAGCCAAAAATTTAAAACGGCTTATTTTCAGGGATTCGCCCTAAATAGAAATTTCACAGTAAAAGTAACATTACTTAGTGAATGCTGGTAATCAAAAAAACTTAGAAAACCTGAAAATTTTACAAGAAGTAAATTTACTAATAACTAAAATTCTAAAATTATTTATCTCCACTGTCATTCAAACCGTTATGCAGTCTTGAATGAAGGAAAAATTTACGAATGATGCGCATGCAGTTACCTCGTATTTTTAGGATAGATTCCTGGATGATTTGGAGAGCTGAACTTTCCGTCTTTCGTTACGCTGCTGTTAAACGTGAATGTACATGGTAAACTTGAAGTTTGATTCATCAATTTGGTGTCAGTTTGAACGCCAAAATCTAAAAAAGCCATTTCAGATCGAATTATTAAATACCAGAACGAGTTTAAAAGACCAATAATCACCAACTCAAGAAACTTAATATAGGGCGCAGCTTAACTTGTCATAATAATTTACTGATTTTACTATAGTTCAGTCCAGTACGGTCGAGATATTTATCGAACTATAGTGAGTGCATTCAAACTAATTTCAAGCATAATCCTATTTGTCAACTTGGTTTGGGTGTTTTTTTCCTATTAGTCACTTTGTTACTTTTTTTTGAAATTAAGATGGCAGTGCAAAACAAATACACTTATAGTTTCAAATAATAATTATGTTAGTCAACGTTATGCCTATTTTAAGACTTCTCAGCTCTCGCACGTTCATTGGCATTTGTCAGTACGTGCGATTTCTTTCTTTGTGTATGTCTATGTTCATGGTCCATTCGAGATTTGATTACATATTTTGATAATGTATACGTAATTGTTCTTACTGAGACGCAGTTTGTTCATGTGTTCTAACTAAGCCCATGAAATTACAGAAAATGTAGATTTGGTAAAAAAAATTGTTACAGTTTTTAATTCTAATTACAAATAGTATGTTCGGTTTATAGCTCTGAGTCAACTTACGTTTACCGATTTTTGGACTGGAAGTTGACGCAGACGTATACATAAACTACAAATCACCTTCAACAAATCGATATATTCCTTTAAAACCCCTCATGTTTGAGCCTAATGCATGGCTCTGAAATCTGACCACGATCTCAGAATCGCTGGACATCATTTTGAAATTTTCAACTGGATCGAATCCGCAGTACTCGTCGATTTCCGCTTCTAGACGGTTGCCACTCTCATTAACCACAGTGTACACGCTTACTACATCAACCTCCAAACAACTAAAATAAAATGCAAGCTTTCTTGAATTTTAGCAAGCGTAACTCTAATTTTTTTATTAGAATACAGAACCTCAAATACAGCTGTCAATAGTAATCAGGTTTCGCCTTCAATTTTGTTTGTACCTAAATTTCTTTAGCACCACCTTCATATTATTAATTTGAAGGCGTAGATTAATTTGTCGCCTGCAAAAATAAGTATCTTTCTCCGTCAAATTTCTGACTCCCCCATTTCTTTCTTTGTGTATGTCTATGTTCATGGTCCATTCGAGATTTGAGTTTTGTCTAAAATCTGAATGCCACAATTAGCTGCCCAATAGTTATATCCAGATCCATAAACCACGTTAAATTAATGGCATTATTTGAGATCTGCATTTTCACCACTGGCAGTGCCCCCAAAGTGTCCATTAGACAATACATTTGGTTAGGCAATTTACAAGTCCATTTTGTTTCGCTTTTTAAATGGTAATAGAATAATGTTTTATTGAAATTGCTTGGATTGCTGTACAACTGGTTAAGTCACAATTTTAATGGATGTTTCTTACCAGAATGGTTTGTCTTCTCTTGGAGCCTCTATTCTGTCTCTAGTAGGTCTGCCGGTTTCATTCTTCAGCATCACCTTTTTCCTGACATCACATTTGCAGTAACAACTGCAAAAAAGACGATCAAATTTTTACATAAAATCGCAACGCAGGTCTACATCTCTTATAAGTGCGGAGCCTTTGCCAAAGATTTGTCCAGCTCTAGAAGAATAGACGCTGCTGCCAGACATATGAAGTAGTACGTATGAAGATAAAACGCGTTTACAGAGCAGTACACTTTAGTTCGCAAGATCCTAGAAGGAAGAAATTGACAAATTCACCTATGTACAGACATAAAAACAATTTGTATAAACGTACTTTGGATTATCCTTGTTCGGGTAGAACAAGTCAAAATCTGTGAACATAATCTGAACGCGTTCAAATCGATTGTTGGGATCTGCGAGAAATCTGTATTCACAGTGAATATTTGCTGGATATGGCCGTGGATATCGAGGACTCGCAAATGTCCCATTCATATGTTCGCCGCTTGTGAACGTCCCTCTACAAGCGTAATCTGCAAATGTCAACAAAGCTTATCATCAGAAAAAAAATTATCGCCAAGTTCCGTGCAGCGAAACATGCATTTTACGAAAAGCAATTTCTAAAATTAGAACATGTACGTACCATTTTCACGACTTTAGTATTGCATTTTACATGAATTTTTACTTTAGCCAGCAAAACAGATGCAGTACGGTGTAGTGGCATATAATATTAGCAACATTAATTGATAGTATTATTGATTAGCAGTCAACATACCTGAAAAGAGTTAAATTTTGGCAAATTTGTCGCATACTTTACCGTCAGCGTTTAAGAAATCGTTCCTATTAGTTAGAGCAACATCACATACTTGTTTTTCATGCAATTTTTTTGTATGTCAAAATTACATGCTCCTTGTTTTATATACCTTTGTAACTATAATAACAATACTAACCCTGTAAACAAATACTATTGTTTTGTCAAGGTCTTTTTCGCAATTACTTTTAGTCTTACATTACCTATTTGTACTGTAAGCCTAGTGTATAATTTTATCTTACTACAGCATTCTGCAATATCGATTTTTTTAACATTAATACAGAAGGGCGAATTGTCAGAAATAATTTTCGCTTGCACTCATTATGCATATTTCCAACATTTGTCCGAATCATAATTGCCCACCTAATCTACGTTCTCTTCGCAGCACTGCCTTCATAGTTCCGTTTGTGCAACCGCAAAATTTAATAGCTTTGAATTAAATATTAATGAGCGAAGACGCCGACATTAAAACTTCCACCGAGGGGATTTTATTTTGTTAAAATTTTGACGCAAGTCAAAAATATGAGAACGCTAAAACAGCAATGTTGAGAATTTGCACTACGTGGGATATTTAGAAACTAATAATCCTATTTTCGCTTCACAGAAAATCAGAATGGTGTAAAAATCCACTCAATAATATTACCATCGCTGTCACCATCATCATCAACATCGTCATTATCGTCCATTTTCTTTACTCTATGGAACGCATTTATTGTGTGTTTATGTCATAGTTAGGCTTATCCATGTTGAGCATATAGCTTATAAGTTGATTTAGTTCATTTCTTCTGTTACGTTCATGGCACTGCGATGTATTGTCAACTTGTAACTCTGCAACTTGTATTATATAATTTTGTGCTAAATGGATGAATAAATAAATAAATCTAAATGAATCTAGTCGGTTATTGTTTCACGACTTGTAACGTTAAAACGTACTTTGCAACCATTCAAAAATGGTGTCGGGGCCCACACAACACTTGAACATGACTATTACAGTTATAATTCCTTGACGCTTGTTAGTAACGTATCTTACTTCAGTTTATGTACCCCCATAAAGTGTGAACTATGACACTGACTCTTGAGTTTTGACTTTTCGGCTTCAGAAATACAGAACTGTTGATTTTTGTAATTAAGGCTGAGGAAAATGAAATCTTATTCTGAACGTAGCCATGTTGCACACTCGTATAAAAAATTAATTGAAATTTGTACTTTAATTTTTCGATCTGAGAAACATATCACTTAAAGTGTTGAAACTTAATCTGTTTTTTCAATAATGCAATTGAAATTTAGAATTATTACGTAGATTCTTCTGTTTTATCTTCTTCTTAGGCCAAATTTTACCTTCTTTTAAATTGCGCGCGTTACTGCTGTTACGTGTAGTGCAAACTATAAACTCAGCTACTGGAATGTGCCGACAGTTCAATGATTTTTAAGTGATTCAAGTCGCGGGTCATACTTCATAGTTTGTAAATAATCCGCATCTTCCTTCAAATCAGGTTTCTCTGTCCGAAGAATACGTTGAGCAAAGAGCCATTCAAACAATTCATCCTGCTTTATTTTGTCGGAATCTTGTACTGGTAACAAAATTGATCTCTCGTTGGCTCGTGACAGCCGCTGTATGAGGGCATCGATTTAATCGCAGTTCGGGTTTCTCATACATACAATTCGCTGCTACACAGTGTGCACGCCGCCGTGAATCAGATTATCTTTTCCATTGGGATACATCGTGTAATGTTCGCGTATGCGCGGAAGTGGTCGTAAGTCGCTTTTGCCCAAATTTTAGCTCACAATAGCTATGTGCTGTATAACGCTAATTATTACAATATTGATTACAATCTATTGCAGTCACGAATTTTAGAACTTTTTTGCCCAATGCCTGTAATGCAGTAATAGACGTAATGGACGTCTGAAGATGATGATAATAATGATGAATAAGGGTGTGCTTGTGCATTTCTGGAACTGCCCTTGCATTTCTCACCTCGAGACTTCCGCGCGGCTTCGACTAAAGCGCAGCTTCCAAGTCAAATAAAATCACTATAGCTACAGCAGAATGGAGGCTATTACAATGGTTTAAACGCAAACTAATAATATGAGAGAGGCAATGTTTTGTAATTCATATGCAGTACACTGCTGTAGCAAGCAAAGCCGACCTAAAGAAATTTATCAGTTGATAATGAAGTACATATACTATAGTGCTACTTACAATTTTAATAATTATTAACAGATCGCGTAACCTTCCCTATCTTAGCCTGTTGGACTGCAGTAATTAGACCTACAGAATTTTGTTTGGTAATTAGCCTGTAATTCTTAATTCCTCACTATGTACGGAGCTCTGCATAATAAAAAATTATGTTTTTTTTATAAATTGAGTTAAAAGCTCTTTAACACCTTTTCTTCTTTAACTAGCTTGTTCATTTGGTTCCAATGAGATCATTAACAAAACCCTAAAATGATGTACTAAATGGATGCCGTTATCCTGCAGATAAAGAATGATGCAGTTTAGTAAACACAACGAATAAAATAAATAATGAGACGAATTTGAAGAAATTTACAAAAAGATGCCCTAGCTTCTCACTTTATCTTCTGTATCTATTTCAGTGATAATTCGTTCAGCGTCACAGGCAATGGAGATTACTGAGTCGTTACGGCTTGTCCTTAGCAGCCGAAGTCTCCCTGGTGTGATAAACGAATGGGTGGGCGCCTACCAGGGATATCACTTCAGGCGGATTGCCATGTTGCTTTTGGCAATTTTTGAAGGAAGATATAAATTATGTTATCCGAACGTGACTAAGACACACGTGCCGATTAAGTAATCCAGCTAAATGAATTATACTTGATAATGATTTAGATGAGATGTAGGCTTAATAAATGAGGCAAGGTACGTAAAGCTAATACTTACCGCTATTTCTTATTCCAGTGGCAACTTTTAAGAATACGAGTAGTAGTAGTTGTAGTAAGCACAGGACACCCTTTTCAGCAATGTCCATCGGTCTACAAACCCATAACATTTTAGCGATTATTTGTTCACATCGCAAAAACTATCATTGTGCGAATCTGGCTGCAGTGATAGAGATGGACTGGGAATTATTCACTATTGAATTTGCACATCTATGCACACTAGAGCAGCTACTGATATGATTGTTGAAGCTGAGTTAACGTTGTATTGATCTGACTTACTTGCTTCACCGCGCAGGCAATAGTTTTGCAAATGAGAAGAAATTTTTGTTTCAAAATATCACAACGACAAAATAAGACTTTGCCAGCTTCATCGAAACGCGTACTGTGTCAAAGCTCATTACCCGTTATGTTTTGTTTTTAGACTTGACTTTAGCCCCCTCCAAACAGTCTCACTAGTTCTTTTTGTTTCACTTCAAACCCGATTCTTTAATGGCCCAGACTGTGTTTGCCCGTCTGCGCTACTGCTGGTCACTCGTTTTCTATTATGCCATCAGCAATACTATATCTGGTCACCGGCTCACAATGAAAGATCGAGGTTGGCGTATATCAGTTGCCGAGCTGCTGATACACCTGGCCAAAACAACCAGACAAACTCTTAATGTTGCATTTTGATGTGGCTTTTTTATTACGAAATTTTTGGTTAAAGATTCGGTTAAACTTTTAAGTGTAGAAATAACTAAAGATTTACTATGGAACACCCATGTCCATTCAATTTATTCTAAAGCCAGTAAAAGAATTTATCTTTTGCAACTAAAGAAAAGAGCTGGGACATCTCCTAACGATATGGTAAAACTATACTTCACCGCGATCAGTCCAGTTGTTGAATATGCTTGTCAGATAAGGCTCTCATCTCTCTTTCAAAATCTCTCTGACTTGTTATAAACTGTTCAAAAGCGCTCCTTGAAAATAATTTTTCCAAATGAAAACCATGTAAATGTTGTAATTTTGGCTAATCTTCAACCTTTACTTAACCGTCGCGAAAATTCTTGCAAAAAGTTGTTTTTAACTTCTTATCACTTCATAATCCTAATAATATAATTCACACTCTATATAATTGCCAGAAACCCATGCTCATAGATATAGTACTCGCCACCATCTGAAACACCCTTTACTTGGATACAAAACAGAGAGATTCAAGGACAGTTTTATCTCATGTGGTTTATTTAATTTCCAAACATAAGTTTAGACTGATTTTAATTTATCTCATTCACATATCTTGTAACAACGTAACAGTGCTTGTTCTAACTTGTTTATTTTTTTAAAAATTACATAACATAATTTTGTAATTTTATGCTGTGATGTAATTCAACCTTTTGGTTTTAATGATAAATAAACTTATATTATATATAATATTTAAGTTTAATAAAGATTGCCCATCGACAGATCCTGGATGTGTGAATCTTCTGAGATCATTTCTCTCAATGACTCCTCTGTAGTCTTGGAAGAAAGCCTCAGCCTGTATAGCTGAATAATGTTAGACAATTATCAGAATATCCTCCTTCAATTAAATAGCTAATGTTTATGTGCAACTTTGCTTTTAAGTTTTACATTTGCAGTATCTACTCAAACCTACCAAATAAGGCAGCTTTCTTTCTAAAAACCTTAATGTTTAGCCATTCTGCTAAAAGAGATTTTCGTCAATTTACGAACTATGACACTAACTCTGCAAGCAGCACTGACAATTATCTACCTTACAAGGACTTTTAAAAATACTTTGCCTGAAACAAGGTCATGCAGCAGCTACTTTAAATTAAATGTAAATGCAATTCAAGTTCAGAAAAAATAACAAAATGAACGTTTTTTTCTAATAGTAGAAGATGCTTCCTGAAGAGTTGCAGTTTCGAGCAAACAATTTTTTTAGTAGAAAATTCCAAATATATATGCTCCAAAAAAAAACTGGATAAACTCTTTAAGATTGTAACCTGTACATGTGGAACTCACGAGGCTTCCACAGTTCAAATAAACACTGAGGTGTAATGTCTGATTCTCTTTCGATTCATAGATACTTTGATGTAGTAAAGTGTCCTGTACTACTACACGTTGTATGTGCATGCTCTTCCTAAGCAAGCAAATGGTTATTTTTCACCCCATAAACATACAGAGATGCAGAGCAGGCCAAGGTCTAATGTCCAAGAGTAAGGGCATCAACCAGCTTTTGGTTTTCTATATCTATGGTCGTTTTAATTGTTACATAGTTCAAATTGCCCATGTTTCAATTTCATCATTTTTTCTGCTATGGCGTCGTAAATCGCTTTTATGTTTTAAAAATTACAGAAACTCGCAAATTTATGTAATTAGCTAATTCAAAAAGTATTAGAATGGGAACTAAAACTAACCTGCAAGAGACCTCCAAAAATAAGTGCTTTGGTGGTTGGCAAAAGGTCAGCATTATCTGCTTTAGGTCAAAAGTTTTTTGTTAATGGCATTCATTCCCATGATCTCTGCTTTTGAACGTCGTGCAACACCTTTGCAGTTTACTTTGTAGATCTTTCTTGTAACAGCAACCAACCTTGCAAACTGATGCTAACATTGCAAAACCACAATTATCCGTAATGTATTATAAGTCTCCTGTCCTGTTACATGTTGTGGATCTTGCAATTATATATATCTCACGGCGTTTGACGTAATGTATAATTAGTGGCATAGTGCAGTAACAATTATAACATACCCAGTACTGTCCCAGTCTCTTGCATTAAGTGTGTGTCACACCTATTTTAAGTCGCACACCTTCACATGCATCTAAAAAACAGTTTTCATACATTCTGCAACTTCACACACAAGTTTGCGTATCACAATCACCTTGGTTTCTTTGCTACCAGTACCATCCAAGACACAATAAGTAGTATTACCTTTATAATGGAATAGCATTCATGAATCTCACAATGCTAAAGGGCATGTTGTGCTAAAGGTTATTACAATTGTTAAAAATTAAGCACTTTGGGCTTTTTTCATGAGCACAGTGAACTGCAATAATAGCATAAGAAGGCTCAGCAGTACTAAAAAGTTACCCTAATTTTTTGTGTAAATTTTTTGATGATTAGTTTGATTTTGATACCCTTAAAAACAAAAATTTCTTTGGCATAATTTGAATTTGCCACCCTGCCAGGCGCGAGGTGATCCCCAAGCATTCTACGTTCTACACTCACTTTTACAACAAATGGTTGACAGGTCTGCATATATGCATTGTGTCTTACAACACTATTGCAATAACTTGCGTTATTAACTGGTGCACCTTGCAGTTATAATTATGACGTAATGTTTCGCAGTGCAATATGTGCCCTGTAAAATAAGCAATCTTTCATACCATCTGGCATTATGCATGCCATGATGCAGACCTCAGACATATGCTTGCGTAGCAAAATCGTCCATAAATCGGCAGTTAACCTTTTCTAGTTATTCACACACCCTGAATCTCCATTTCATAAGGATCATTCTGATACCAAGTTCATTGCTCTATGTTATTTCAAAGCTGAGGTAATGCACGTTGAAGTTGAGGTGCATGCTGCACACTGAAAAACATAATTTTGAAAAAAATCGCTGTTAAAGTCAGCCATCGTTTTTGTCGCGTCTCTACAAAACGCTTAGCAACCATACGAAAGTATGGTTTCTATGAACTTTACAAGAGCACATTTAAATTATGTTTAAATCCAGTAGATGGCTCTTCTTCATGAGGATAAGGGCTTGGCCAGAGGAAGGAACTGAAGCAAAATGACTGCTTCCACGAGGTACAACCGGAGTTTGAAAATACAAGTTTTTTACAATTGCAGTACTAGTTTATAGTCAGAAAAGTGGAAATGGGGTTATAAAATTAGATTTTTAGTATTTTTAACACTTTTTTGATAATTTGATGCTGGAATATAAAAGTAAAATATATTTAGCATTTGTTTTTATAAAAATAAAAAATCAACATTTGACCAAATTTTTGGTGCATTCGACTTTGAAGCATGATAACGTAGTTTTAGCTATGCCGACTTATGGACGGTTTTGCTTTGCAAGCACATAAATGTCAATGTCATTGGATCAACTGTGAGTTAACTTAATATATACTTGATGATTGTAATGAGGTAGAACTCTAGATCATTATCAAGGATAAATTCATAAGACGAGGCACGAGACTAACCGAGTCGAACACCTTTTAGTTGTATTCAGATGTATGTCACTTTCACAATGCAAACAAGGCACAAGTACATCACATAAATAAAATTTGTAACTTTTTAAGTCCTCAGCAAATAAACAAGTATTCCATCATGTCAGCAAATTAATAATTTATAAACCTAATAATATAATAATTTGTAAGCCTAATTAAGCTTTATTTGCTATTGCTATATACACAACAGTCTATTACAAGCATTGCTGAGTGTTTTTTGCCAAATGTAAAAGTGCTGATTAATGACACCTTACATACTAAATTTTAAACTAAGTACTTGAAATGTATGCTTGCTGCTTGTCTGAAAGCTTCCACCATTTGCGAATATTATTAATAAGCTCACATGTCTGATTCGAGAGCAATGGAAGTCCGACAAGCCTGAGCAATGTTGTGTATGGGTTCTGTGGTAATATGTGCATAGCCTGTTCCGAACATTTGTAAAAACAATACTATTTTAAAATTTAAGTATGTAGCCACACCACAGCTGAGTAAAATGGATAACTGTAATTTAAATGAAAAGCTCAAGATTACATCACCAATTAACTCCTTCCTGACGGATACATACATTTATCCATCATCTGTGATGGGTAAAAACAAAGCCTTATTAACTAAACTTTCCACTCTCTAAATTTAATGAAATTTGGAAAAGAAATGGCTAGCATACAAGAAAATTATGTAAGAACAAAAAAGTTGTGTTGTTTTCTTTGTTTTCAATCTTTGAAGAAGTTTTTCGCAAAGTAATAAATAAAGTACCATGTTTATTGAGCGACGATTGTTTCGGCTACTGAAGCCATTATCAAACTATAAATCAAGCCAAAAAGAAAAATAAGTAATATTTGATGACACAAAGGCACAAACTGAAACTACAAAACAACAGATTAGAATTTAATTTATCAACATAAACTAGGTTGTAACCGAATAAATTGAAAAGAAATGCACAAAATTTATACCTAGTACATGAGAACCAAAAAAAGAACACACAGGTAAACAATTAATCCAAGTCTACATAATGAAGAACCACAGCAATAAGCATTATAAGAATAAAACACAACCTCTGCATTTTGCACAATTTACAACAAGTGGGAACCAGAATAAGGGAAACCAGTAGCATGTCAATGTGAAAGTGACACAGAAACTAAATCCACCAAGACCACCACAGACCCTGAGGAACATAGTCAAACAAATTTCAAAACGCAGAAATAGACAGAGTGCGACAAGGTATCACCGATCATAGTTGCATATTAAGAATTGGGTGGTGCTTCGTAATGTGTAAGACTTCTGCTATCTTGAGATCTTGAGCATTACTTGCACTATATAAAATGCTAAATGCAGAGTTGAAGCCATCCTAATCACTAATGCATGCAGTATGGGGAAAGACGGGGCTGGCCATTGCAAAGCTCCCCAATTCTAGTATAACGAGGATGCTTCGTTTAACCTGTTTACAGTGGGATAATTTCTGTATATTTCGCTTGTTAGCAGTACTGTATGTATGCTATCAAACTTTCAGCCTTTGTAAAAGCTCTTGGGAAGCAAACGAGTTTTCATAAAACAATATTGATGGCCACTACCCTAATGTACAGTTACTGATATTCTGGGAGTGCCTGCTGTTAATTCAGCAGCACAGTGGCTGGTTGTTATAATTGTCTGCTAACCAGCGCAGGCTTTTATGTTGAACAGTTTTAGATACAAGTGACTACTTGGGAGCTAGAGGGCTTTGAAATTAAAATTCTGTGAAAATTTTGCAAATTTTTCGAATTATCCTGTTAATTACTCCATTGAGTAAAAACATCTAAACATTAAATTTACAGTGCTAAAAAGAAAATTTAATTCTCTTTCGAAAAATGTAAGGTTTGCACTACGACGTTGTGGACAGTTTTATTCGGGTATGTCAAAACTGCCAAATATTCATCGTTGTGAAGAAGTTAAGGACAACAAAACTACAGCAAAAAATATTACATTGTAGTGTTAAGATTAATAGCTCACTTAGTGCATCCCTGGTTGAAGAATTAGTGGCACAATATTTAAGTCTTTCAAAGTTTTAGTTTTTGTCGATAGATTTATTAAATTATTGCTTTTAGGTATTTAGTCACGAAAGTTATGAACTGAAGTGTGTGATGAACTGTGCAATTTATTTGCCACCACAAGCAGAGTACGAAAAAGTCCCTGTACTGTACTGGCTCTCAGGTAAGTTTTATAGTTGCGTTGCAGTAACTGTCTGTGCATGTCTAGATGAAATATTAGCAAGATAGTAGAAAGTTTGACAATTTTAAATTTTTATCATTTATAGTAACCTAAAAATAAATCTAAGCAAGACTGTCATGCAGCTGTCAGGATGCTTTCTATGCTTGCGTGCTAGATTTGTATCTATTTCTGAAGGCTTTGGTGACTCTTATGCTTTAACAGCATAAACAGGATAATTTTGTTTTATTATTAGGGAAAGTTTATTTGCTGAAATTGTCCTCTAGCCTTCTAGTACTTTGTACAATAAGCGTTTGAATAAGAAAATTTAAAAATTCCCTGTTGCATTATAGCTAATTAGTGTAAGCTTTTGCTGTCTGTAGTGGTTCAAGTTTCTGCAAAAGTGATTTTTTGCCTTTTGCCTTACTTCACTAAGTTTTACATCATTGACAACACTGAGTTACATAAAAATGGCTACTAGTGAGTCACTAATTATCTTTAATTAGTTAATCACATTTAAATTAAACGTGCTAAAAACGAAGTTGGTTAGTTGATTAATTTAATCAGAGATAGTGAATTCATAGTGAGTGAGTAATCATACGTGTTCATTTCATAATGAGTCAGTAGAAGTTGCATCAAATTGTAAGAAATTTTAGGGTTTACAGTATTTGATTGTGAATATAAATAAGCATCGGCTGTGTTAAATATTGTACTGTTTTTGTATGTAGTTTTATTGTCGTGTTTGTATTTTTTGTATAGTGTATTACTTACTTGTTTAATTTCAGGGCTCACGTGTACAGAACAAAACTTTATATCAAAGGCAGGTGCTCAAAGATATGCAGCTGAACATGGAATTTGTATTGTTGCACCAGATACCAGTCCGAGTAAGTGTGCAAACATGGTGCAATTTAACTTTGACATGTTACACAGTGGAAGTGCATTTTTACATTTTAGTTTAGAGACCTATAACAGTTAAGTACTGTAATTCACAAAGCATATAAATTGATAGTAAGAGTATAAAGCACGTGATGACATTCGAACTAGAAGTACCAACATTTTTGTATGAAAGGCCAATAACTGTTGGCAAGAAAGATCTTCTGTCTTCTTAGCTGAGCTTTCTTCGAAATGAAAGTTCTAGGTTTTTTTTACAGATTTAGTATTTGAAGTTGTTTTTGCAATATTCGTAAGGAAGTGAGAAATTTGGGTTTTGCACTTGATATCAGGAGACTTTATCAACTCCTGATTATGAAAATGCACATCGTAATTTGTTTAGGAGGATGTAATATTCCCGGTGAAGACGATGCTTATGATTTTGGCTCTGGTGCTGGATTTTATGTGGATGCAACGGAGCAAAAGTGGAAGACAAATTATAGGATGTACTCCTATGTCACCAAAGAGCTTCCGAATGTAAGTAAGGAAACAATATTGAGATATACACTTGTGCAGTTTTGCTTGCAACTGCATGATTGGTTTCTACAATTAATTAAACTTTAAAACCAGATTTGAAAAACTGAACCAGGGACCTTCTGCTTACAAGCAGGTGTCTTAAACTGCTAGACTACCATGTTCCTTAGCGTTCAGGGCTTTCCAGAGTTCATCCCTTGTAGATGGCCAGCTGTCTCAAGCATTTCTAATATTAGATCATCTAGTTAGAGTGATTCTAACTAGTTAGATATCAAAACTTTAGTTTTGTGTAACTTTGAGCTTGAAATTTTGAAGGATGATACATCGTTTTCATTACAGTTTATCAAGGCAAATTTTCCAGTGAATATGAATAAGCAGTCAATATTTGGTCATAGCATGGGTGGACATGGTGCTTTAATATGTGCGTTGAAAAATCCTGGGCGTTATAAGAGCATCAGTGCTTTTTCACCTATATGCAATCCATGTGAATGTCCATGGGGCCAGAAGGCATTTACAGGTAACTTTTTTCCCCAATATTAATTAGGTATGGTGTTTACCCTACTGGCTAGGCACAATGATAATGTTACAGTAGTTTAAATAAACAGTTTCGTATGTAGGCTTATGTGAAACTTTCAATTATAATTGTATTGGCTAAACAGAGCCAACTATCCAAGAAAATTAATATCTTTCAAAGCTGCAGTGTGAATAGCAACGAACAGCTCTGCTTTTGAGTTACAAATTCTGACAAATTAAACACAGAAGTATTTGTAATTTTTATTTTTTCACTCTACAAACAGTGCTGTGAGTGCAAAATCAATACTTGTATAACTTAGGCTATACTGAAAACAATTTTATGTATTTTGTAGATTATGTGTGATATGCTCCGTATTTAACAATCATGGATTACATCATGTGCTCTGTAAAATTCTTAACAAAAACTGAGTAGCTAAATTGCTAAAATCCCAATTTAAATTTTTAACTTTTCCAGTGACAGAAAATTTTATTGAAGACTCGAGGAAACTCAAGTTCTTGATTTTGCCTGAGAAACGTAAAACGAAATTTAGTATTCCAAAACGAACTTGTGCCCCAGCAGCTACACACGTGCCTCTGTGGCACATAATATAATGCAAGATTCTCTTGCCATGGCTTGTTTTAATGCATTAATATGACATATTCTGAAAACTCAGGAAATCATAACAGCAATTTGACAACTTTTGTGGTTTATAGTACATTTATATAGTGTTTTATGTAGTGATTTAAACCTAAAATAAGATAAAATAAAATTATAAAATAAATAATGAATTTAAGAGTAAGGATAAGATTTCGTTTGCACTAAGGCTTCTTTACACTATATTTTAATAACTAAATTTAAATTTGTTTGTTACCAATACATAGGATACCTTGGGTCAAATACTAGTGTATGGAAACAGTATGATGCCACAGAGTTGGTGAAAGCATACAATGGGCCACCTTTAAACGTCCTTATAGATCAAGTAAGTAAGCTGGCAAAAGACGATGCATATAAACTGGCTGAGCTGATGTTACTTTGCAAGTAGATCTATTCAATTTTAGTTTATAATGGTTCTTATGGAGAACCATCATTTTACAAAACATCTTTACACGTTTGCTGGAATTTGCATTAATAATTGTTGCAAAGATGTCTATATTCACAATAGTGATCCAGTAAACACATATTGTTGTCACTCTCACCTCAAATAGTAGAAAAGCCTCATATAAGAATTTTTAAAGGTTATGCTCTGAGATGGTTCCAGGTGTCGTTTTGCAGACCATATTTTAAACAATAAAGTGAAACATTTGTATTTCATAATTTAATATCATCTATTTTTGTTTAATGAATTGCTTGGATCATGCAGCAATTGTAATTAGCTAATAAAAGCTGCATAGTAATGAATTAAGTCTTCTGTAGATATAAAGATTTGTGCGACTTCACTCCTTTTTCAGGGAAAATGTGACAATTTCCTCAGTCAAGGACAACTACTTCCAGATAATTTTGTTGCAGCGTGTGCACTTAGTGGAGTTCCAGTTGAAATGAGAATGCAAGATGGATATGATCATAGTTACTTTTTCATAGCTTCTTTTATGGAGCATCATATAAAGTTTCATGCCAAGCATATGCGTGACTGAATTATAGGTGTAAATGTATCTGTTAAGTTCCCTGTGCAGAACAGAAATTGCAAAACGTGTCATTTGTTGCCACTAATGATAATCACTACAGACAGTTTAAATTCAGTCATATATGATTGATAAAGTGCCTAGTGTTTTTTAACTTTGACACTGTTGAAAACACATTGTGTCGTGGTATATTATTTTAGAATTTGGAAAGTAATTCTAGAAATTTGAAAGTATTAAGATTTATTAGATAAAGATTTTGTAGAAAAGTAAAGCTGTGATCATCATGATATGATTCTGTTTGTTATAAATTTCTTAAAATAAATGTTACGATGATGTTAAATAACCATGATCAATTGTATTTAATCTGATGGACCTGTTTTTATTAGTAATAGCATAGTAAAACAGTAGTAGTGAACAGTACTAACAGTGACAGTAAAACAGTCATTTCACCATTTTTACCCAATTTGTAATACAGTCAAATCCCGTAAATACAAGTTTCACGGGACCCAGATATTTTTTGTATTAAGCATACTATCCATCACGTACATTTTTATTAACTTCTAATGTATCTTGTACCTATATAGCAATTATATTATGACATCTGTAATCTCTAGAGTGGTTGTCTTTTGACCAATGAGCATAATTTATCCTTGTTCAACCTCATTTCACAAATACAAATTACAAACAACATGCTGCCAGTCGGTTTAGTAGAAGCAAGCCTGCAAGCAAGAGGGTTAGTGGTGGCAGAGAGTCTGCAGTATGTGACTTTGCTGTTTTGGGATTTTATGCTACATATATAATGGCAATTTTTTATCAGTGGCAAGCCTGTCTTTTTTGAAAATCAGTAATTTGAAGGCATTTAAATCTATGCAGCTGACTGATAAAATCAACAGTAGGCCTAGCTATCATATACTGTGCATATATACATTATGTTATGACACAAATCAGTTGTAAAAAAATCAGCTGAGCCATGGGCTCATACTGTTGTCAACAGGTGAAGAGTATCTAGACTGGGCAGGCCACAGCAGAAATCGTATTAGAAGTGTTTTTTGTATTAAACTTATATTTGCGGGACTTTGAGAAATCATAGTAGAAAACAAAGTTTTGTAGTAACGAGTTTCGTATTAACCGTAAGTGTAAACATAATGTTTTATTACATTAAAACCTACATCATAGCCTTGGCAGGTACATAATAAAATCATCCTAATACTAAGTTTCGTTATAAGCTGAATCATATTACCGGGATTCGACTGTATCTACTTTAAATAAGATTCCGTTATTCATTTTTAGTTTTGTTTTAGCTTGTGTGTAAAGAAATAAAATGCAGATACATGCCAAATACCCAACTACGTGTCTGCATTACTCTACAAGGTTTTTTCGGTTCTTTCATCGCTGCCAAGAAACGCATTCAAATAGTGCTGTGTAAACATTTGTCAAAGATAAAATTTCAGACAACTTTGACACGCTCAGCATTGAGCCCAATCACATCACTTTTATATTTCTAGCAACTTTTACATAACAAAAAACTATCGCAAAACTATAACAAAAACATGAACACAAAGAAAAAAGTAACGATGGATAAGTTAATAGCAGCTACAAGCCATAAGCCAATGGATAGTTCTGAAGAAACTTCCAGATGAGAGTCCAATAAATCCACGTAAATTCACATTTTAACGAACCCTCCAACAGTGAATTTTTATGTGATCTTTTTTCTGAATATAGTTACAAAAGAAGAGTCTCAATTTTTTCTCTCATCAACAAGAGCAAATTTTTCTTATATTTTGCAATGTATGAACATTAAAAATTTTTGGAATTTGTTTTCAAAAGTAATGAGTTTCGTATAACTGAGACCAGCTCAGTATTTCAATAATCTAACTGCCGGATATCAGGAATTCTGTCTAAAAATATGTGCACTATGCTGTTTTAAGCAACTTGTAATTGTACATGAGCTTTGCAACAGACCAACTCAAAGACACGATTTTATTTTTGAATTATAGCTGGAGCAGAAATTTCATAATATAAACAGTGAACAAAATTCATGACAATACATCCCAGCCAGTAACAAATGGCAAAATCTTGCACATACATTTCACATAATATATTAGCTGATCACAAATCTACTTTCCTCATTTTACACTCATTATTTATAATCCTCATTATTAATCATCAATATTTACATAAGGCAGTATATGAATATAGTCATTCTGGAGAGTAGGTAAAGAGAGGCAGGATGCCCAATCGTGCCACTCATTTTCATCATCATAGCAACCGTTAACACCAGGCCACCTTTCATTACATAGTCTTTCAACCCGGCTTTCTGTGACCGGTTCATGTATTACTTCATATTCCTCTTCTTCTAGTACAACAGTTGATAAGTCAATAGGCAGGAGAGAAGGGCATTTTTTATCTTCAACTTTTGCCTCTGTTTGAGACTCGACAAGTGGCCTTCCAATAATGCTGTCAAATAGCATTTCGTCAGTTGGATTCTCAGACAGATTGCTGGATGAGTGAGAATTGTTGAGATAAAATTTCGGCCTAGATTCCGTTTCTGCTTTAGGCGAGCTTGCAACAGGTGAATTGAGTCTTGGCAAGTCAGGACTCGTCACAGTTTGTTCGTGGTATGAGGTGTGTGAGGTACCAGGAAGAGAGCTTTCTAAAAATTTTTCTACCATTTCAGCTTTGGTCTGACTCAGGTCTGCACCCATGGAAAGCAATGCAGTACTGTTCTTTCTTGTATACTTCCTTTTCTTCAAAGAGTCTGGAATCACAGATTTGTGATCCTCCTCATGTGTCAAATCTTTGATTTTATGAGAAGTGATCATACTGATAGTCGGAGAATTTAAGGCTGTTGGCGTTTTTGCTTGCAGTTCTTCGATTAGTTGGGCAGTCGTTTTCACTTTAGCCAACCTAGGCAGTTTAGTTTGCATATCACTTTTGCTTGGTTTACTCAAATCGACGTCTGTCTGCAAAAATTCGGAATGATCATTGCTAGCCTTTCCCGTAAATTCGTCTGACCTTGACAAATTTCCCATCATACAATCTACACTGCGAGATTGTTTAAGATCGTTATTCACAGTGGACAACACAACACCATTAATAGTGTCTGTTTTTGTATCTAACATTGGTTTTTTGACATTGCCCGTTTCAGGAGAAGTGGTTACAACCTTTCTTCTCCGTTTTTTATTAGCGGCATTTGTTACACTTAAGTCTTGACTGATGCCCTTGTTATTAGCATTAGTGATTAACAAATTTTTACTGTCAACAGGAAAATCGACTGCACTGGATGACAGGCCAGCAGTACTTTGTGAATGTGATACTGACTTAGGCACTGCAGGACTAGTAAGCCTGCTGCATGATGTACTTCCAGCGGTCCTAGAGAGCTGAGAGGGTGGGTTTGAATAACTCACATTTTCTGCAGGACTAACAGGCACAGAACTAAAGCTTGGTGCTACCTTTTCACCATTAACACCAGCTGCTTGTAAATGTTGTGAAGATGGCAGTAATTTTTGCCAACTTTTAACCAGTTTTTTAGCACGCTTTGCAAGTTCATCATTGTTGGTCTTTTTTCGCAATTCATTGACGAGTTTCCCAAGACGTGTTCGCTACAAGCGTAGAAAGAAAAATTAGTTACAAAAATTAAATAAACGTACTTGACATAATCATAGAAATATGGGAAAGTTTAACAATTTTCATAATAATAATAATAATAACAATAATAATGATAATAATAATTTTGCTTAGTAAGGTGCCAAAGCAGATAGGTAGGTATAATTGACAGCATTTTTGTGAAGGATATATGACAATGAAGGCTTGAAATTTTATTAACATAGGCCTAACGAAGCCACTGCGACAGCTTCTTTAATTTGTTCAGGATGGAGCCCTACATGCAAGCAGAAAAGGCACAATCTAGTACTACTCAAGAAAGCCAATAAAAAACTAAGCAAGAAGCAGAAAATCTCTAAATTAATAAACAATTACTATCCCTAATCCTGTTTAACTAAAAGTATCTTGAAATTTTAAATGTGCCTCTTTTTACCTCCAAGTCTTCTCTAGTGAATGTGGTACGTTCCAGAATAGAGATAGCTTCGATGCATCCTGCCATATCCACAACCTAATACATTGATAAAAGAAAGCAGTTTTAAATGGCACTAATTAAGAAAATCATAATCTAATCTTGCACTAGAAGCCCTCTAGAAAAACAAATCAAAGTTCAAGTGGTTAGGTCAGATGAAAAGCAAAGTAAACATGTGCAATTAAGTAGTTATAAGTAAGCAAATTTTCAATAGAAAAAAATTTAAAGAAAATCAATGTCTAATTAAAGTCAAAGTACCAAGTCATTTTATTCATCATTTTTGCCGATGAAGTGCCCAAATGTACATTAAGTTTCAGGTTTTTAAATCAATTTTACTGCTATTGCTGCAACAGTAAGTAGCTTAAGATGCCTAAAATTTGATAATGTGATAACTTGCAAACTTCTTGTATCTTAGTTAATAAGAAGGACTTGATGCTGAGATCTGTTAGGAATTCACTGTGAATATAAATACCAGGTTGCTTAGCCCACCTCTGTTTACCCTCTCTTTCTTTACCACCACTTTCAATTTCCTTTTCTTGCTCACTTTCTAGTCTTATTTATTCATTCTCTCCTTTGCTTTCTCCAAAACAACACGTCTCTAAACAATTAGCTTTGTTACAAATGTTCAACTAACAAGTGCCACCTCCTGTTTAGTGAGTGGATTTCTGCGTACATGCAAAAATTGAATGCACAGGTTTAGTTACACAAATTCCTAAATTCAAAAAATGAAATAAACAAACTAAGCACATAAATATGCCCCATAATTTTTAGATACAGATACGGTATTAAAAATTTCAAAAAATCTGGGAGTTAGGCCTTCTATGAAATTTAACAATGATAGTTGCATACACTAGTGAATGTTCTTTCCAATGATATATAGCACCATGCATTTCACAGTCCCGTTTTTCAAATCTCACTTTTAGGTGTTGAAACAACAATGCAAGCAAGTAATGGAAATCCCATTCTGGATGTAATAAAAATAGAAAGCTCTAGAGTGTTACAAATTTTGCAGCTAGATGGGCAAACTATTTTTGCTTAAAATCAATTCCATTCGGTTAGTAACACAACGACCATGAAAATATTTTGAACGTGCATCAATGTCCACTATGGCTGGATGTACTCTAATGGATGATCTTTCTTATTTATTAAGAGTACTGAGCAGTACATAGATCGAAGGAGATTTAAAGACCAATATAACCTCAACAGACATTGAAGTTTTTAATGCATTATTATGATTACATAAAGAATTCATAGTTATTATTAAACGAAGGAAACGTATAAATTAATGACATACCTTTTTCTGGCGAATTGTGAATGCGTCCATTGCCATGTTTCATGTCTTTGGCGTAAGTGAGCAGTAAAAGCTCATATAATAGTGAGGGCTTGGTTTGACTATTAACTGGACTGTATCATAATCTTGTAACTCTTGAAAATTTTATGAGAGAGAAAAGAGAATTGATATGCCAACCTTTTCCAATAAAGATTTTGCTCCTAGAAGAAGCAGAACTTTCACAACTTCAGTAACAACAGGCATAATAAGTTGCCATATTTTACATTTAGTGGAATAGGTAATAGGCTACTAGCAACAGTAGAAGAACTCACTGTGAAGTTTCTGTCTGAACTGATTTTACAATAATGATAAATGTCACACAACCAAGTATTTCCCAAGTGCAAGTATTTGATGTAGTTCCAGTGTCATATATATGTTTACATGGATTATATCTGAACTTACATTTTTGTACAGTGTTTGTGTCACCTAAATCACTGGAGCTTCTTACAACCAAACCAACAGTATACAGAAAACAAAAAATTCAAAGAAATGCAGATTAGGTAGAAAAATGTAGAGGATCAGATTTGAGTTGAAAAGGTATTATTAAATACACTGACGAGGTGAAATATTTTGGGTTTTATCAACCAGTCATTAAATCGGATCCAAATGTCCAATCTATAAACACAAAAAGCAAATTATCAAAAAGATCCCAACGACAAGAACTGTGGATATATAGTTTGCGAAATGATGTAACTGTATACATACAATAATCCCACCTGAAAAAGAGCTTTCAATTTTGAAAGTCATACCAGAATGTGGACAAGATGAAACCATAGAACAATAAAAATATTTCAAATTCATGGGTGGTTCCACATAAAGAGCAACTAATCTTTATAACAATAATCGGAAAGATGTGCTGCACTACTGTAACGATATGCAAATAGACAGGAATAAAGAAAGAAAACTAGCACTTGTTATAGAAGAGCAACAAAATGTAGGTAAGAGTGGAATGATTTCCCTGATGCAACAACAGTTAATGGAATTAAAAGGAGCTAAGAATTAAGTTACATACATAAAATAATAGTTAGTACACAAATCAGATGATTCTAACCGAAATCGAGTAAAGCCCATTTACGTCACTGCCTCACCCTTCTCATACTTATTTTGTTAAGTTATACAGAGTTCAGCTGACCATACTTACATTGCTGTGTTGGTCGATAGTCTTAAGAAGCTGTGCCTTAATATCACTAGGAGTATGCTGCATGGAGCTGTACAAAAACTCTCAAAACTAGCAGAGACAACAGTTACCTCCAGCTAGCTTGCAATCACACCGACATCCGCTAGTTGGCATAAAGTAGAAGTTGAAAATTGAAAAAGTATATAGCGAACGCCGTGCGGTTGCGGCCGCGATAGCTCCAGCCATAGTTCCAAAATCTGTAAAGAAGAAAAACGCTTCATTAAGGACCAACGGACCATTATAAGTTATAGTCAAGTCGGTAAACACTACAATATGAAGCTTACAGGTATTAACAGTATTACTATAGAAAAAAGTCGCTACTAGCACTGCTATAAAGATAATTTGTATTAAAAGCGAAAGATTAGAGCTTTAAAAAGTCTTTCTTTGACAAATTAACAACAATAATACTTTTATAGCTCATGAGTCGTACCAAACGTATAATATTAACGGGTGCATGCCTTATAAAAGTTGATAATCATGCCGTTAAACATGTAAACGAAGTGAAATTCGTAAGTGTTATCTGTGACAACTTAATCATGGCATAACGTGGGGCACAAAGAAAGGTAATCACTACGATTATAATATGATGAATAAGATCATCCGGTAAACATTTTACTGTATAAATGCTGTTTGGTAAGCGCTAGGTTGGCAGGTTATTGCGTTTCGTATTTAGTGCTAGCAATTTTGTTGGCATTGTTTTATTGCTGCCTTTGTCCCGGGTATCTTTCCTTCATTGAATTTTAAAACATTCACCTACATCTTAAGTTATGTTATGCCACTGAGATGCTCTTGTGTAATGTTGTTGCTCTCGATGTTGCCTAATTTCATGCGAGCCTTTATCAGAAGTTTATACCTTTGAAAATGATGTGCAGCACAGTCAGCACGTCACTCTTTTGAAAACTTAAAAATTAATTCTGGCAATAGGTAGAACTCGGCAACCACAGCCACTGCTAGAGGAAGTGGGCTAAAATCTGCAGAACTTGTTCTAAATTGCTCTTAATGCCACAGTGAGCGTCCTATAATATGGCCATACTGGGTGATGATGTTCTGCGATAACACTAGGTCAATCCTGTAAAATCTGCTGTGGTGTAGGTATCGTCGTCCAGAAATAAGAAAACATCGAAGCCTCACTTTCCTGAGGCTACAGAAGAGAGGGAGCACCCGATTCTGGCACAGGTTATTCAAGAAAAATTCGTGCTGCACCCGTGACATTGACATGTTATTTAATTAAGATTAAATATATTAGCGTGTTTTCTCTCTCTGCTTAAAAACCTTGACAAATACATACTTGATTTTTGGCCCGAAAAAATAACAGTTGCTAAACGCTTGTGTATAGACTTCTGTGCAATACAATTTGACTGAATGATGCATAGCAATGTGTCGTTTTGAAAAAAGGTATAACAGTAAAATATACTTTAAACGTTTATTGATACAGAAGTTTCCACAAAACGAAGCATTTCCGGCTAGAAAATCTCCTAATGGACTGCGATGGGCAAACAAATCATTCTGAATATGGGTAGCTGGAATCATTGGTCCCATAATGCGGTTGATGAAATCTTGTCCAATGATGACATCAATTCTTCTCTGGGTGTTTCTTCGTGGTGGCAAGTTCAATAGTCGTAGCTGCCGAACTTTTTCCCAAGCTTGTGCGTTTAGTCGAATTGGCTTTACTTGGAATGGAGGCGCTAGCTTTGGAATTGCATAAGCTTGAATTTGTAGACTAAAATCTTTAGACCCCTTTAGAATGAACTTCACTTTACTCGACTGTACTGACTCTATTACATCTGTGTTAAAGCGTGATATTTCTAGCTTGTATCTTTCCATGCGTAATAGATTAAGTCTAAAAGCTGCTCTGTCGCTGATACTTGAATGTTTGGCTCCACCATCAACGTAGACAAAAACTTCACGAGCCTCTTAAGTTTGCGGATTCACTGCTGTGCATGGAAACGCTGGCATCACAATGCCTTCCTCTGCTGGATAGGTGACGTGGAAATCACGCTGCTTAACTATGATTTCAGTGACGCTTGGTTCTGTCTGTACAGATAAATGTTGGGGAGATAATATCTCTCGTTTCTCGCAAAGCGCTGAGTTGTGACTGGTACTTTTGCAGTGGAAACATGGCTTCTGTCTGTTGCAGTCTTTCATTAAGAGCCGGGTACTCAAACATTTGTAGCATCTTTTAGCATTGGCTATCATTTCCTTGTTTTTTTTGGATCTACCACCTTCTTGCATTCGTCACTGTAGTGATTGTCTTTTCCACAAAAGGCGCATCTCAGTTTATTTCTCGTAAATGTTCTGAATAAGATTTGCAGTAGGGATAGCTTTTTCTGTTCCAGAACCCTGGTTCCGCAGCTGTGTTTTCTTAACTTGTCCTTCATTGGTTCGATGCAAATTTACTTCTTGGTAGTCTTGCAAAAATGAAATTAATTCTTCCATTTTTACTGCATCTCTCTTTTTGCCTTGATACAGCCGAAATCTATTCATTTCTTACGTCAGATATTTAGGTAGTTTTTCTACTAACTCCCTCACGTGACTGTCGAGGGCTTGATTTGTTGTCTTGACGTTTGAGCGATATAGTAACTGAGCGTATTTCATCGGTAATTTGTTCAAGGTTACTCAGGTTTTCTTTCACGTGTGGAACTGCTTTCAGGGACTCCCAATGAGCTTTCTCTTGAAAACCGGGATTGCCGTAAAAATTCTTCAAAATAGTGACTGCTTCACTGTACTTGTCGCCTTCCATTCCCAACCCTTTAATTTTGTCATACGCTGGTCCTTCTAAAACTCGATGTAGATCGTCTAATTTCTGTTTGTTGCTGAGTTGTCTGCTGTCACGGTTGATTTTGAATGACTCCCAGAAATTGTTCCATTGTAATGCGTTGCCGTTAAATTTTGCTAGTTCGATCTTTGGGAGCCTCGCGGTTGTAAAATTCATAGTAGAATCTGATGACATATGCGGTGGCGGACTGATCACGGGTTGCTTTTTTACCGTTTTCACCGACTCCAGGATTAACTCTGGCCTCTTCTTTGCGTTATTTTCGTTCGCGTTCGCGTTCTCGTTCTTCTTGAAGCGTTTGGAACATCTGTTGTTGCGATTGTAGAAACATTTGCATCATTGCAAGTGTAGCGTCTTGTTGTGACAGCGATCCGCCCTGCGCTGGTTGATTTACCCGTGACGTAGTTTTATTCAGCAATACTTGATCCCTGGATGTAGTATTTTGCTGTGTTGGCAGCGAAGTGGCTTCCGTCTGATTTTCGTCAGACATTTCGACCTTATCAGTTGGTCTCGTAGCTTGAATTACATTGATGACGTTACCATTGCAACCGAATTCGGACAACTGCTTTGTAGTAAACGTTCCCGATTTCACCAGCTGAATTAGTAAATTATTGTCGCAACATTTCAAGCATGCCCATTGAAATTCGCCCAGCTTACTTAATGCCTCATAAAGTTTCTCTGTTAGTACATGATCTTGCTTTAGGTTTAAACAGTTTATACACCACCAACGTTCACAGCTGTCACATATCAACCCACTTGCAACACTTTGATGACAATTTATGCATTTGTTATCTTTAGCCATAATTAGTCATTACGAAAATGTTCGAAAATTATTTACCGGTAGACAGACGTCCTAGCGAGTAGACGATCGCTCTTTCTTGGTAAACGTAGACTGCATACAAGTATCGTCGCCCACTGATTAGCAGAAAACTACTCTCTGCTACCAATTTTGTGGTGTTGACAAAAGGTATAACAGTAGAATATACTTTAAACATTTATTGATACAGAAGTTTCCACAGAAATATAGGTAAAATGATGTCTGCATATAATGTCTTGTAAAAGCCAACTGCTAGTACAGAATATAGCAAAACTAGAACAACAGTTAACTATTAGGTTAAGCCCATTTTTAGAATAGGTAACAGATAGATAGAAGCCATATCTACTACAGTAATAGCGGTTTTACAGGTTATTAATCTAATTGCAAATTAAATGTATTTTTTTATGATTTTCGGTCGTTCACAACGACACAATGTAATCAGGGCACGACTTGGTGTAACGATAAGTGCTCATTACCTTAATTTTATGTTCAGTGCAGGTATCCTTGTCCAGGAACAAGATAGTGCTAAAGAGCCACTCTCCTGAGGCTACGGAGGGGCATCTCAATTACACTAAGCAAGGCAAGAAGTAGGAATGGCTTGATAAAAGCACATAGATTCGGGAAAGTTTTCCGACACTGAAGATATTTTTCAGTAACTAATATTTTTCGCAGTCTTTGCGAGAGGCGGGTCTCCTCACTTTTGCAGACTTATTACTGCCAAATGCATATATCTGCAACGTCTTGGTCAACGTCTGGTCAGAGATCAATGAAAAACGTGTCACCACCCATCCGTAAACAGACGAGAGCAGAAAGCGGGCCACTCATTCTGTCAGACAGGACAGGACAGAGGTACCTTTATTAAAGAATATTAATTGTGTAAAAGAAAGTCAAGTGAGTGGAGGAAGTCGATCCTTTAGCGCAATATTTTAATATTTTTGAAGAATACTAATAAAATATCCAAATAAAATGCAAATCATATACACTACATGTGCTTGCTGATATCCATATGAGTAACGTATTTTATGAGCAGTTTGAAATTGGACTTACATTTCCCCATCTGGTCTGGGTCTCAGAACGACTGTGTCCATAAAATCTTGTTGCGTATTACATATTAATGTAGGGATGATTTCTATTACCTATTGCAAAGTAATCTGCTGTCTTGCTGTCTTTGTGGTACTTGCATGGCTTCTTTAATTTGCAGTCTTTATGGCACTATGTGAGTCGACACAAATTTTATGTCAATTCAGCTTTAAAATTTATTAATGGTAATAATTATTATTTTATTATTAATATCGTTGTCATCGTTGCTTGGCACAACACTGGTTTTCACATCGACATCCTCTTTCTGTTTCTCTGTCTTTCTTCCCATTCGTTCTTTTCATCCATCCCTCTCTCTCTCTCCTTTTCCATTTCTCCCTGAGGTTGCCTTTAATTTATGCGACTGTTTTGATATTTTTAGGTCTCCTGAGTCACACAGCTTTATTATTTGTAGTTTAAACATATAAATTTTTCGTGTTTTTTCTACAACTATGTTGTAAATTTCTATTTGTAATTTGTAGTTTGCTGGGTGAAAATAAATAAGAAACTTGCTATTAGAGAGTTACAATTATCTCTTTACAACTGCCTTATCTTACCATACTTCAACTATTGCAATATATCTGCGGTTTGACTTATAAAACAAAGCTAAACAAGCTCATTATAACATGAGCATTACAAAGGTCATTACAAAGAAATCCATAAGCGTACAATATTCCAAAAAAAGAAGGAAAACGTACCAATGACATGCTTTTCAGGCAGCAAAACTATTCAAGTAAACGACCTTATTAACTTCAACTTATCTGTATATACCAGCAACCATCTTATTCCGGGCTTCTACGCTAACTCTGTTACACTAAATGACAGAAGATACTGCACAAGAAATAATGAACATAATCCACCTTATAATACTCTTACTACCTTACAGGACAGATGCAGCTAGACTATTTCTTACTTCAAGAAGTCAATTGACGTGTAACATAACGTCAATCATTTTCGTTGACTGCCCAATCAGCGTGCAAGTTATTTCACACACTCCTGCAGCAGGTACGTTCAGGACATTTAGCTACAGCTCCGTCTAATACTGTTATGAAAAATACTGTTAGCGGGAGAAATATTGGCTTGATTCTAGATTTTAATATTGTCAACTGAAATTGCAAGTAAATTAGTGGAAATATGTAGTATAGTTTCGTTTATATATGCACACCCGCTTACGTCTATGAGTTGCTGATTATACCATTTTGCAATCAAGAAAATACGCAGTTTAGTTTAGTTTATGGCTTTGCAAGTTAGATAAAAAGAACTATTTGATTAACTTTAAATAAGGACAAAACAAAATGTTTTCTTTTCTGGCCAGTGGCACTAAAACACTTAATCTTCAATCAAAACCACCACAGCTACCCGGATTGACAACAAACAAGCACAATATACGTTTGCATGTTTATGTAGATATTGTAGGCTGGAAGCAAACGCTCGCTTGCGTGCACGTATAATAAAATGCTTTTATAAAAATACCGCACAAGCTACCCAGAAGTAAGCGATTATACAGAAGCAAAAGCCAGATTCTGCTCATGCTTACGCTCTTCCCCGTTTCTCGGATTTCTTTTAACTCTGAGTTGAACAAAGAACCAATGACTTTTTTAAACCGAAACGAAACATTGCTTCACAGTATGTGTTCTCTAAAGAAAAGGAAAACAGCAGGGATAAGATGGTAGGCTTATATTTGTATGGTGGTGATGTTCAGGAAGGGGTTATGCTTCGCGAAAATACATTCCTCGTGAATTTTTTGTGTGAATTTATTTTAGTGAATATTATAATTGCCACGTACGCCATAATACTATTATTTTTATGCTAGCAGTTTGGTAAACTGTAACAAATAGACGTAAAGCACAGCTGTTGCTTAGGTGGCTTGTTTCTGTGCAATGTTTGTAAGTACTAAATACTTTTTTAATAAACACAAGCCTACATTTATCAAGTCATTATTAATTTTAATATATAATTTTAATTATATATATATGTATATATATATATATATATATATATATATATATATATATATATATACATATATATAGTATGATGCTTCTTTCAGTAAGATATGCCGCTTTTAACTTTGATTTCGTGATTTTTTCGCATTTTCACGAGAAAATTGGATTCGCCATTAACAAACGTTATTAAGACTCATATTGCTTTAAACAAATGAAATGAAAAATGGGTCTTGGCATCGCTGACCTATTCAATTTCCTTTAAATACATTTGTGAGAGTCAGTAAGATGCTGCTGCTTGCCTGTTAAGTGCGTTACATTTCTTATCAGCGAAATTTGTGCTCGTGATATTTTAATGTTTCTTTAGTATTTCAGATACATACTACGTTCTTCATGCAAAGAGGCCTACGTGAGCAATTATTTTGCATGCAGATTCCACGGCTAGTATACTGTCATTCAGTTCCTGTGAGATGGTTTGCAACAGAAAAAAAGCGGGATCAAATATACATGTTTAGCTGACGAGTGTTCAAGTGGCCGATCCAAAATATATACAAAAATCGGGAAGCTAGCCAAACATCGGATGGTACTACATGTACATAGCAGCAAAGATACACACGCCTTACCCGTTTTCTCATGGACTTGGTATCGTTTTTGTGTATATGGGCCATATAATTACGTAGTGTAAACTATTTTATAAATGTATGGAAATAATGTAATGTGTTTCACAATAAAGTTTTTCTTTTCAACGGAAACCTGTTATGTTATAGATTGAAATTCAGGCCTGCAAAAAAATGAGGCTGCAATGTAAGTTTCTTATTAACAATTTTTTGTACTTATTATTGTTCTTTATGGAATTGAAATCTTGAATTGTTGTGATGTAATTAACAGTTGATGAATAATTAGCCTAGACTAACTAACTGACTAACTGACTGACTGACTAATTGACTGACTAACTCTGACTGACTAACTTACTAACTGGCTGACTGACTAACTAACTAACTAACTGACTGACTGAGTGACTGACTGACTGACCGACCGACAGACCGACCAACCGACAGACGAACTGACTAAGTAAATAACGAACGAACGAAAGAACAAACAAACAAACAAACTAACTAACTAACTAACCAATTGTTCACTCCTCTTTGTTCAGAAAACCGGTTCTTGATTTTATCTGCAAAATTTATAGATCTTCCGTTTCGATTAAAAGAAAGAAAATTCAGCCTTAATTGCGATTCGTTGTGTTCAAAATTACTTGGAAAAGTAACTGTGGGTCTCTAAAAATTACGGGTCTTTGCCAGGCATTTCATAAGCGTTTGTATGCGTGTTTGTGTTCTCTCTCTCTCTCTCTCTCTCTCTCTCTCTCTCTCTCTCTCTCTCTCTCTCTCTCTCTCTCTCTCTCTCTCTCTCTCTCTCTCTCTCTCTCTCTCTCTCTCTCTCTCCCTCTCTCCCCCCCCTCTCTCTCTCTCTCTCTCTCTCTCTCTCTCTCCCCTCTCTCTCTCTCTCTCTCTCTCTCTCTCTCTCTCTCTCTCTCTTTGTCCAGCGATTCTGATTTCTGCTTTTTTGTTTTCCCACCTGGTTTTTGTTTGCTGCATGCTCTGTGGTTTTAATATGTGAATGTATCATTTTTGTAGTGCGGGAATTTTATTATAAATAATGTAAAAAATAATATTATAAATAACTTTATATGATCTTATTGTTTTTTCTTTGTTCGCCTGAAAGTGAAACATCGTGTCTTTTCTTGGTTTAGTGGGATCTTTTTTAATTAGATTGGAAATCTCGGGTTAAATCAAGACTTTCTACAACAAGAAGCAATGAATAAAATGCAATGAAGCCGTTTTATTAAATTTTAATTTTAACGTATACATAATACATGGTGTTGAATAATACTACAAAATTTAATTTCCTCAATATATTTTTATCACAAACTGCTGCTTATATAAACTAATTGATTTGAATTCAATATAATTAAATTTCATGCTCTTATACCGGCCATTTGTTTAGTGCATTTTAAACGTACAATTTAAAGAGTTTTCGTTATAGCCTTGCAAGCTGGAGAAGATACACCTTACACTAGGCTCTGAATTATAACTACTAATTTATATAGCAGATATATACTACATAGCTACGTCCACCCGGCTATGAAGTACTAACTGGCATATGTGACATCAAAGACAGTCCAACTCTCAAAAATGATGTCGCTGAAAAGACTATATAGTAGGCCTACTGTACGGCTGCAACGCCGATTTACAAGCTTCGTATTAGATCTTCCAGCTCGATTTTGGACAGAAATCCATCACCTGAAAACAATAAAAAAGCCTATATACAAATTATCTGTTACTTTCTCTTAGTTTTGATTAAACCAAATTATGTTCTCAACAAGTAATCAACAACATGTCATCAAGTAAGCTAATGATCATGTAAGAACAATGCATTCTTGTCTAAATGTGATTCTATTTAACAAGAAAAAGAGAGCAAACAAAGGATTAATTGCTCTCGTGACCTTCTTTCCTCGTATTGCAAAAAAAGTTTTTTTCCGACTGCCCTGCTTTTAGCTTGTACGATTTCTTTTAATTAATACTGTGCATGAGTGACTTGTAAGAACAAAAACATCTATTGCAACAAAATCTCTTTCAAGTGTCCGTCATTAGTAAGAAGGCCTTTTATCAAAAGCATCTAAAATTTTATTTGTCATTTTAAATATTTTTGCACATTAATTAAAGTCATTATAAAACATTTTTATTATTGTAGGTGCACCTTCCAATTGAAAAGTCCATAACATTTTGAAAGCCCACAAGGCGTAGCCAGTTTTTAAAGTTAGGGAGGACACGCACATAAAAACGCTCTTAAATTCAATTAAATAGAATTAAATTCATTTAAATTTTAATTTATATTATAAGCACAAGGAAGTTCAAAACTCAATAAAAAACTTTATTAAATTTTAGTTATAAGTATCATTAATTATTTTTCTTATAAGCATAAATTGAAACTTATCGAAGCAATGTGAAAATGTTTGAAACAATTATAATAGTCTCATTCATCTGAAAAGTCAAACAAGATTCCAGCGGCTGCCAGCGATTGAGAAGTAGTTGAATTCAGATGAATGAGACTATTATAATTGTTTCAAACATTTTCACATTGCTTCGATAAGTTTGGCGGTTAGGCGAGTAATGAGCCGTAAAGTTTTTTCCAAAGCCATTCGATAAAAATAAGGAGACTTTAATCTCACAAGTAAACTAAAGGGTTAAAGAATGTTGAAAAATCGCATCTTGTTTTGTTAAAGATCAATCAATTCTCTTCCCCAACTCTAGATACGTCCCAATATGGGAAGGAGTGTTTGTCAGTTTCAGTTATAACCTAAGAACAAAAAAACTTTTAATTGAAAGAAGAACGTAAAAGAATTAGATAGAAAGCTGCACGAAGATACGTTCTTTTGAAAGCACACCTTTGTATTATGTATTTAAAAACAAGGAAATAAAATACTGTTTATACCGTTTTCATCAAGTGTTTGCAGAAGTTGTTTGGGTTCTAAGCCAGTGTCTTCTACTAGTTCGTTTAACACATTTGTCAACAAGATCAGATGTTCTTCACTACTCACTTCTACTTGGTAATTTGTAATACGAAGCACTCCCGATTCAGATTCTGTAGCGGATCTCTTTTTAAATCTAAAACAATGGCACAAATAATACATGTTAAAATGATTTTAGCGATAAGGACAGTTTCTTCACTAGAAATCACAAATCAAAAAAGCAAAGACACAGTTTCGTGAAAACACCAGACTATTTTAGTCTGGAATTGTTCAATATAAAACATATTCTACTTAGAATTGTTAGAATTTAGTTAGAATTGGACGTAATCTATAATATTTATGGTGTTTGCGTACGCAGAGCACTGCAGATTAGATTTAGACTAAATTTTCTCACCGAAACATGCGCACAATTTACGTCTCAAAAATGTCAGATCATAGAATTTACATTTTAAAATGTACATATTCCAATGTCTGCAATGCATATATGTCGATGGAAGCATTGAGATAAAGCATTTTATATATCATATAAAGACTGCTTTCCAACCACTTACTTAGCAGGTAAAGCGCCTACTTTGGAAATAGAATATCTGGGTTCTTCCTTTGTCAAGAAATAGAAATTAAGCCAAGGAAATGCAAAAATATGTCATACTGAATAGAGGCTGCTTTCCGGCAAATTGCCTAGGTGGTAGATCGCCTGCACAGCAGATTAGCTAGAGCAAAGTTTGAGTAACAAATTTTTAATCAATTTCTTCCCCAAGCTGACAGTGGCAGCTAATTTCGCCAGGTGGTGGAAAAACAGAAAGAAAGAACTTATTAACCCACATAAAACAATAATTGCACTTTAATAACTAATGAAATAACTTTACGATTGATTTTTGCAGTCAATGAAGGTAAAATTGAATAGTCAGTGTACTTACTCGTGTGTTATTTTTACACCGTAGTAACCGCTGCCTGGTCTGACGTCTGGACTAATGTAAGTGTTTTTTCCTACGGGATAGTGAACACCACGACTCTTACTAAAATTACAGCCTTCAGCGACCATACAAGCAGCTAATACAGTTATCAACAAAATCATTGCCGGCTTCATTATCATCTGAAAGGTTTTACAAAGCATAAATACGGCACATCCTTACATTAGTATAATAATGCAAACTGTTGCACCAATACTGAATGAGGTATTAAACAATTTATTCTTCAAACATAACTGATTACAGCTTGCACTGTATTTTGTAGCTGCATATAAATATAACGTACAAAGCAACACATAGTTAAAAGAAACAGAATGTCAAATATACCACACTTACCAATACGTCTTTAATTTGCTTTTCATTTACAAAAAAATAATATACAATATCGAAGCGCAAAAACGTTTGTTTGCTTTCGAACTTGGACATGTAAACGCGAACGAATTTTACTTACCGTATTAATTTGCTTTTTCTTTCGCTGGAATAACTTGCGCTTTCTCGGAGAAGTTAAAATAACAAGATCTTTTTCGAATTATTATATCTTGTATGAGTGTACGTGTTGGTACGACAGCTAAACGTCCTCCCCTATTTATACTGTTTCCGTGTAATTCCCCAGCTAGGATTTCCATTCCTACTCCCACGAGTGTTTCCTCCCTCCGCGTAAAATTTACACCCGGACACCGATTTTTAACGCTTTTTGAAAAGCGTGAATGCCTTCAAGCGTTACGGCTGTAAATTACAAGTAAAAATGTTGACCCAGCAAGCGGTTCTGTCTAAAATTTCGTTCATATAACATTACGTATTGATTTAAAATGAGAACAGTATCGTTCATTTGGAAAATAATGACCTATAATTTTATACTATTAGCGATATTTTTTATATAGTGGCGTTTAACCAGCATCCGGAATGCGTATGCGTTACACGTTATCCACCCGCAGAATAGCTGTGGAACAAAAATCAATAGAAAGGAACTGCAGAAAAAATAATGCATAACGCAGGTCTGATAAACGATTTTGTCTATTGCAATATCCAATTCCAATAAATCTAACCAATATAAATAGATTTTATTTATCTAATGGGATGTCTAGTTTATTAGATCTCTAATGTTCCAGTTTCAGATCATCAGATAAATTTCTGGAAATAATGTTTTGTAGTTTCAAAATTTGAAGTAAAATGAAATTTTATTAGTCTGTTAAGTTCTGTTTTACATCCTATTCGCTTTTAGTAGTCCGGTGATATTTGTTTGCGTTACCGCCAAAAAAATTCGTTGCCCATCTGACTAACCATCCAAACACATAAAATGACATAAAATAGTTTAGTTTTTTCGAAAAAAACTCAGTTAAATAGATAATAATCTTAATTACGACTTTTATTGTACAACATTGCAAACAAGTATAAAATACAACAATTTAGGGTTTTTACATAACATTTATGCCTACATTTATTATAACAACATTTTTACTATGACAACAGTTCAGCAACTTTAAAAAATTCTGCACGAATAATACAAAAAATACTGTTATATTTATCTGTAAACAAAAGTTATCTGTGGTTTTTGTTATTATACAATTAACGCACAGATCTACGCATTGGCATTTGGGTTCGCAAGTTTCCATTCTGTCAGCTAAAATTTTTTGTGGAAATTCTGAAATTGAGCGTAAAAACTGCAACGCCTGACACAGAGGCAGTTCAGAAAGAAACACCAACATTTCCATTAAATGGCAAGAAACAGAGAGGAAAAATGACAATTCCTTCCACCTAATAAACTATAAACTTTTACATTATGGCGAAACCTCAACAAAGCCCAGTTGTGCTAAACTCAGGCATTGAGTTGTTTGCCGTTCTGGCATTGCAAAGTACGTACCTGATAACAAAAATGTGGCAAACACTGCGTATATTACCGGGTTTCACTGACGTTTATGATGTCTTAACAGTCACACAGAAACACTGTAGTCCGAAATTATAGGTGACAAAACGCAAAAAACATCCAAACTTAGGTTACATGTAAAAGTCACTCTTCGGAAACTTAAAACCATGGTGTTAATACGCAATCGCGTAATTAAGATTATAGTGATTGGTTTTGTAACCATTTCAAGTAAGCCAATTTAGTTCATGTTAAGAAAAATACTTTTGCAAATTGAAGCACTTTTTCCTTAACAGTTAACATCATTGAACATTGTGAGATAGCAATTGCTAGGCCTATAAACTTTTCTTTGTGGCCTTGTTTTGTGGGGTACTATGGAAGCCGCAACCCCTACAATACTATAAATGTGACACTGCCACTACTACTTCGAATTCTGCAATTGTTGACATCCAAGTTTTCAAAACCTACTGTGTAAGACAGCTTATCGATTAGTCAAGCTTTAAGAACATTCTCATTTCGCCTATTTCTGGCAAGTTCTTATAAAGCGAGGGCTTATAACAGAAACTTTGTAAGATGCTTCATGATATCTTACTGCTCAGTTTCAAGAGAATCCCAAGTTGCCGCAAAAGGGCGTACTTCTATGTTTGACACACTTGCAACACTAGCGCTTGTGTTATTTGAAAGCACATCAAGTGGCACAGGCATTATTCTGTCTTTCACTTTGGGACTATCTTCTACTTTGTTCGTAAAACTTTGCCCAATTTTGTCATTTAGTTTTATAAGTTTATCTGTTTCAGTCGCTTGCTCCACATCCAAATCTGTAGAACCTTTGGTGCTAAAGTGTCCACTGTCTGTTGACGATGGTTTTTGAGGACTAAAATCAAGGTTAGCAGTCTGTTGATTCACTATGTTCTTTGCTGCTTTCATCATATGCATTTGTTTTGGAGTTTCAATTCTGAAAAAAACAGTAAACATAAAGTTATGAGTAACCTAAATTAACAAAAAATATTTTTCATTATGATAGGCAAGCGACTAGCTAAATGATCGTGGTGCGTTTGAAGCAACAGATATGAATCTTAGTATAGAATGTAAAGAACTGTTTAAGTCATTTAAGATGTAAAGTGTCAAACTTTAAAAAAGTCATCTGCCAACTGGTTGCTTGACTTTGCAAATAATCACCTTCTAAATTAAGTATCGTTAACTGAGAAAAATGTTATTAGTAGCGACATTAACTTAAGAGCAAGATGAAAAGCTAGTTACGGACATTATGCAATGACTGTCTGTATAACTTTGATGTAAAACATGTAATTACAAAAATTTCATTAACTTTACAGGCAATATAATACGAAAGATGCTTGTGCATGTGCATTGGACATATGATGTTGCAGACGCTATGATGCTTTTTCAATGCAAATCATATGCATATTCATTGTTTACCATAACAAATTGCATATGTATTTGACTATTTTTTAAAGTGCTCTACTGTCTATATGTGCTTCTACATTTTCACAACAGAGTGCGTGATTGTGCGACAACATTGCCATCATGGCTACTTACTGTTAGAGTTGCCCAACTATAATTTTGGGATCTTTATCTGTTTTTCCTCTCTGTTAAGGAATGAATTATTCATATGAATTTTTTTGTAAATCAGATAGTCGCTTTTTATAGAGTTGCCTTTCACACCGTTAAAAACTAAACTCGTTATAATTTGTACAATTACTTCATAGATACATAACACACGTATGCACAAAGCCATGTGTGCACAGATTGATGGTCCATAACATGTTGGTAGAGGAACAAAATTAACGAGTAACGGCATAGAACTGCATGATAGTATTGCAGTAATAATAGAAAATCTATCATTTAGATAAGAATTTATGTCTAAGAATTTAGTCTGTAAGCCTCTATTGGACAGCTGCAATCTTGAGAGATAGACTGTGAGAAATCACTGTCGAACTTAAGATCATTCAACACTTCTTGCGAATATTTCACACGCTTACATTTTGTGTATCGATAAAAGGCATAATCACGAATTTTAGCCTCTTTTCTGTCTTTGAAAATAGTAGATCTGTTTGGTGAGGTTTGTGAATTCCCAGGCCATTTAATTCGACGAAAAAATGCAAGTGTTTTCGAGTTGCTGCTCCAATTATGATGTTTCTCAAGATTGCAGCCTATGCGAAACGCTCGACGCTTCCACACTACATAAGGAGGGTGTGATAGATGTTGTATTGTTTGATGTTAAATTGAGTAAATTGAGTAGGGTAAATTGAGATTACGTAAACTCGTTGTTTTTGTATCCCATTAGCAAAACGTTTAGCACACCCTGCATTAGCCTGTTTTGTAGATATATATCTAACATTATATGCATGGGATCGTTAGGCAAAGCACCGGGACAATTTTTACAAGGAACAGTGATACAAAAACATGTAAAGTCTTCTCGAATAGGTCTTCCAAGACATAGCTACTGGGGTAATAATAACGACAGACATGTTAAAAATGTAACTGCTTATGCTAAAACTGTGTTGGAGAAAAGACTGACCTTTCATCTGGTGGTGGCGTAGGAAGTGGTCGTGTGAAACCATCTTTGCCAATCAACCAAAATGTTTTTGCTACGCCTTTGCCCTGTCAAGTTAATTGTAAAAAATTAGATGAGTGAAATTGATTGAACGCTTACTCCAATAGTAACTAAAAAGTGCAGTTAACGTGAAGTACTTCTGAATTCCAATTCAAAACTTTCCAGTTCTGCAAACATTTGTGCTGTAGATTTTACTACCCATCCGTCTTATTCACATGCTTGTGGAACAACATGCAAGAAGAAAAATGCAGCAGAGTTGGCACCAGAAAGTGAGTTAAATATAAAGCAGTGTTCGAACTCATTCAGTGCATTTAGTTTGACAAAGCTTTGCCGGACATTCCACACATTCGACCTACCATCCTCTGCACATTATATATTACATTTGTTTTCAAATATCGTTCGTAAGGTTCACGAGCCTTCCTTATGAAGAAACTCTTGAACTAGAGGATCATCTGGGTATTTCAAAGGTTTAAACATGTTTATTTACAATACTGCGGTATGCTTGCAGATTGATGAACTCTTGCGCCGAAGAAAGAGGCAAAGAGTCTACCCTATTAATCATTAAAAAGCTTTTAAAAACTCACGAGTATATTTAATTAAAAACTACGTGCTTCACTTGAAGTGTTGAAGTGTGTGGACAGCGAGATAGGTGAAGGTGGACTGACGAAAAGGCAATCTACAGTAAACGCAAAACTATTCAAGTAATTAGTAAACTAATTTTTATAAAACCATTTGCTTTTAGATGCAGTTACCTTGAGTTCCACCTCTCCTCTGTACTGTGTGTGATATCCACCTATATTTCTCAACCTCGTATAAAGAGCTTCACTGATATGTATTCGATGAGCTGCGAAATTAAAAAAACAATATGAAACATTACTGAGAGATATGTAATGTAAACACAGAATCTACCTGATAAATAGCTAATCCATATGGTAGAGTTCTCAAAACACTCTGAAACATGGATTCCACAAAATTATCACAATTGTGTAGTGGCTTAGTAAGAAATCCATCAAATTCTGCATTGTATTTCTATACATAAAATGTTATGTGTATTGACAGCGAAGGTACCTTTTCCAGTACTTTCCATTCTGGATGCCGTATTTACAGTATCACCAAATAAACAGTACCGTGGCATTGTCAGACCAACCACACCTGCAACACAGTGCCCTAAAAATAAATTTTATAAAAAAAAATTATAATTATTTATTCACACGTTTGTTGCTGATATGAATGAAGGTTTGCAGCAGTCTTGCAGATAAAAAATTATTAAGATGTCACTTTAGTAGGCTTGACTGGGATCTAAAATACCACTGCCTCAATTAAGCATGAAATCAATTGTGCACAAGCTGATTGTTGATTCAATAAGAATATACAATACACAAAACCAATATACAATAGTCAAAACAAACTAACAAAAACCAATTCTCAGAAGTAGTAACCAGCTTAAGAAACCTGCATTTTGCTATAGCTTACACTTTTAAAACTTGTTACGTACCTGAGTGTAAACCTATTCGTAACATTAAAGGCTTTTTCGGCATGTGTCTTATGACAAAGGTCCCACATTGGCTGAGCAAGTCCAATGCCATTGTTGCTATCTCTCCTGCATGGCGCCCTCCATTACGAATTGGCAGTCCACTTACAACCATATATGCATCGCCAATTGTCTCAACCTGTTCAAAATATAATTGAATTTTGGAAGAAAAAATGTAACAATAAATTACTGTCAGTATGCTTGCTAAATATATACAGAGACCATAGTCATAGCAACTGACTATGTGACTTTTTCCTAGTCAAAATTATGGCCTTTTCCCTGACTTTTTTCCTGTAACTTTATTATATTACACTCGTCTTGCAATGTTAGACTAATTAGACTCTAACTTTGAAAGGTTCTACTTTTTCAACAAACTTGAAAAACGGGGAATGTGAAAAAGTTGTGATACACCCTGGATTTCAGTCAGGGACGTGAACTTTCAGCTTACGTAGTCCCTGGTTCAAATCTAGCTTACATCCCAACCTTTTCATGCTTCCCGTCTTTCAAGTTTGGTATCATAACTTAATTAATTGTGAGTTTGTTCCACCATTAATAATAATCTTGACATTAAGATTGCAATGAAGCAAAATTTTCTTAATTAAAGTAATCAATTAGCCTTAACATATTATTTTTAGATATTAAAGTATGACTTATCCGTTAGCACTGCTAATTTTAGCTTATTACGCTTCAGAACTTTTTAGAATTTTTTAAAACTATACGCATTTTATTTAAGCTGCAATAACACAATAACAATATCGTGCATTTGTTCTCAGTCGCATCCCATCTCTGTGCTTTAGAATTACCTTATAAACGTCATACTGGTCAATTGTGTTATCAAACATTGTGTACAGGTCATTGAGTAAGGTTACAACTTCCATTGGTGTACTCATTGCAGATATGGATGTAAAACCCACAATGTCTGAGAAGTAGATGGTAACGTCCTCATACGTCTCGGCGTCAATGCTGTACCCCATCTTGAGCGCATCTGCTACAGACCTGATTACAAAAGAAAACGCAGACTGTCAAAAATCTCTAAAATGCCAACAGTAAATTGTTGATTCGATTCGCTGACTATTTTCTGTACTTCCTTGCTGCATTAATACAAACAAACTTTCAGTTTTGGCTGAACATAATTGTTTAGCGATAAATTCTAAAAGCACATGCACTTCATAAGTAGAACCGTAATAAGTAAAATTCAAGGAGAAATAACAATAAATGAAAATAGTAATTTTATAAAGTAAGAGTGGAAAATGTTACTAATTAACGATTATAAGATAACTAAAAATTGAAATCATCTAAAAGTCCGCTTCAGAAGTATAAAATTACTTACTATCATGATAGCTGATTAATTTCGATAGTAGTAGCTGTTTGCAAAGAAATTTTAAATATCAATTTAATGTTAAAATACGATATCCGTTTAGATAATTATGAACTGTATTACGGCTACGCAGTATGCATTGCGACTTGATCAGACTGGCTGGTACTTAACAGAAATGTTATGCTATGTTTACAAAATTAGTAGCCTCCAAAAAGTTAACTTACTTCGGAAGCATACTATATAGCAGCTGATCAGTTTTCTTCTTTTCCTCTGCCAACTGTTCTGTTCTTTCTCTCACAATATCCTCTAGATTATTGGAGTATTTTTCCAGCATAGCAAACATGCTATCTACTATGTTAGTTTTCCTATTAATAAAGTGAGACTGTTAATACGCGCCGTATAAGGGATCACAATTGGAGGACGTTGGCAATTCTGAAATATATTCTAATCCTACCAGAACCATAAACATTTAGTAGGCTCTGCTTTAATGTTGGACACTAGCTTGCAGGGTGCCACACTTCATACATAAAACGCCATTTGCTTTACGCAGAAAACTATACCTGTTTTGAACTTCTTAAATCCGGATCTTAAGTAAACAGTAAGCAGCCATAAAGACCAGAATGGGGACTGGACTTTCCGTGGCTCCGTGAAACCTCCGGTTTCAGCAGATCTACATAGCCATGGGATACGGATTTAATTGGTAATGTAAACGGAACGCATGTCCGTCCATGACCTACGAAGGGCATGTTTTTTATCTTGTTTTTCACTGAAGCTTCCTATTTCATATTCTCATCCGTTCATTACAGTCAGTTAGCAAACATTGAATCATTAAGTCCGGGTAGTTTAAGAATAAGATCAATATTAAATTATGCAATAATTTAATAATTACACAATATACTTTGAGATAATAATTATGGTACTTGTGAGTGTGAACACTTCGGAGCACTTCGACTACCGCACAGTCCTGACCAAACACTTTTTAATGCATTCGAGGGACCTGACAACGTGTTTTAATAACACAAGGTAAAATAAGTCCACAAATCTACATCTATTGCAAACGGGGATGCAAGTGGACGAAGTCATTAATAGTGCGAACGGATTAAGAATATTCAGGACGCGTCCCGCATTTTCTTCGCAGTGTAAACGGGGCTTAAAGAAGTTCTCCTGAATGTTAAAAAAACTAGATGTGTTCCTAAGTTAATTTTTCGGCTAAAGTTTACAGTTTCCCATACTCTAGAAATTAGTTCGCGAAGCGGATTAGGATTAGGATTAGGGTTAGGGTTAAAGTTGGCTTAGGGTTAAAGTTGGCTTAGAGAAAGGGTTAGGGTTGGGACTAGTGTTAGGGTTGTTGTATTTAAATTGTGTGAGAAACGCCTTCGAATTTTTCAGAAAGCAATAGGTTAATGTATTTTTTTAGAATCTGCACTTTCAAATTCATCGGCGAAACACATTTGCATCGTATTATTCTGATGAATTAAACTCCGAATGCTTGTCAATACAGTACAGTACAGTACAGTACAGTACAGTACAGTACAGTACAGTACAGTACAGTACAGTACGATACGATACGATACGATACGATACGATACGATACGATACGATACGATACGATACGATACAATACAATACAATACAATTATGTTAATAACTCACTTTCCCTGATTCATGCCTTTGAAGCCGTCATAGATCAAGTCAAATGTTGGTCTGGACTCCGGCATTTCCATCCAACATTGCTTCATGATGTGAATGGCTTCGGGCGGCGCTGACTGTGGCGACACCGAGGGACGTATAAGCGGGGGTGGTTTCTTTATCTTCCTTATTATTTCTACATAGTTGGTACAGATGAAAAATATTAGTCACAACACCACAACTATTAAAAACGCATCAGTCTGTATTTTCGTTTTGTTTTTTGGAAATTAACAGGTTCAATGGCCTTTGAAGTAAGTATTCACTGCAGGTAGTCAAGAGAAGCTGTATGGCACGGTTGACTGAACTGTGCCTGATTAGGCCATTAATCACAGGTAAAAGCTTTTCTAAGTCTTAAGCATAAAAGAGTACTTTGCCGCCTTAATCTTCGCGTTGAACGCAGCGCGAAGGTTCATAAATTTAACGAATCTGATTGTTTTATTTTATTAAAGACGATTAAATACAAATATATCAACATAGCAATATGCCAGAAAATGTTAATTAAAATTTGCTAAATATACTGCTGTAACATTAGATAAACGTTCAAGCGAGATTTGAAAATGTTAATCCGAGTTATTTTACAACTGAGTACGTTGAATGCTAAAACGTGGAAAAATAGAAATATCGACAAAATCAAAATAATATAACATAACATAATAAATCACGCAGTTACTGCTTTGGTAGCCTGTTATTTGAGTTGATTTCTGTATACTACTTGTGTATATCTGTAAATGTTGATTACCAGTCGCATAAATTTTATATCCGCCATAGAGGTCACGCTCAAATTCTGTACAACTTGCTTTTTACGTTTTACATTTTTTAGCATAATGATTCAGTGAGAAGGTTTTCCTCTTACCAAAATCAATGACGTAGCTGCAGGTTGAATCATCTCTTTAGTCTTTCGCGTTTTCAGAGAAAATGGGAAAAATTTTATAAAAAATCACGTCGCTACCTACAGAATCTGGGGAAAGCACAAATGCTAACAAATCTAATTGCAAAACTTGTCTTAACGCGCTCTTTCTATGCATAGGCCTACTCCTCAAAATAATAAGTATATTTCGCGTCAATGGTTGCATGCATCAGTATCACAAATTTCCAGCAGCCGATTAAAAGTGACACCACTCCAGACACTCTCGACCTGGCGGAAAAAGAAATGCTAGCGCAATTAGAATTACATGAATACTTTTTGTGAATGTACTGGTTTCCTCCTCGTACTCAGCACACAGCTAATTATGGTTTACAAGACAAGTACTAAATGCTGGATATATGCTTCCATTCATTGCTTAGACTGGATGAAGTAACTGATCGGCTTATTGATCAAATTTTTCATCCTATGTTATTTGACACATGCAGTGTGGTGTTTCAGGAGTCAACAGTTCTTTTCTGTTTTTTAAAACTAAAATGTTCGTATGTTGCCACTTGCAGCTGCTCATAAATGCTAAACTTGGATGGGTCATTTCTGGTAACTTTGTTTCAGGGGAAGGTCAATGCAAAATTTAAAATGGTTTTCTTTTCAAAGTAGGCCTAGTTATATGAACTTATTTATGAACTGCATTAATTAACTAACAGTTCAGCATAAAAACATGGAATTGAATAAATTTTAAAAATGTATAACTGTGTTCACATATAGTTTTTAAAGCAACTTAAGAACAATTCAAGTTTTGAAGTGCAATTCTCATTTACCATGCTGTGCGATAACTACACAAATAACATTCATTTGCTACATCTCAAACGTTCGTCTCGGGTATATGACGCTTATTTTGGTAACTTTTGGCTTTAATTACCTTCTGCTGTTAGATTTATGTTGCAAAATGGTGGCCGCCTCAGCATAACTTCCTGACAAATAATTGCAAAGGAGTAGACGTCGCCCATTTGGGTTCCTTTCTTCATCACTATAGTGTCCCTGAGTAATTCTGGAGCTGTCCACAACAAATCTGAAAAGCAACAAATAATATAGTGACTTTGGATGTACCTTCGATCCCAAAAGCAGGGAAATAGCAAAAAAAAATTTAAAACCTGTTGCCCGTATTTTGTATTGCCAGTAAGTTTTGGAGTTATCAGGGTCAAGAGTACCTCAAATTTAATATTAAAGGTTATTTAGCCAACATACAAACATTCAAACAGATACATATCTGAGCATTTCTTAATTATAGTCACATATACTAAAGCTGTGGGTTAGGGACCCTCGAAATGGCAATACGGCTGCCTAAGTTAAAGGGCACCTCGAGAAGGAATAGAAAAAGAGAAAGAAAGCGATGGGTGAAAAAGAGAAAAGGGAAGAAAGGCACAGAATACCAGAGAAGTTCAGTGTCGATGTAAACTTGTGATGTAAACATTGTGACTTAACAAGTCTTGTCAGAAATAGACTGGTTCACTTCCCCTATTTCTGATACCTGCATTATTTGTTGAATATGTCTGACAAACCGAAGAGTATCGATGAGCTGTGTGCATGTGACCGTAAGAAGCTGAAAGCCATTACGAAGGACGATATGATAGAAATCATACTGGCTGCCCCCCCTTCGGCCGCTTCTGGTGGTGCCGATTCAGCTGTGTTGAAACGCCTGGATGAACTATCTAATAATATTAACACTAAATTTCAAAATCTGGAGGAAAAATTGTCCCAAAAGATTGAAGACAAACATTCTGAATTAAAGACTGAAGTGAATGTCTTGCGTCAAGTTGTTAAAAATCAACAACGGTTTTTGGAGCAGGTTGACGGTCGTCTCCGAAACCAGAACTTAATTATGATGGGCTTAAGTGAAAATGAGGATATCGATGGTGCTAATTCCGACGATGATAAGATAAGGAAAATTCTTGATGTAGTGGATGTGGAAGCTGCTGTCGTCTCATACAAGAGACTCGGTACAGCTACGAATGGCCGTGATCGTCCTGTGTTGGTCATTGTTGAAAATCATGACCAAAGGGACAATGTCGTGAAGAATGCTAATAAGCTTCAATCGTCTGCCAATGCTGCTGTGAAAAAAGTCAGAGTGAAGCGAGACACCCACCCTGCAGTTCGTGCCGAATGGAAGCGGCTATTTGACGCTGAGAAGTGCGAACGTGACAAACCTGAAAACCGGGGATGCCATATTGAGTTTGACAAGAAAAAGCGTGAGATCACCCGGGACGGTGTTGTTATTGATAGTTGGCAACCAATGTCTTTTTTGTAAACAATCGAGATAGTTGCACTGAACTCCGTATTACACATTGGAACATTAATGCCGTGAAAAATAAACTGGAGATCGACTTTGTTCGCCAAAGTTTATGTAAATCTGATATGATATTCTTAAATGAAATCAAAACTCCGTTGAAGTTCACAATGCCTGGGTATAAAACTCTCCGAACTAATCAAGCAGCTGGTCACCGTGGTGGTTGTGCTATACTGATTTCAAATGTGCTAGCCTCTTCGATTCAATCGGTCGAATTTGGTTCCGATGTTATTGTGCTACGCCTCAATAATATACCTGGTATTGTTTTTGTATGTGTTTATCTCACGCCATCTGACTCTCATTACCACTCACTTGAATGCTTAGCAAAAATCAACGAAGTTATGATGTCCAACCCTCATGATCAATTTGTGATACTTGGTGATTTGAATGCCCGTTACGGGCCTGCTATTAACAAATTTTTACGTAATGTTAGTGACAGTGGTGCACGATATCTTGCTTCCGAGGATTCGATTGGATCCCCGAATGAAAATGCCAAAGTTGTTTATAATTCTTTTAACTCTTTAATCGTTGTAAATAACATTCAGTATAAAGGCAGAACATTTAAAAGTAATCTGACGTATAGAAAACGTGAGAATTGGATTTCTGAATTAGACTATTGTCTTATTTCTCCTGCACTAATCGATAGTGTTGTCAATTTCACTGTCAATCAAGACTTACGATTACCTTCGAATCATGCCCCTCTGTCTGTGATTTTTGATATCAACATGTTATCTCGTGGAGCCTTACCTCACAATCTTCTTATCAGATCCGAAGCCTTAGGTGCTCATGCAGCTGAAGTTAAAACTCCAAACCGCAAACATTGTAGCCGTCAGATCCGTATTGCTGAAACAGACTGTGTCGAATTTCAGAGAGTGATGTCTTCAGTTGAACCTCCTGATGATGTGGATGATGTAAATAGTTGTGTTACTGATATTAATAATGTTTTCCGTGATAAACTGATTAGATGTAAAGCTCCGAATCGTCTCATCAATCGTTATCAGCCGACGGATCGTTGGCGCCGTATGCTCGAGCTCAATGATTCTAAGGAAATATGGAATGCCATAGACTGGAAAGGAAACACGATTGAATCTGAATCCTTTGAATCTCCAACTAGCGAAGAATTCAAACGTCATTTCGAGGATCTTCTCAACCCAGATCGTGATGGTCCAGAGGACTTATTATCACTGTGCGATGGTCCAAGTATCCCTATCACAGATGATCCGATCGCTTTCGATGAGTTTGTTTCTGCTGCTTCCGAATGTAAATCAAGTAGTAGTGGTGGACCCTCTGGTAGTCCTGGTGCTGTGTTCAATTTTATCCCAGATAATTGGATTAATTACCTGTGTTTTGTTCTGAATTTCATATTCTTTTCGCGATCTTTCCCGATTCCGTGGTGCTTTAGCCGCCTTGTTACTATTTTTAAGAGAGGATCTCGTAAGGACTGCGATAATTACCGCGGTTTGTCAATCATGGATTCCCTTGCGAAAATATACGATCGAATTTTGTGCAAACGTTTAGAGATGTGGTTCAAACCCGATAGGGAGCAGGCTGGCGCCCAAAAGGGTAGATCCTGCATTGAGTGGATTGTGACTCTAAGACTATTAATGGACTATGCACTGTTTAAAAAGAGGAAATTATATATCGTTTTCGTAGACTTCTCGAAAGCTTACGATAGAGTTCCACGTTCTGGTTTGATTAGGGCCTTGAGAGCTCTTGGCTGTGGTCTTGCGATGCTTTCTGCTCTTGCTGCCATGTATGTGAATACGCAGCTGGTCCTTGGTGCTGCCGTTATTGGTGTTACATTAGGTGTGAAGCAGGGTTCTCCGTCATCCTGTTTCCTCTTCACACTGTATATTAACCCTCTTATTCGTGAATTAAAGTCTAGATGTGGTCTCGATGGTTTCCTAGGAAATTTACACTGTTTGATGTTGATGGATGATACAATCTTATTGTCAACATCTAGAGAAGGTATTATTCAAAAACTCAGTATCCTTATTGAGTTCTGTGATCAATCCGGTATGAAGGTGAACTTAAAAAAGACTAAATTTATGGTTATTAATGGCGATGCTGTTGATCGTCTGGACCTCGTAGTGAACCCCCTTACTGTTAATCACTGTGACTATAACGTTTACCTCGGTGCTGTCTTTAGCTCAACAGGAAAATTTAAACCCGCTCTGGAAAAACACTGCGAAGACAAATATTGTCACGTACTGAAGTTCGTGTCATTTATTTCTAAGAATTCAGCTTATCCTTTTGCAGTTAAGAAGTTGGTTTTAAATGCCGCGCTACTTGCTGCAATTACTTACGGATGTGAGTCTTGGCTATTCAATGACCTTAATCCTATTCAAGGGATGTATATTAGTGTTATTAAATGTTTACTCGGTGTGCGACGTACAACTGCTAATGATTTGTGTCTCATAGAGTTGGGCCTTCCCTCCCTGAATGGTTTTGTGAAGGACACCCAATCTCGCTTTTTCAATAAGATTGTTCGCTCAAGAGTGAATATTCCTGATGATCCGTTTATGATTGTTTACAATTTGTGTCGCGAGTCAAACACCCCATGTGCTCGATATTTGCGTAATATAACTGGATACCGTGGTGATTTTATCGATGATGACCTGAATAGAATCAAAGATAGGACCCGCGCTTCTGACCGTACGAAATTTGTCACATACTTACAACTAAACCCTGAACTCTCTATCCATCGAATTTACTGTGACAATGTTAATGAACTGAAACGGATAAAAACGTCAAGGCTCAGACTTTCCTCACACAACCTTGCCATAGAAACCGGTCGTTGGTCCCGTATTGAAAGAGAGCGAAGACTCTGTTCATGTGGACAAATCCAAACAGAACTGCACGTAATATGTGAATGCCCTGAAACACGTATCTTAAGAAACAATTCCGATTTAATATTTGATGATTTAGTGACTTTTTTCAGCGGAAATCCCGCTGATATTTGTAATTTTGTACACGATGCTCTAGCCATTTTTGGTCTCTAATTGTTACTACACCATACATTGAGTGATCTATGGACTATGATCAGCCTAAATTTCTTAAATGTTGCAACTATCTCGAAACGATTCTTATGACTTTTTGTATATATCTTTGACCATGGTCAATAAATAAATAATAATAATAAAAACCGATGCTGCGTCAATAACAATGACGACAACAATAATAATAATAATAATAACAGCAACGACAACGGCGGCGGCGACGACGACGACGACAACAACAACAACAACAACAATAATAATATCTATTTCTATTTTTATTGTCGTCTTGTCACCATTATCATTATACATGTATTGCTAAATAATGATAATTGTAACTATAAGTTGGAGCACAACACTGTTATGATGATAAGAATAAATGAATTAAGAAATGTCCAGTGATAAAAAATACATTTAAAGACAATAACTTGTTCACATACATACACATTACCTTTAGGTGTTACGGTTTTATGAACTTGTCGACCTTCGTACATCATAGGTAAACCGTAGTCCGTTATTTTGAGGACCCATCGGCTATCAATCAAACAGTTTTTGGAGGTGAGGTGACCATGCACACGAATTGGACTAGAGTGTAAATATCGCATACCCTATTAGAAAAAACCGTAAAATTTATCTACACAGTGGCACATTATAGCTGCAATAACATCAAGCTTAGATATTCTACTTGTTCTATTAACAATTACTCTTGTTTTATTAACAATTTTATTTATCACAAACTTACTGTTTTTAATTGTTTGATTGCTTCAAAGTCGCATTTTTTCACACGTTCTGCGTGTTGTGCTACATATTCAACTTTTTCATACCCCTATATTCCGCTGGTAGTCTAGTTTTTGAATACGTTTGAGTTTTTTATGCACACGTGCCTGCATGTGGCAGTCTCTAACTAGACATTTTTCTCTCAGCTCGTTTTTATGATTCTGTGGCAAATATACATCAACAATTGCAATATACATGCTGTCATGATCATCAATTCTCATCTTTTAGAAATGTCTTATTTTGTTCTAACAATATAAAATCAGACCCGAAAACTCATTAGTTATCGAAAATGAGTTACCCTTGCGGTTCGTTTGAGAAATTGAGAGACAATACAAACGTAACATTTTCTTGAATAATTTGTGTTTTAGATAATTTGCTTCGTTAAAATGCGGAAGAACTCAAACTTGCAATTCCTCAAGGTTCTGAAAACATAATTCTTACATCTTACTTAGTTACATTATTACTCAAATTGTTCTGTATCGTAACTGCTTTTAAATAATCACAGAATCAAGTTTTTATTACTCACCCGTACAAGGTCTGTCAAAAACGAGAGCTTGAAGGACCACTCCAGCTTTATGTTTTCGTTTTTGTACAACTCCTTAAAATTAAAATAGCGTTGTTAAAGGACGGGTTCAGTTAGTTTTCAGTTTTACAAAAGATAAAATAAGAAAATCTGCAAGTATAACTATGTACTCAATACCTAACATAAATGATGAACGAATCCGCGTGCACCAGCATGCTTATCACTTGAGTATGCCAGGTCCGCTGCGGTTTAATTATGTGAGACTGACCAATGTGCAACGCGCTCGAGGCAAATTATCTCATGTGTGACCGAGCAGTCTGATCTTCGCATCTTAGCCCCTGTCTCGATCCCTTAAACAACCTCAGTTTTTTAACCGGAACATTCTCTGAGCCTTTGTTTTAGGTGTCTAGCCTGCGTGACTTTACGTACTATAGTTTTCGAGTTATTTTTTTAACTTATTCGATTTTTATTTAGACGTAACTTAGATTTAGTTTGGTTTGCATGGTTTATTAAACGCAAGGATTTTCCACTCCAGAGATTGATGGTTGGCACAGCACCAGTTTTACTGCAGTGCTTGCCCGGTTTGGAAAATCAACTTGAAGGGAGCGTGATTGAAATCAGTTACTCACTTATGGTTTTTCAAGCTTATTGGAGGAACCGAGTTACCTCAAGTTAATTTAGTGACTGATTTCCTATAAATTCGTTTCTGACTTGCTCTGGCATTAAAGGCCATAATCCTGCTACATAGAACCTTAACAAAAAATACTAATCCTTGCTTTACGTTACACACACGCCTGCCATAGGCACATACATTTTTTTATTAAATTAACAAGTTACAAGTAGTGTAATTTTATTTGAAGCAAACAAATTTCCACGATAATAGGGTAGTACGTAGCTAGTGTTAGAGTAGAGTGTCTGACGGCGTGAATGGGGCAAACATTGTTATTAAAATGACATATGAGTCAGCACAATAGTTTATTTCGTGGAAGCGAAAAACGCATTTCTTAACCTGTAGATGAGGTGGAACAGTCAGTGTCTGAACGCCTATATAACGCCATAATATTATGTCATATCACTATTAAAGGATAAGAAAACCCTTTGCATAAAGTTAAAAAAATGTCGTCACGTACATACTGCCTTGTTGTGCACAGGGCTTTTTTATAGCATCAATGCTGTGTATAAACCTTAAAAAACTTATACTGCTGCGATAACCACTAGGCGCAGCCATTTTGACGGTAGATTGTTTGACACAAGTTTAGATAAAATTGCTTAAAATTTAGAAAATAATCCAGGCATTCGTAGCTCATGCTTCACTAACTAAGCAAAAGCATAAATCACTTATCTTGTCATTAAGATTAATACTGTTTCTTGTTGAGTCAGTGGTGCACACAGGGAAGGTGAGTCAGTGACGTTTTGCCAAATGGCGCGAACATTTGAAATTACTAAGAATTTTCTTTTCCAGTTATGTAAGTGTTTCAAACAGGCAAGCGTAATGCAAAGTAATATAACTTTGCATAGAAATCTTTTTGGAACATACTTTAAAATTGCCATTTCTGCCCTAGAAGGTGCCTAATTTAAATTAAATAATCTACGTTAACAAGAGATTTCTTTAATAACAGTTCGTTTACTTGATTCATGGGCAAGCAATCACCAGGTGGTTTAATGGCTAACGAGTATCATGTCACGCTCGTTATATCATGAAGACGTCATGGGTGAAAAATAATTATTAGTAACGAGAGTCCAAGAATGCTGGGTTCTAATGCTAACACGCAGTACAATGAACATCAAACGAAATTGACTTTTGCATCAAGCATCAATTTTGGAGCTAAAGTTAAGAGAAATAAAAATTTGCATTTGCATTAAATAAAATCGACGAACTGAACATTAATCCGCTTCAGCATTCGCATTTCCCGTGCAGCCCACGGAAATCCCTTCAATCTGTAGGTTTCTCTACAATTTCCTAGGGGAAAATGTCATTGTCATTAAGAGTTTGTTTCACGAGGGTGCTTCAGCAATGTGGCACTGTGTTGTCAGCTAGCAATCAAACGAAACGCAATCACCAGTTTATTGTTAAATCCACGGTAAAAGTGGACTATCAGCCTTGTGCAACTGCTGGCTTGTGATAGTACAAGGTGTTCCAAAAGAAATAGTGCAATACAAATGCGGCAAATATGGCAAAGCGATCTAGACTTCTGCATTATGGCATAATAAAAAAGAACTTTTTTAAATAAACACTAATTTATTCGTTTTTTAATTAGGTTACGACTGTGAATGCCAGAATGTTTGTAGACCATTAAGGTTATTCCTCAACAATAATTACCCATTGCGGGTAATGAGTTAAAAGAAATGAGATGCTGAAAAATTGTGGATACTCGACAGTTGAACCAGAAACCTGGGATTAGTGCTCCCAAACTACCAGTTCAACATGCCTGAGTAGGTCTGAGATTTCCTCCTTGTGGTACACAATCCATCAGCGGTACCTGTACAAAGGACAGTAGGAGGATACTACTGGTGTCAACTTTTATTATTGAAATTAGCTAGCAATTAACGATATCATTAAATAGATTAATACTTTGAATCTTAGAATGTTTATAAACCATAACAATTACAACCTATTGCGGGGTAATGAATTGAAAAAAAGGAAACGCTGAAAAATCGCAAAATTGTGGATTTGAACCCGAGACCCAAGATTACTGTTTTTTAGCTGTTTAATGACCTAATCTTTTTATGTGTGTGTTTTTTGCGTTAATGCTGTATGTTGATGCAGTAAATTCATACATCATATTGGCGCAAAATAACACCAATTTTACCCAATTTTCCTACCGTATAACTTGGTAGGAAACGTTTCTAAACTATTTGTAAACTAATAGTGCTTGTTAGCGCACAGTATCTTTGTAACACCCCATATACATAAACAACAGAAGAATTTCCTATTTGTCAGTTTTGATTCATCAGTAAACTAATAATTGATTGGCTACCGTAGCGAGAACCAGCGGTAATGATAACGGTGCTGTCTGCTTTTAGTTGTTTTCCTGTTGTTTTTTTACGTGCAAAATACTGTACATTAGCTTAAATAAAACAATTTTTTACAACATTTGTAAGGAAAATTAAGACGTGCAACGTAACGACTAGGTTAGAAGCTTACCATGAGGCTACCTCTGCTGCAAAACTCGTTCACCATACCCAAAGAAGTACCTTCATAAAAGCAGCCGATAAATGGATTGAGATTCTCGTTTCTTAAATCTCGGAGCTGCAAGAAATAAAATATTACAGAACAAAAGAAACACAGTCACTATCAGTAATTAACCAAGCAATCAAATTCATATTTGGATACTTTCTAACAGGGGTGATTAGACAGCGTTTGGTCCCAGAAGCCTGTACGTGCAGGCTAATTTTTGTAAATATGATGCCTCTCAATGCCTCTCATTGGCTACCCCCCCCCCCCCCCCCACAAAAAGGTGTAGAGGCTTGTGTATTCTGTATTCACCTCCCACTGTTGAGCAAATTCAAAATAGAGTGAAGTATCACTGAATCAGATAGATCAGCTCTGCTAATTTGACCATATTGCTCAACTGGAAGAACATGTATCTCCTATTAATTAGCCGATAGATACATTTTTATACAAACGATGCCTTTTAACTGCATGCTAACCTACGTGCAAACATGGATGCCTATTTGCCTGCATGTGTGAGACTGTGAGTGTTTTCTTGTGTGCTTGTGGTCACTGCAAGTGAGTGTCTCATAAACGTCACTTAAGCTAGATATGGTCTATCCTTGCAATAGGCAGATTTTGGGGCTTCATAGTGGATGACTATTCTAGGTAAAGTGTCCTGGTGGATAACTGCTCTAGGTAAAATGTCCTTTGTTAAGTGTCCTTAATTGTGCAGTACCACCGCTTGGTTCACGATGAGGGGACCAGAGTGTACGTAAAACTTTACGTGATTATGTTGATGAAGGTAATTTGACCTTGATGATATTTTAAGATCAAACTCCTCTAATTGGAGTTGTTACTACTGATCTGATATGCAACATATTATGCTACTTATGCAGTTCGTTTACAACACTTTCTGCAGTTATTTTCACTGAAGAGGTTTACAGTGAAATGCTCCCCTTAAGGCACTCAGTGAAATGAAATGAAATGCATGAGCGGGGAGATCAATTAACTTAGTTCGATAAAACCGAGTAAGCTGAAGATTAAAGCGTCATGTAAAAGTTAAGTGAGAAAGTTAAGCTGCCTTTTGCAGTTTGAAACTCGATGAGTATTGTTAGCTGTTGAAACTGTGTATAGAAAATACAGTGCCTTAATCATGTTTCTTTCTTAAATTGTGTGGCTGTTAACTTTAAGATGCTAAAGTGTCATCGTCATAGTTTTAGAATAATCGCTTGACAGTTTTGCAAATTAAGCCGTCATTTGTTTCTAAAGGCTGAGAATTCAAGGTAAATGTGAGCACGATGTCAGCTAGAGAAAGAGGTAACTTAATAACAACAACGTAGTTTTTTGTAATATTGCTTGCAAGATTATTGATTATTGATCGCATAAACTCACTATTATTTGAATCAAAACTTGACCAAAAAGAAGGAAATGTGAAAACAGTCGCGACTGAGTCTGGATTTGATCCACAGACCTTTGGATTGCCAATCCAACGTCATGACCACAGCTCCCTAAGGGATGCGCAGCCCCTGTAATCCAAGGAGCTTTCAATCCAATCGCAATCCGACTTGTTCACATCCTCTTTTTTAATAAAGCTGAGTTTAATTTTTAACGTGGTTTCGTTACATTAGCAGCACTAAGAAATTTACTAAAAAAGTAAATATTATATGTAAAATTATTTATGGTGCTATGCAAGAGTAAAGATCGGTAAAAATTGTCATCATCTTAATAAATAAAAAATCTAAACAGCCTACTGTAATACCCAAATATCTAATACTAAAAGATATAGAAACAGTTAATAAGAAAGGCAATGAACAAAAATAAATAAATAAAAATGTCTGAGCTCAAATATACAGATGCAGCCAAATTCAAACGCACTTTTAACGCAGTACAACTTAGACGAGACAATATTTAACAAAAATCTCTGCTGGGTCTACGTTAGGCCTACCCAGACAAGAGAGTTCTAACATGCATGCGAAACAAGACTACGATAGGAACATGATTTTTTGGCAGTAATATCTTACCATTTTCAAATTATGCATAACCTTCGTGTTGATTTCAGCTCCCTTTATAGGTAGCGTTTTAACGTGAACTAGGTCACCCTACAATAGTTCAAACAAAATTTATTTTTAATATCATCTTTAAGCATAGAAACCGTTACACAAGTGATGCCAAATAGTTTAATGTCCAATTTATAAATTTAACCAGTTTGTCTCTTAATTCTACATAATTAATTTCTAAAACTACGAGTTACTTAAAACGACTGCTCTCTTCTATAATAAGTTTGATACGAACTATTGGTCTAGGGACTCACTGAACTGGAGATGGTGACTCATAAAACTGACCCTGTCAACAGATACGAAATTTCTTCTATATTCATTCATTCGCAGTTTAATGACGATTTGTTTCTGCCGCCATCTTGAATTCAAGATAGTAAATCATTAATCCTGCTCTGTCAGTCGATGCGAAATTTATTATAGTATATTCTTGTAAATTATAGGGAATACAATATATATTAATTCTTTATTTGTCATTAAAATGGTTTACTCATTATCATAAAATTGCGTAAGCTTCAGCGTAATGTTAAGATAGCAACACTGTTCAAGACAAATGCGTCCAGCGCATACTAAAAAACTAGTGCAAAACTAAGGCCTAATTATATACAATAAATGGACATATTTACAAACACCATTATAAAATATTTTTACAAAACAATATTACAAAAGTACATTAAATTTTACATGGCATATTTTACACTATATATACATTTGACATGACACAATTAACAGAAACATGCTTTACATCACATAAATTTCACTCATTACATTTACACTATTTATACACTTGACATTAAAAAAACTAACATAACACGTATTACATTACATATTTTTTAAAATTTTACATTCTTAATTGCTTTATGCAGTCAGGGGCGGGGTAGATGAAAGTTGAGTCTGTGTAATTAGTATCAGATGCATAATCTGGAAGTTCTATTGTGTTCTATTCTTTAAAGTGGTATCAGGAATGAATGATAAAGGACTGTTTATAATCGGAATGCTCAGTTTATTGATATATTTATAAAGAAATGTCAGTGTTTTGTAATCTTGATAGGCTTCTAACATTGGTATTTTTGTGGAAGTTCTTAAGCTTGTTGCAGAAGCAGCATGTTGTTTAGCAGTTTGACGGTCCGTTGCAAATGGCAAAGCCATAGGGTTCTTTCGAAAATGATGTTTTGAACGCAAGATGACAGATCAAAAATCATTGCTAATGATTAAGTACAAAATGCATGTAGGTACTGCCGGATGCTTAGCGAAATCACGATACATATGCAGCAGCGGAAATACAAGGGCCAGGACCATCCTATGGACAATGTATTAGCCTGTGGACTTCACTGCAAGTGGATGCAATGGCAATGCAAAGCGTCTTTACTCATTGATGGTTTCGGTTACTGTTGTTTATTGAGGATCTGTGTACTAATAACTATTATCTTTTTACGAATTTTAAAACTATCACGCTTGAAAAACTTAGATATGCATGAAAACTCTAGCAGGTTGCAGAATGTAGTCCCTTTTTAGCGAAAAACTCATCTCTCATGCAAATGTAAAAGTATTGTTATATAATGATAAATGTGATAGATGGTTACGTTATATCGTGCGATTTGGCTATTATCTTTTCCAAGTACGCCTTTCTGCATTCCGTCACTGTGGTCACTCAGGACCGAGCCAAGAGAGCCGAGAGATGCTTGCAGAATGTCAGGACGCTCGATACCCGTCGACGCGGTGATGTTGGTCTGAAAAGACGCAATTAAAAATTCCAATATTTCCTATTATAATTCGTGTTCCCCTGGCGATTGTGCGCTTGACAGAACACTTACTGCATCTACATCAATCTTGCTTTTGTGACATTGGAACGGGATCATGCTTTAAAGTTAATTGCATTTTTTATAAGTTCTAAGACATTTACATTTGGAAAAGATGCAAATATTTAAGTAATGGAATTCCTTCCGCCGAAAGGCAATCAAGATGTGTAGAAATTACAGAAAAATTAAAATCCACAAAGAGCTGACATTTCGATTTACTTCAAATTCAGCAACCCAAATCAGTTATTTTATTTATAATCAATAAATCCCAGTTCCGTTCGCAAGGACACACTGGATAGACTTGAAAACTTGAAAATAGCATGGTGTACAAATTGTTCTGGTATTAGATTAATTACTAATAAGGCGTAATAAGTTGCTATACGACTGAAATAACATCTGAAAACACTGCATATGAAGGAACGAAAATAATATGCACTAAAAACTAAGATCTGCTCTAACTCTTGAAAAATCTTAAGGAATAAAATAAACGTTGGACTCTTCATCTCACCTTTCTTAAATTCAATAATTCGACCTGTATTTTCTCTTTAGTGAAGTTACATTTTTAAATGCAATAGTAAAGCGGTATTGTGTTTCTAGTAAAGTCTAGTAAAGGCAGGATTAATTATCTTTTTCGTGTCTTATTTTTCCTTGCTGCTGTCGCATTCTACATTTTTGTAATGGTGATTCAGTAATCTTTATATTAAGTCGACGCTATATAGTCTCAAAGTTGAATTACTACTACGAAATTCGAAGAGGATTCATATCTCTACTAGTTTGGACAAATGTTAGCCATTTTTCATTTACTGAACAAAAGCACAGGTCTGCCGTTACTTAAGTCGAGTAAAACAAGAAAGAAAGAACCGCCAAACTTGACTGTGATACTATGAAATTTTTCTTAGTACTTAATTTTCTTATTACTCAGTTTCATTGAAAGCCATATTTTGGTATTAACAGCTAGGCAGTTTATCAAACTACATTAATTTATTTCAAATTTGACCTAAAGTGATTTGGGCAAAAGGAAATTTACGATGAATCCCCCTTCGGCAAGCATAAGCGTCCTTTACTTTAATTTCTAACATAATTTTCGACATTTAAAAATTTTACCAAAAAATTGTGTAATTGAGAAGTAACTAAAGCTACGAACAGGTACCGCCATTAAAAAATAAAAAACACACCTTTGATTTACCGGTCATTAGATGTCTTGTGTTGGCAACGAATACCATATCGTTGCTGTCTAGAATTACTTTATTCTGACCAGTGGTCATTTCTCGATGTATTATTCTCTTTCTGCAAAATATAATGGTTGTAAGTGTCATAATTGTTAAATATTCTTTCCTGAGCAGAATTTTGTGTGCATTCAATGTATGGAGGAGCCACAGCAACAACACTAGAAATATTTTATGGCGATGAAACGACATGGAGATTAAAGGCTTTACAATTATGGCAGAATAGATTGTCAGAATGCTTTACTGTTATTAGGAAAAAGGAAATAAACGAAAGCCCTATTATGAAACCTGAATGAATGATATGTATGATTCAGAACTGTTGGTAAAATCAAGGATTGGTGCTCTGGAAGTCAATGGAAACGGATCATTTGGAAAAATCCCTTGCATAAATGGAGGATAAATGATAATGATAGGAGTGTAAAGTGTTAGAAACTTTAGAGTACATTCTTTTGAAGTGCTCTCTCTCTATAAAAATGAAATATGAATGATTTCGTGGGAAGGAGTCTCTGATGATGATCGAATAAATTAGAATTTATTTAAGAATATTGATATGGGTAAATCAGTGATATAATGAAAAGACGTTGCAAAGTTTATGGGCATTAAGAATGTTTTTTTCTTTTCAGCCAAGTAGCAGGTTTTTGACTGCTCACCTTGATAGAAAAATGTTTGAGGCCCGGAACTGAACTGAACTGGACTGAGAGGAAGGAGCTCCTTCGTACTTAAAAAGAAATAACTTAAACCTACCACATCGAAGCTGCGATTTACCATTCATTAATACGAAATACTTTGTTTGACACAATTGCAAGAGCGGCCAGAAAAACATTACCTACAAATTTTTCAACGAAGCAAAAATTACGAGTTAGAAAGGCATAAAAATTTAATATATTACGTGTTATACACAAGAAAACATTTTTATGTTTTAGTTTTGAAAAACTGTTTAAAAACGTAATGTTTAAAATTTTATTTCCATAAAAAGCAATAGGAAAAAAATTCCAAAATTTATTGTTTTAAATGAAAAAATACACCTTGGTATTTCCTTTGTCTACATAACTTACATGTGCTTTACTTCTATTTCCATCACGAAGCCTAGGTCAGAATTGGTTAATAACTGAATGAACCGTCTTTCGCAGAAATTCAGCTCATTGTTGGAACAAAACTTTTTTCAATTCAAGGAACATCTTTTTTGATTTTTTTTTGCGCGATACACTCGCTGAGATAAGTTCTCGAATATGCTAGAGTGTTATAGTCAGGCTTGTTTTTTTCGTAAAGAAACATTAGAGGCTGCGTTTTCATCTAAAGCAGTAAATTTTCTTTGTTATGGAAATACAGTTTTTAAAAAATCCAGTAAAAATAAAACATAAAACGTAAAACTTATTTTTCTTGTGTGTAATATATATTCAAATAATATATAATATAAAATATATTAAATATATTCATCGATATTCTGATAAATTTTTACGCTTTATTACGCCTTTACGCCAATTTTTGCTTTATTAAAGAATTTCCATTAAAGAGGGGCTCCATACACGCATAAAAAGACTTTGCTGTGATACATGTCATGTCTTTATAGGTACATATAATGCTAACAAAACGTTTCAGCTTTGCTAATCATGATGTTAAATTTCTTTAATTCGTAGTTTTATTTTTTTGCACCAGACGTATTTGTCTATTAGCAGTGTAGCCCAAGCAGTCACTGAATGATATCTCACATTGTATAATGTATGCTGTCATTATTTTATGGCAAATATATATATATATATATATAATGTAAATATATAATATATACATATAAATGAGCGTAACCATGTGCATAAATTTCAGCACATCATCATAAAACAATTCGAAAAATAGTGTTTCAAACAAAGAAACTTAGAAAAGTAGATGATCTTTATAATATATTTGAAATTATTGTAGATTATATAAGACCTGAATAAAACTTCTATAATTTGACATTGGAAATTTTTTTACTGCGGTTAACAGAGACAAAGACGGTTACAAGAAAGCATCACGCAATATAAATCTTTCAGAATAATTACCTAACTATTAATACTGCTCCAAAGCCAATTCCAGCCGCCACTACTAGAGCAACAATGATTATTATCAGGTTGGTCGAGCTGAAATCTGAAAGGTTCAATACAAAAACACAATAAATATTTTGAGAAAGCGATCTATTGTATAGGTTTTACGAAATTTTCGGTAAAACTTGTTGATAATTAAGTCGATTGACTTAAGAAGAAAAAAGAAAAGACAGAGTGAAAAAGTAAATGATCACTAACATGTTGTTTACTAGCGCAGACGATCGTTTCGACAACAACTGTTGTTAACATTCGCGCTAATAAACACAGGTTGATTTCTAGACGCTGGCATTTTTATGTATTAAATTATCGCTGTTTGTGAGGTATCTATGGCAGTTTATATAATGCATATAGCATAAGATTCCTACATTGATGTTCCCCTAGAATGCAACCAAAATAATAGGCCAGCGAGTAATATTAATCGATTGCAATCTTAACTGGTAACTTATACGGGTAACAAGTTCGAAACTCAGTACTGAATATTTTGTGCCATCCTTCTAGACTTCCGCGACGTCAAGGAAGAATAAATGATGAAAGATGTTGTGCAGGGTAATGTGTAAGCATACGTGTACTATGCCAGCTCTAATTCGCCCGGACAAAACGTTTCTAAACTAAATTTGAACTAAAATTTATTCGTTTTTTCCACTAGATCAATTTTAGAATAGCGATTTTTTTTCACTTCTCAGCATTTTGCTTGGTCCACTCAATCTGACAAGAAAACTTTATTAACCAGAAGAGTCCAGTCTAACAGAGCATACCCGCGAATTTGCTGGTGAGTTCCTTTTCATAGCTCGCAGAAAATTAACTGCTGAAAAAATTCATTAATTCAAGACGCATTAATCCAGACCCATGTTCGAAATATGGGTTTTACATGAAAACAGCTTTTGGTAAAACCGCAACCAAGCCTTATTGTTCACTATTGTGCGAAAAATTGTAACACCTAATTAACAACGATCATGGCAAACCGACTTCAGGACAGGCTTGGCCTATTGTTGGCAGATGTTAACGAGGTTAGCCCCACGCTGCGTTAGGCAACCCAAAGATTCATTACCGTAGTTTAGCGCTAATAATTTTGCTCCAGTGTGATTTTACTTTAATTTAATTTAATACGGCTCTAATTCTACTTCAGTGCGATTTTAATTACTGTGGCTTTAACTTACATTTTATTTTAAGGTGATTTTAACTGCTGTGGTGGTTTTTTAATTGTATTCTATTTTTAACTAGATTGTTTTTTAACTAATGTGATTTTGGTATGACCTTATAAATCATGCTACTCATGCTGGGATTAATAAATGATGACTGTTTCTGATGTGACGTGGATCGTGGTTAATTTTAATTTAAGTTAAGTTAAACTTAGTTAATAACCCGAAAATGTTCAGCGTTATTTTCTAATGGCCGCCTGATGGTCATCCGCAGTACGTAATGCAACAGCTCAACAGTTTTCTCAGCGGCCGCAAGAGCTACCTAGTGGTGAACGAACCTTTGCTATCAGTTAATCGGTTCGTGGTGGTTTCGCCACGCGCGGTTTTCATATAAAGTCCATAACATGTATCTAGAGCCTGTGTATTGTACATGAGGGCGCTTGGTAAAAATATTTTGGCGGCGAGTTTGGGAAATTTTGGCGGCAAACCAAGGTGATTTAGGAATCAAAGGCATTATTCCATGGCTAACGAATGCTACCATGCTTTCTATGTAAACGTCGCTTCTGAACTCTTCTTTATTGACTACTAGCAAACTTAAATAACAAAAAACTAGTACGTTTCGGCATTACCGGTGAGAACAAAAAGTACAGATTATTGTTATTCAAGTTTGCTAATAGTCAATAAAGTAATTGTGATGTTGTTAGTGGATGCTGCACCAGTCTTATTTCTACAGAAACCTATAATTATTATGAACTCATGATTCTGCAAACTAAAACAGAGAAGTTTTTTGCCCTTTTAACAAACAATTGAATGAATATTTCCTTAGAGCTAAATGTGCTGTGCTCTCTTAGCTCTCTCGTAATTCAGCCTTTTGTGCTCGAAGAGCATAAATAACGAGCTTAGTGACAAGTTTAATTGACCGAAATTGCAATACTCTCACTCTAATGAAATTTTCAGTTTAGCTTATTAAATCTTCGCACATTATTTTGGAGGTAAATTAAACTAACTTGAGTATATAAGTAAAAAAGCGCTATGTAAGCGAGAGCAAGAATATGTTATAGATAGACATAAAAACAAAATACTACAATTTCTAAAATTCCACAGAAATAGTAAAACTTGAAAAAAAGAAATTCCACAAACAGATATCAATATAGTCATGAAACTAGCTTTAACGATTTTGAACACGACTTATTAGATGTTTTCACAAATTTTAAATGAATTATGCTTATAGTATAGCTTCCAATCTAAATATTCAATTACATAATACTCAGAAAATTTACTTCTTTGCTCATTCAATAAAGTGATGATACCATTTGTGGGTTTTTAGTGTCTCAAAAAATAATATCATTACATTGCAGTTTTAGAGAGTCTTAATGTTAAACTAATAATTTTAATAATAAATTAATAAGTTAATAAATTAATAATAATTTTAAACCAGATCGCTAGTCGTGTTATTACCATTTGTTCATTTGCAAAGTGGAAAAGCAATTTCAGATTAATAAAATTATATAGGTCATTGATATAAGTTAGAAACGTAAAAGATCCCAAAATGGAAACCCAGAGGACTAATGTTTCGTTAAGTATGACACTATCACATCTAACTACTTCTGTTCCAGTTTCTCATTTGGCTTTGTTGAGTTCAGGCTAAAACTGTATTGCTCAGGTTTCAGCAACAAAATTACTTTCAGTGAAAATTCAGAGGTTTTCGCTCCTCACCCACACAGCGCAATTCTATGTAGCATGCAGAGGCAGCTGCATCCGATTTGTTCAATTAACACAATAGCAAGTAAAGGACTTCTTCTATAAGCACAGTTTTAAGCGTACTGTAAACTCAAAACGTAGGTGTTATTACAAACAAAATGTGTAGTCAGCGAACCCAAGGATTGCGTTAAAAAGATTCTGACAACTACTGGCTGACTAAAACTGCATCGTCGACGGCATAATATTGGAAAAACTGGAAAAGGTAACCGTTAGCAGCTTCAGGAATGAAAGGGTTAACGATCATGGTACAAAGTTCTCTTTTCCTGTCGTGACAGCGGCTTCTATAAAAGTCAAACTTCTAAAACAGCGGGAACAATTAGTTTTATAATTCGTCTTGAACAGTTTTCACTTCGGGATAAAGTAAATGCAGGAAATTTGAACTGCCAACGTTAACATGATTGATTTTGCTACCTGCGCTCAGCACTTCGTTTAAGCAGAGTCACAGCAATATTCTTTAGTTAGCCATAATGGATGCTATGGGTCCTTCTCTGACGCATTTTTTGTAATTAATAAAAACATTTTCTTCTTGTAAAATAAAGATTTAATTGTCAAGCAAGCAGAGTGAAATCGATGTAGGAAAATTTGTTGCCTTTTCTGTTTTAGTTGTAGTAAAACTATGTACGTTCTTTAGCTCTAACGTTTTCTGTTTTTTCTTAGGGGGGGGGGGGAAAGTTCATATAAGGAGTTTATATACATATTTAAGGCACTCCATCGCATATCGGTGTGATTAAGGTGTGGCGCCCCTACCTTGAAAAGCTTGGGGATATTTCTACCTCTTTAATTATGCACAACTTAAAATGTTTCATTTGCACTGGATGAAGTTTCACGCTAGTACGACATTCACAAAGCTGAGAGCACAGCCATGTGTTAGAGCCTTCAATTTGATGAAGTTAGCGCAAAGAAGAAGAACAGAAGAACGTAGCACCTCAGCGAAAAATTCTATTAGCTCCTAGGAATTATTTAGTATTCCTATTAAGACCTTTCCCTTCATGTTCACGTAACAGCTATAGATAATATAGCTGTAGATAATGGAAAATAAATGGCTGATCGAATATAATAATGGTATGTTCAAATGAGAGACAGAAGGGATAAGCAAAAGCATAAAAAATAAGAGAGAGCGCTATCGTCCCATACAGTAAAATTGAAAGGATAAGAGATGGTTCCAGAGATGATTAAAAACTAATGTACAGGGAGTGAGCATGAATACATATTGTGTGGTAATACGTCCTGTTTTTCATGTTCTTGTATAAGCACACGCAGCTAATAGAACATGGAATCTAACTGCGGTATACTAGCCGCTAGTGTGATAATTGATTTCTTAAAATTAGGCTAATTTGGCAATCTATCTGTTCGTCACACGTAATTAAGTTCAACTTCGCACACCTGAGCGGTGAATCTGATTACCTGCGCCTGCCAACGCAAACGCTGATTGCGGGTACTTTCCGCTGAACTGCAGAAGTACTCTTAGCGTATTCGTTATTTTCTTGCTTGGCTAGTTTTATTTGCTTGCTTTAATGTGGTCTTGTGAAATGGAGTTCTCTTCAGCCTAACTTCACTTTTAATATTTATTAGATCACGGATTCAGTGCATGCACCTGCAGTCTTTCAGGTGCGTTCCAGTAATGAGGCCAACGCAAATAGTGATCAAATAAAAATTGCATGCGACAAAAGTATCAAAATTAATTAGGCCTAATTACTTCTCGACCAAAATTAGTGTTGAAGGCGATAATGATGTTATTGACCATGATGATGCTGATGATGATCATGATGGCATATGAACCTGTTCATAGTAACTATAATGATGTTGTTGCCGTTCATGAATATGATGATGATGACGAAGATGCCGATAATGACGAAGATAATGATGATAATGATGATGATGACCATGACGGTGGTGGTAACGATGATTAGTTAGCTTTCAGTTAACGCATACGTAAGCTAAAAATCTTGTACATCGCTGGCTAAATCGTAACAAATTAAGCTTACATAACAAAAGTTGTTATTAAACGCATGTTTTAGCACCGATGATGACGTAGCATGTTATTCAAGATACCTTAATAAGCTTTCATTTGATATGATGGAGTACATAATTCGCCACACATTGCAAGCTCTCTCATATTTTCGCAAGGTTCCTCTCAGGATAGCAGTCAAGACATGGAATAAAGGAACTTTGGCACTTATATTTGGCGCATGTCTTTGAGTACCGATTGTCTGAGCGAGGCAAATAGGACAGGAAATAAAAATATTTAATCCTAGGTTTAAAATAGCAAATTGTGTTTGTCAACCTAAATTGAAAAATATTGTGATGCGTGAGTAGGAGCTAATTCTAGCTCGATCATACGTGAGTAGGAGCCCAGTGAATAACGAGTTATTTTCCTGATCCAAGATTATTTCGTCAATATAGTGCGCCTGCTCGACGTTGCGTTTGCTCAATAAATTTGCCATTATGCACAGAATTATGACGTTCGAGTCTTAACTGGATTAACCACGCAAACTGGATCAAAAAGTCATTAACTAAAATCATACTAAGTTAAATCTCGTTTGAGGGCTTCCAGAAGAATGTCTGCTGATCGATACCTCAATTTAAAGAAATGTACGTAACGATTTGCTAAGTCATAAACAGTATACATGTAGTTGCCTTTAAATTTCCGTAATAGACCAATACTGCACTTTTTCTCAGCTCTGTACAGTTTTTCACTTTTTTATTTGCTTCCTGATCCAGTACTCGGGTTCTAGATAACTTAGACAACGTCACTTGCGCTGTGGACACTGAGTTGTAGGAAATTTGAGTAGTAGGCATATGGGCAATGGACACTGGACAGTTGCACTTTAGCAGAAGGACAAACTAAAGTAACCGTCTGTCGAAATACACGTGCGTCTGTTGTCACTGTTGCGGCTGTAATTGCTGTTGTTGTTGCTGCTGCTGTTGCTGCTGCTGCTGCTACTGCTGCTGCTGCAGCTACCTCCTACAGCCCCTGCTGCTCCTAACATAATGTTAAGGCTGAACATTGTTAGACCGATAGAGCTGTAGATAGCCTGAAAGCGAGTTTTAGATAGACGTAAAAACAGATAAGCAAACAGATATAAATATTTGCATCCAGGAATATGCATTACACATGACTAATGAACGTATTTACGCCCTTTGGCGTCGAGGTTCACGCATTGAACAATTTCAGATTTTTAATAACTAATCTATAAGTTTGGCTTCTTTGCATGCACTTTGTGTATTTATGGCATTGTTTGCCCTTTGTTTATTGCATTGTGTTGTGTGAACACTGCACTCTTGTGAAATTGCATGATTAGGGTTTTCGGCAAAAATATTAGTTTAGCGTTCCGGGCTGAATTGGTGTTCTGAAAGGGGAATCGGGGGCGGAGGTGAAGGATGCGAACGGAAGCCACAGAGATTTAGACAAAGTCGAGGAAGAGAAATAGATCAGAAAGAGAAAATACGGAAAGTCATTTTTGAAGTCATATGAAAGACTGTCCACGGATTATAGAAACCAAACGGGCGGTAAATTATTAACATGGATTCAATTGTGAAAGATATTTCATCATGGATGGCAGCCAATAATTAGCCATCGTGTTAGAATATGCACAGAGTGATTTCCGCTTGACAGTTAAACACAAAATCTGCTAATCATATAATGGCATAAAGTACATAAATAATAGCGCACCTTCACTTGCTGTTATGCACGGCATTGTTTCGTTCATTATACAGTCCGGATCCGGTTCTATAAATCTATTGGACGGCCATAGTGGTAGATTTACTGACAAATCACCTGATTGATTAATTGTAATAACTGTGCGAAACCATTCCAGTGATTCATCGTAGCTTAAAAGGACGTGATCATATTCTACGTTGCCGTATCCATCTGTTTTTTCCGTCGTCAGGAACCCCTCGAAAGTCAAATTTCGGGTATTCTGGGCCACAGAAACTGGATCAACAGCGTTAAGGTAGCTGCCCTCCTCGGTCAGTGTTTTGTTCAAAGCGTAGGCTAACAACATGATAGCGTTGTAAAGCGGACTGATGAAAATGTTATCCTGAAAGAGAAAGAAACACGATTTTCTAGGAAAATAAAAACTCAACTTTGTACTGCATGCCGTCATGGTAAAATTCGCACAAATGAAGGAAGGCGCATTCATTGCTAAAAAGAATGCTCACTAATACAGAAATATTGCATGTACACTTCTGCATTAAATATATATCACATAAACTGTATGCTTTTTACAAAATAGCACGATTCGATTCGATAAAATAAAAAACGAGAAATATTAACTGATGCTACTGCTATTAATGTTGATTAAAATAAGTAACAATGCTGTTTAAGCTATAGAGCCAGTTTGTGTACAAGCTCCTCTGTTTTCTTTTCTCTTTTATTTTTGATGTCTCCTGTCTACCACATTCCACCGCATAGCTTTTTAAATGTCTATTACAGTTTGTTTAGTTTTTGTGTGGGCAGATCTGCACAAAGACGGATTTACAGCTGGTGTATGGTCTGTTTTATCTCTGACAGAATTAGGAAAATTTGTAAATCAACGAGTAAAATGTTGAGAACGACAGGACATCTAAAACGTAAAAATAAAGATAAATTTTTCGTGCTAACAAAGACAGATCGACAGAAGCACGGATTTGTTTTAAATCATACCATTTTCTCTTTTTAAGTCGCTTATTTTTGACGAAAAGGGAGGCTTAACTGGCCCCAAATTTCTTTCGCCTCAAAGTTTTGCCAATTTCTGTATTTTTGATGCATTTTGTTATAAGAATTTAAATTTTGCGGCAAGTTTTGTTCTTATTTATGACGTGTTTAAATGTGCTAAAAAGATAACCTTACCCCATTTTTAAAGTTGTCGGTCTCATTGAAAGGCAGATTTGATATTTTTTCAATGTATTGTTTATTGAGCATTTCATAAGGACCACTGGCTTCAGCTGGTATCACGGTCAAAACAAACAACATTACACTTGAACTTGCGTCGATAATCAACTGAGCTTCCCTGTAAATAATAAGAGGGTAATCAAAGGTGATACAAACCCACAAAATTGAATTTTCATGATAAATTTGAAAGACAACAAATAGGAAAAAAAATCCCAGAATACAACCTGGATTTGAACCAGATACCTTTTGCTAACAAGCAGACGCCGTAGAAGACCGCTAGGCCACAGTCCAAAGTTAACTCCTGGTCAACCAAATCCAACATTTCCAATGTCAAATCGCTTACGTTTGAATGATTCTAACTAATTATAACATTACGAATTATTTTATTTTTTTGTTACTTTTCGGTAGGTAATTAATTATTTTGCTAGGGAGATTATTAATACTTAAGATTCAATTGAGCACAGACACGAACAATTATTGATGCAAACAGTAATGCATGCAACAGTAAAAATTATCTTTATCTTAAATGTGCGTTAACAAAATTATTAAAATCAGTGGGGAAATGTTACGAAAACATAGTTGCACTAGGTCTAAATGTCAATATGACGATTTGTATGAGAGTTAATGTGTAATCTACAACTAAGGCAGGCCTAGGAGAAATAGATTAATTACAGTGCTCTTTATAGCTGTGTACAACAGGGTTTTGGTGAAAAGATAAGGTGTAACTAAAAACTTATATCAGCGCTGAAAATACGTATTATATAAGACACTTTCATTTTTTTGAATAGTAAGAGTGTGCCTGGTATTTTCTTAACGTTTATTTTCTCAAGTTATTTTAAAATTATTCTATTATGTAAACTAATAAAGGCAGACGAGTTAAATGGTCGTGCGCAAGGTGTTTGATCTTTTACTGAAAAACAAAACTTGCCGCGGTTCAAAAAAAATCTGCAGGTCTTTGTTTTTTATCTGGGCAGTCTTACCTATGCGACTCCCACGTTACCTAACAGGCATTAAACGACTGCAGAGGAAATACGTGATTCGCGTTTGTTGAAGTAACTGCTCATGTAATTACAAATCTAACCGTAAATTATGGCCACGTAACTGCATTAGTTAGAGAAGATATTTAACTGCGCGGTTCGATCAAAGTACAGTAAATAATTATCGTAGGTGTAATAGACAGAAATTACGAAACACTACAAACGATTTTGTGACATCACCGGTTAAATTGCAAAATAATTAATCTGCAAATTAACCTTTTGTAAAATAAATAAGCTGACAGTTACAAAACTTAAACACCACTTTTTTGTGCGACGTGTAAAATCCTATTTTCAAGATGCTTACTTATTTATATACTTATTTAATTGCATATCCATCTCTCCATCTATCTGTCTATCCATCCATCTACCACCTACCTATTTATCTATATACATATATATATATATATCTGTCTGTCTGTCTGTCTGACTGTCCGTCCGTCCGTCCGTCCGTCCGTCCGTCCGTCCGTCCGTCCGTCCGTCCATCCGTTCATCCACCCACCCACCCATCCATCCATCCATCCATCCATCCATCCATCCATCCATCCATCCATCCATCCATCCATCCATCCATCCATCCATCCATCCATCCATCCATCCATCCATCCATCCATCCATCCATCCATCCATCCATCCATCCATCCATCCATCCATCTATCCATTCATTCATCTGTCCATTAATCTATCTATCCATCTATTTGCCCATTTGTTTACTTATATATTTATTTGTTTATTTGCTTATTTATTTATTTATTTATTTCTTCTGGCTTAAAATGACTAAAGGACTAAAGTGATCTGCAAATAAGGGATACCATAAGTCCAGGCTGAGTACTCTGATTTGTGTAAAGTGTAGCATTTTGCCAAATGAGCTTACAGCAAATGTATTCAGGAAACCTTACAAAATGCGATTTGCATTAAGTCGCCAAAATGTAAAACTGGCTCCGCATTACAGCTATGTCGTATTTCGGCTTGTCCTTCGTCTAGTCATAAAGTGGTTCGATCAAACACCTTGCGTACAACCATTTAAATGCGTCTACCTCTATTAGTTACTATAGTACAATAATTTTAAAATAATGCACATCCATTTTCACATTTTGGTCAGTTATAAACAGTCTTCCGGTTTGAAATTAACCGTTTTACTACTATATTAGGGTACAATTGCAATACATCAAGTGAACTGCACAAGTTGTCTTAAATCAAAAGTTATCCGAAGGCAAGTTGTTGTTTAGTGACTTCATCTTGAGTTAGCAGAAAATTCAAGACGCCACGACTTTTTACGTATTTTGAAACTAAAGGGTCTCCAATCCTAAACCTAATCATTTCCTCTAATCAACTAGGCGAGATCAGAACGCACACCAAAACTGCCACTTCTAACAACAAATATAAATGTTCGTTTTTTGAAACCATAAAAGCGGTTGCTTAAAATGACCATAGTTTAAACGTCTTTATTGTATTTAGTCCACAGATTTATATGATTTAGTCTTACCTGGATGGATTGGAACTGAGTTTTGGCACACGTGTGTAGTAAGAAGAGATTGTTTCAATTAAGAAAAAAGCAACTCGGTCGTGTGTTAGTCCCGCTGTTTTAGCAGCATCCAAAATCTTTGAAAGTCCAGAATTCTCATCTGACGTGTCGATGCACAAAATTATCGCTGAAAAAAAAACGACAGGCTGAATTCACTGAGTTGTTTGAACTCGTGCTACTGCATCATTGTCAGTTTGTTATGCTGGCATCGCTGTCAGTTTGTTCTATGTCACGGTGTATGTTGTTTGTCCGTCAAAAAAGGCTATCCAAAAATACATTACTAATAGTTCATATAAGATACTTGCAAAATTTGCAAAAGAGACTGTTTGGGTTGAAACAATCCAGGGTGACTGCGTACCTGTTTTACCAATACGCTTTTTTATCAGCAGATGTAATTTGTCATGCATACAGCTCGTTGTGCCACATCAGCTATGGACAATTAGCCTACTTACAAACTTACCTGTTTACTCACTTTCTTACTTACTTACTTACTTACTTACTTACTTACTTACTTACTTACTTACTTACTTACTTACTTACTTACTTACTTACTTACTTACTTACTTACTTACTTACTTACTTACTTACTTACTTACTTACTTACTTACTTACTTACTTACTTACTTACTTACTTACTTACTTCTTACTTACTTACTTACTTACTTACTTACTTACTTACTTACTTACTTACTTACTTACTTACTTACTTACTTACTTACTTACTTACTTACTAACTGCTCTGACTTATGTACTTACTTTCCTCTGTTGCCTGCTTACTTATACTTATTTTGTCATCTTACTTAAAAAACAAGAAAAAAGGTCGATCAAAAAGGTCAAAAACAGAAGACTAAGTTAAAAAGATATTGTTCAAAAATGTCTGCTGGGCGACTCAGAGAGGTTGTAATGCCGACCAGAAAGGTGACTCATATATTAATAATTTATATGACATCTATAATTTCGGTTATATAGCCGGATGAAGTCCGCACGCTCCGGGTTCATGTGTATACACCCGTGGACCAACACACTCCTCAAAAAAGATATTATTAATTTTAAATCTCCATCCTATTTTATTCATACTGCAGATAAATATTTTAATCAAGTTGTATAACGTTTGCTTTTTGTTGGATGAGTTGGAAATCGAATGTGTTTAATGTTAGATTTATGATCATTGTGGGACACAGCAAAACAATCAGCAAGAAACACACGTCCATGTTGAAAAACGAACAAAATGTCAAACAAAACATTAGATTGCTTGATTTACCGCGTGCATTATCTTGCCTTTGCTGACTGTTACTTTGAAAAAGCATTTTAAAGTTAGCTACTTTAGCACTTTAGCAAATGCACCTGCATTCACTCGATAGTTGTTGTGAATACCAACATGTTTTGTTGTTCATATTAAGCTTAAGCTTAAATGTAATATAACAATGTGTATAATCCATCGAGTAGAAGCAAACTGTTTGACAAATACAAGCTTTTACAACGACTTACAAATGAGAGTGGGCCAGATGTCACACAAATTACAGCTAAAGTGTAGAACTTACTTAAAAAGTCCATCAAAAATCATCCATTTGCGATAAACAGGAGCTTTAAACGGAATTGCGCGTAATATCTACGCAATACTATATGTATATTCATTTACCGTCTGATTTATTCTATAATTTAGACTGTAATATTACAATTAATTTCGTTCAAGACAATAACATAAAATTTATGTGTGGAGGAATATAAGTATCACATTTGAAAGACGACGTGTTAATTAGTGTTATTTCACTTTTTAATATAGCTTTCGCTGTTGTGCTCATATAAATGAAAAGCTAAATTTTCAATTGCCTAACTAGCTTTGCGTATCCTGCTTTCAAGAACAAGTGTGGCAATCTCCACCGAAAACCTTGATTTGTAAAATCTCGGAAACTCATCAGAGAACTATGACTACGCAAATGCTATGAAAAAATGACCTAACTATATATATATATATATATATATATATATAGTTAGGTCATTTTTTCACAGCATTTGCGTATATGTATATGTGTGTATATGAGCGTGTGTGTGTGTGTGTGCGTGTGCGTGTGTGTGTGTGTGTGTATGTCTGTGTGTTATGTACAACACATTTTTATGAAATGAAAGCGTTAATTGCTTCAATGAAATAGTAGCTGAATCATATATCTACAAAAAATTCTGCACTATATACGTACCAAAAACGTTTGTTTGGTCTAGTGAGTTTGTGTTTTCATTCTCCTAGTTAAAATTAAGGAAGGTCGGATTCGGTGCTGCATATATCAGATGAGCACCTACACCATAATAGACGTCACAATCTTTTACTCGTCAGAACGAAATAATTTAAGATGACACATTTTTAGACGAACAAAGAATGGTAGCAAAAAGGCATCTAAATTGGCTGAACAGAAAGTGATTTTAAAAACAACAAAATCAGTGTAAGTACTTATAAGTTTCATAATTCAATGCAGTGGTAATTAAGTTATCAAAAATAGTTAAAAATGTCAAAAATGGCAAACTTACTTTTTTAAAATGTATAATAGGCGCAAACGAATTATGAAAAAGCAATAATCACTAAAAGGGGTGGGGCTTAATGCGGTGTAAGTGTTGCTCATAAGCGTAAAATGTGTCCCGAACGCTAATCAATATGTTGAAAATATAACCATTCAGATGTCTAAGAACTCATAAGGGAACAACGTCTCGTTCTCACCGATGAGTAGACTTTATTTATAATGGGAAAGTAGAGTTTCAGGTGGGTCTCTTAATTATAAACAACCATCAAATGTTTGAGACACTTCCCAATTTCAATTATTTTTAATGAATCGTTTGTTTCTGGTTGTCTTCCGAAGTCTGGAAAGTCGCAGAGAGCCACGTGACGTGCTAAAAGGTGATGACTCTGAACAAAATGCTTTTATTTTAGAAAGACTCTTGCTCCCTTTATAATACAGCATAAGCTCTTAATTAAATGTGGTTTGTTGTTTAAGTGGATTTAGCGTTTGTTGTAGGCATACTCTTATAAAGCCATCTCAAGTGTGGCTCAGCCTATCACCATTCATTCTGACTCTCCTACTTTTTATTCCTTTGTTGGGTTTGGCGATACACGATGTAAACGTTATCGTACCAATCTTCTGAAAATTCGTTCATCATGAATAATTATTATTTAAATTATTTTCTAATCGTATTAATAGACATATTGCATTACACGGTAAGCCCGCCTACGTGGCCCAGCCTGACAGTCGCTACAGAACAAAATATATAGAGGCAAACCGAAAAAAACATGAAGAATGCGCGCAAGTTTGGTAGCATTCTGTTGTGTCACTGTTGTGTACTTACCGGGCTAAAAGATATTGTCAAGCAAAATGACACAAATAAGCTCAGTTTCTTCCCCAAAGATATGTGCATTATATCAAGATTTTATTAAATTATGTTGTTGTTTACGACCAAAACGTTGAGCATGGAAGTGTCACTTCCCACGTGGCATACAAACTTGTTGTGAAATTCTTCTTTTTTTAATTATACAGCAATAATATTAATTTCATTGTTTTGGTATAAAACGTATTCATAACCAGTTTAAAAGACTTACCCCTAATAAACTTTGAGAATAATAATTAAAAGGTCTGACAAATACTGGACTTTCAACATTGACAAAAATCCATATTATTTTATGCTGTATAGTATTTGGCAATCTCTCGTAACACCCTAAAAACTTAAGCTGAAAAAAGGAAACTAGTTACCCAGGATCGGACAGGTTTTTAATAATAATAATAATAATAATAATAATAATAATAATAATAATAATAATAATAATAATAATAATAATAATAATAATAATAATAATAATAATAATAATGCACACTTAACATTAACTCTCGCGGTATGTTTCGATGCATTCTCTACGTCTGTTTCTGAGTCGCTATTGTTATGGAGCAGCGGCCGGTCAGAGGAAAAAACAAAAGGAGAGCTGATTGGCTATCGCAAGGTGGACAGCGGCTGCTTAACTGACGTTTTGCGATACGTGTATTGCAAAACTTCTTGCATGCAACAAACATTGATTTAACAAACATTAAAACGTCTTTGTGAAGTTTCTTTGTATCGCATTTGACAGATTTAAGGCGAAAGAGTTTATAATGGTTTCATTTCTTTGTAGGTTTCCACGAACCGGAGCACCTGCGCTTCGAGACAAAGCTAGACACATTACCTTGCTTGATTTGACTCTATTGTCTAAGAAATTAAGAGCGACTTTCAAAAACATTAGTGAAATACTCGGAATTGTATATCTGATGGCTAGATCTGCAAAATTACATTACGGTTAAGGTCAAGGAGCTGAGAACTCTGATCAAACCTTAGTTATGGACTAAGGCAAATAAGTAGTACCATGGTCAATGTCAAGTAGCTGATTTTTACCGATATCGCCATGCGTTTCTGATGGCTGATGTCTGTAGTACGCATATCAACATTATTTACTACACATCAGTAGTATTGTAATTTCGCACATTGATAACTAATACATCGTCATCATATTAGCGAGTAGAAGACATCCACATCAGTTAAATGAATTACTCTTGCTTAAGGTTGTGTCTTTTTTCTGATTGCTACAGGCATTTAGTTAAACTGGCTAAACCACCTTAACCATTTATTTCTGACAATGAGCCTGTGTGGAATTGTCGCCAAAATGATCAGCTTGTTTAGCCGCCAAAATCAGTGAGGAGATTTCAGAAGCTGCGGTTGCTTAAAGATCAATGGCATTTTACAAAAAAACCTAGTTATTATTGAACTCCGTCCCGGGAGGTCTGACATGCAAGGCCAGATTATCCTATAGGCTAGTATAGACCGCAGTCTAGTGCGCCACAAGTGTTGGAGGGCCTCAGGCTTGGTGACATTTGGTAAAAAATCTGTTTTTCGTTACCGTTTTGTTGAAACATGTGCTAATTTGATTTCTAATAAATAGTAAAATAGTTACATTTTTTAAAGAATATTTATATTAACAAGCAAAAGATAGCTATTCTAGTTTATTTAAAGAATCTGCAATAAGTTTACTTCAAGCTACGTAAATGTCGATAATATATATTATATCAATATTATATTATATTATAATTATACATCACGAGTAAAAATATTCAAGACGGGTGCAGGCGAGTTAGAGGGTGGCTCCGTCTTTCATTAACCTAGGGGCCCATCACTAGTCGATGGACCCCAGAAAGTCACGATCCGATTCTGCTTATACGATGTTATCTAAACATTAAATTCAGCTACAACATATTAACTTCACCAAAATGATTTACTAGAAGCACTTCTATATCTGAACTGCGTGGGCAGCATTCATTCAATGACTTCTTGCACGTCACTTTAAATGATGTTAGCAGGTTTCTTATTCGATTATCACTAGAACACTTATTGAAATTACATAATTACATTATCTGTGTAACTGTAAGGCACTGGCCTGATAATGTCAGCTTTTGCGTGGTCCAGTCAACACACAACAGCATCAGTATTCAAGAAGCTACATATGAAGTAAATTTGATTCATTATTGCAGAAAGAGCAAAGACATTTATACTAAACGGCTCCTTCAAGAAGTAGGAGATGTCCAATAACAAAATCGGAGATGACCTTTAGTGTTTACCTAATGTCACCTTTAACATAATTGTCACATTGAAATTTAAAAATTCCCGTGTAATATGCTGGGGTGGAAACGTTGAAACAGACTGGAACGAATCATTGCGTCAGGTAACGACCGTGTAGCCTGTTTGTCTTGACAAATAAGCCTCAGCACAATTTTTCTTCATGACTGTAATACGCCTTGCACAATCCAAAACATGCATGACACACTCTTGCAAATTTTCGAGTTTTTTTGACAGATAACTTAATTTTCAAAGAGACAATGACTATACTCCGGGAGCTTGCGAAACCACACTTATAAAAAGTTTTCTTAGAAGTCTATTATGAAAATTTTTTTTAATCGACAATCTTGTATATTTACTTCTTTCATCTTAAATATTATCATTAACACTACCGTGATCTCATCATCATCACCATCATCATCATCATCATCGTCGTCGTCATCATCATCATCATCATCATTCATTCATTCATTCATTCACGTTTTCACAGCATTAAAACATACCTTTCACTCTTTTCGGAATGCTTTTGAACACTTCGATAAGAGAAGAACCTGTCAAGTGATTCTGAAGGTGAATCATTCTCTCAACTACGACTGAATGCCTATGAAACTCGTTTAATATTTCCATTGCCAATTCTTTCCTAGTAGGCTTTTGAATACTAATCACTGCTGAATACTTCCACTTGAAAAAAGCAACTATTCTTCCCAAAACTTCGGCGGTCCTCCATGCGGGATTAACCGTCCTTGTAAAGGTGCGATATCGTTTATCCTGAGATAAAATAGATTCTACGCATCCCCACGATATCATAGGGACATTCCAGAATGAGGTAAGCCTAGCCGAAGGCTCACAAAGGTAATGATTAGCTGGTCCTATAAATGCATCTATTGGCGAACTTTGATTCCGAAACATAAGGGCCATTTCATTCAGTCCCTCCGTTTCCGTACACGTATCGTCAATCTGATATGTGAAATTGCTTAACAAATCGCGAGTTAAGTTTTTTGCAACATCCATTGCTTGGACGATTACCATCTTGCTGCCTTTGGCGATAGTTGAGCAAGTTTGAGGTGAGAGAAAGACAACGTGGTAATGGTTGGTGGGCGCCAGCTCTTGAAAAAACACAGCAAAAAATAGTAGAAGACAAGCACAGTTCTTTTTGCTCATAATGTGATTTTGACATCTCGATGCATGAGTTACACAAATGTGGAAACACATACGACACTAATGCAAACCACTCCACGCCGGTATTCTTGCGTGACTTACTTGAAACACTTGATGAAGCCTTACGCTAAAATAATTCAAATCAATATAACCTCCAAAGAGAGCCAAAAGAGACGCCGTGCAGTAATAAATAATGTCGAGGCGCTGCGGAACGTATGCGCAAGACGTTAAAGGAAGGGATAGGTAACTTTGACTAAAGACTTTTGCTAAAACCTCTCTTTTACATTTATGATTCCAGAAAATACACTTCAGAACATATATAAACTTAAAGGAAAGGCCAAGCCTTTGGGGAAGCTGGGCTTATTTCAATGTTAGCGAAAAATATTACAGGGATTTAGTAACAAACGTTTGATAAGTGCCTCATGTAATTAGTGAAATCATTTTGTGATTATTTCACGCTTGGGGGCTGCCATTTTGAACACTCTTTCTTCACCAATGACATCGTTCATCGACTGAAGAAAAGCAGCGTAATGTCAACTTCCGTCAAAAGTATGAGTTTTACAAAAAATATTGTAGTATTACAAAATAATATTATAATATTACAAAAATGAGTTTTACAATAGCTAATTTTGTGATATGTTAGCAAGAATATTTCGTAAGCTGCAGAAGTTTGAGTTAGTTTAAGTAGCGCGCGTTTACGGAAAACCACGATGCGCTTACGAAAAATCACGGAGCCAACCTGATGTATAAATTTAGGTTTATTTTTTGTTCCAAGTGTAAACGGACGCTATTGCATTTTCTCATACCAATCCTTAGATTCTCATAACAATGGCGTTAATCACATCCTGGTAATCAACCTCGAACCGTACCGCGAGGCAAAACCTCATTGGGGTTCCTGGCGCCGACGAGCGGGCTTTTTTGAGAATTCTAGTCTGCTTGTATATATGCTTCACACTCATCTTACCCATGTTGTTGCATGTTATCACAAAAGGTTTCTCTAAACCATGCTGACTAGTTTTGGGTAGGTGTTCATCGTTGTTACACTAGATGGAAGTGACACCCGAGCAGAAAAAAACTCTTAGCGAACCTTTTAGTTTGACTTTTGATAAAGCAGCAAGGAGCATTGAATCAGCAGCAATAAATCTCCTAACTGGTCAAGAAAATTTCAGGCACATTTTACATAGACTAGAATTTACTGATACCGACAGCTGTGAGTATGGAAACAAGCACAAACACCAGGTGTAACAGAGTAAGCCCTGGTCGGAAGAAAAATTTCTTGGATGCTCTGAAAACAAAGAACATAAGCTTAGTTAATTTAAAAAAAAGACGCAGAACTGAACAGAACGTTTGTAAACTTTGTGAAAGATAGATGTAATTTATAAATTTTCCAAAACAGTCTATTACCAGTTGTGACAAACCAGCTACTATTTACGGTATTTTTTGCTGTTTGATTGTTTGATTGTTTGTTTGTCACCTTCTTATTTCACGTTTTCTTGTGGTGATTGCCAGTGTATCTACTTGCATTATCAGCAATCGCATTATCTTATTATTAGCCTAGTACAGGAGTCCTGCTAACGCATCCCTTCGTCTAGTAGATGTACTTTGGAACACATACTATGTTCGCGGCTCCTTTCAAACGGGTGAAATCCGTACAGGTATGAAGTGTGCCCGTTCTTGAATTGCTTAAGCCACCTTAAAGGACCATTATCTGATCTTTCGTATGTCTTTGGAAAGACAGCCAGAAATATCAGTTAGCACTGCCGATGTTAATTAAATAAGCAGAAGTAAACGCCACTATTTCTTCTGTCAGCAGTCATTTTTTGCAGTGCTCTCGAATCTGGGACAAATATATTACTTTAGTTTCATGAGGTGGCTGCCGTCACCGCCGTTGTTCGGAGATTCATCCAAACTGGAAGTCACGGCGAAGTGCATGGTGGACGTTCCATTGTTGACAGAGTAAACCCCGTTGTTGGTGAGTCCGTAGATTTTACTTGAGGTTAGCAGCTGTGGTTTTACTATGTAGATGGTGCGTTTGGTAAGCTAAGAAGTTCGTACATTTCTGCAGCGTTTGCTAATAAGACTACTTCATTTGTTTTTCGTCATTGAGAGTGCTTCACCGTTTGCGCGCTCTCCGTGCTACGCCTATTAACTACTTACTCTATTATTAGACTAGGAAATTTATTTGCTTATTTGCGTACTGTGATTGTTATTGATGGACTGTGCCTCTTCTATAGGTTAAATTCTTCTAAAATAGTAATCAATTAAATTTTGTACACAGCTTAATAATTAGTTTATCAATCACGTTAGTTTGTGAATCTGTCATTGAATAAGTAGCTCAGTATAACTCCATTGATACAAGTAAACGCTGTAAAACAAAATTTAATGTAAGTGTTTCACTCTTGTGTGACCTTAAATTATCAAACCATAAGGTGTGTTTTACGTCATGAAAAAAAATGTATTACTTAAGGACAAAAACTCGGTTGGTTTTGAAAAGAAAAGCTAATATCTGTAATCATAACATCATAAAAAGTTGATATCATTTTATAATATTGAAATACCATGAGAGTAGTATTGACAGTTTATATGATGGCAGCTTTATAGTTGTTTGTAAACGCTATAGTGAAGAGCGCAGATAGAGGCCCTGCATCTTTATTTATTTACTAAATAAAATATTTAAAATAATTTCTTTTAAGATGACTTATATGTACATGCCTCCGATAAGTGACTTTTATTAAGCAGTGGATATGAATACATGTAATTCATGGTGTTTTTTAAATTAACGCTTGTCTTTCAAGATGTATTTATTTTTATCAATACCCATGTCTTATCCAAAATTGTAGTTCGTTGAACATCTGGGATCTCTGCGGGCTACGGATAAGCAATGTAAAAACGCAAACAAAAGCAAATAAAGAAGTAATCTTTATTTATTACTGACACCGAGATTATAATTTAAAGAAGCGTTAGTAGCTGTTAACATATTAGCAAATGTCAGTAATTTGTGTTTTTCGAAACGTTCATCACGAATTAGAGAGTAATTCTTAACCCAGACATCGCCGCCATAGAAACCTTGCGCAATGTGACCTAAGACGCTACAAGATGCGTAAAAAATACAAGTTAGGTATTTGTTCAGATGGCGAAAAAGTCTGTGATCTGCTATAATCCTTATTAATCTGCAGGTTACACTGAGACTAAGTCAGAATTTTGATGAGTAAGTCGGTATTATGCGTATATTTAAGTCACCAGTAGTCTCTTATATAATAGAGGAAGCAGTTTACTAAAGTAGCATCACTATTTTCTGTTTATTTTTAAAACGCTGAGATATTCGCTTCAAACGCCAATATTCACTTCCAAATTCCCACTAAAGCGTTTTTGTTAAATGCAGATCGTCGCAAAGGAGAAAAGTCTCCATTTTTTCTGCAGCAGAATTTCGAATACAAACGTCGTCTTAATTAATTAGCTTTTAACACGTTCAATTAGTTTATCTAGAGAGCAAGTTCTATGTAGATTTAACTAGGTTTACTAGAAGTACGTTTTTATCATTACACAATTACATCATGTAGACACACACGTTGGCATAAAAAAGGACGAACTTCCGACAAACTATCTACGAACCAAGCCTTAGTTCCTAAAATTTATTAAAACTGAAATTATTGGATTTCAAATTTTAACAATAGTATTGTGTTGTCTTCGTCGCTAGTAGTTATGCAGTAACTGACAAAGATTTCGTCATGCTCCCTAGCTGGGTAACAGGAAGTAACGCTGCTCCCAGGGATTCGCGCCTTGCTGTTCAGCATTACAGCAAAATGTATTACAGCTTACATTCTTTTTTATCATTTTACAATTTGAGTTCTATACAAAATTTATGTATAATGTCAAAAATAAAGTTATAGTGACACTGATATTGCCAGACTTAACAATCCATAAAAACAACTGTAAAACTCGCTGCTGCTGTTTACGTTTTCTAAGTAAATGAAAAGTGTTAGACTAGTTATCGAAAGTAGTACACTGTGTAGGTAAAAATTCACAGTAGGAAAACAAAATTACCTAGGAAAAATAAACAGCTTACCAATAAACACATTTTAAGTTACTTTTTTGAGATGGGACAGTTTTTAGGATGATGGACCAAACACAATTTTTGTTTTACTACTATGTAAATGATCACAAACTGTGTAAGACTAAATAAAGTAAACTCTTAAAACTTACATAGCTACAGCATTGTTTACTCTCCTCCATGAGATGCAGAAATTTACATAAACATAAATTTTTGAGGGTGTTTTCACAAGTGCACCAGTACCGCCCACAAAGCTGTGTTGTAGGAAGGTCCACCGGGCATTTTTGTAATTTAGAGATATAGGCCTTCAAGAAAATCACAGGGGTAATTCTCCCCACAAATGGTACCAAGATGCTGTCTGGCTCACGGACTATAGGTTTAGTTAGACTTTTTAAAACTAGTATTTGAAACAAACAGAATTGTTTTCTAGGAGAGCGTCGCTACTTTCAATATATGGTCCTTCGTACCACGAAAACACTGTCTAAATAATCAGTTTCCAATTAGTTCTGCAATTTCCAATATATTACTGTCTATTAGAAATGTAAATTTTTCATACAGACAGATGCAGGTATTTTTGCTAACATAGACGTATTTACATTCGGCTTGTGTGTAATGGAGCCTATGACTCATTCTTGCTATCGAGTTTAAATAATGATCTTATCTTATTTTCTCATAGCTAGTATTAGCCAAAACAGAGCGTGCTTAAATACAAAGCGTTATCCAGTTTATTGTTATGAAATAAATCCAACTTTATCCTAAAAAATACCGTGCATGTTCGTTGGAGGACAAATCTGTCCCTGGTATGCCCTTGTTAAGCAATAATGCCAGAAAATTTTCGTTTCGGAGTTTCAATTTTTTGCTTTTAGTTTCACTATTGCATGTGCATCACACAAAAATTAGATACGCGCTCAATATCCTAACGACAAATGACATTTTTGATCACTTTGGAGATATGTGGATCGTAAACGCCAAGAATGCGCATCTTAAGAATTCACTTCTTCAAAATGTCTTATTAAGATCTATAATCTGTTCAAATCTTTTGTGTTCAACATTTGACTTATCTGTGGCCCTAGCTCCATCTACAATGGGCGCAGTTAAAGCACATATACACATACATATTCTTTCCCTTATTTATGCGTTAAATACGTGTATTTCATTGGTTGTACATATCCAGCATAGTCCAGAGTACGCTTACCTTTTACTCTTCTTTTAAGTTTTAACAATCTGTTTATCAATTCTTCTTTACTGTGCTCCAAAACGAAAAACGAATCTACGACGCCATGTTGCTTTTCAATATCGCTTCTGATTTCACGCCCGAAGTCTATCCATCTCTGTGAGTTACCAACAATCATTGCTGTGTATTTCCATTTGAAGATATACTGTAAAGTGTGGGCCAAAGCCCCCCCTGTTTGACTTTCAGTTGTTACGGTGCTTGCAAAAAAACCGTACAAGTCTTTGTTGAGCAACGAATCATGTTGACAACCCCAAGAAACCATGGGCTTCCGCCACTGTGTAGCCAGTCTCGCGGTCGGTTCACACAAGTAGCGATTTACTGGTCCAATATAGGCATCCAGACTAGTGAGGTCCAGCTCGACGAACTCAGCTAAGCCATCAGAGAACGTGCAATGTATGTCATGCAAAGTGTCCTCCAAATCCCAGTGAGCGCCAAGCAATCCTGACTCCCTGATGTGCTCCACTGCTGTTGTAGTTGTCACCCTGGGCAAGGCATCAGTGAATATGGATTTAGGACATTTTTCCGGCGCTAAGACACTGATCCTATAAGACCTAAACCCGTTCTTGCAAACGGTTGGGTCAAAAAATACCACAAGAAAGAATCCTATTAGGTGCTTTAGTCCAAGCGCCGACATGATATTCTCATTCCGCGAAAACTGACCGGATTACTTTAGCGTTATCATTTGCAACAATCACGTGATGTACTGTGACAAAAAAAGATTAAGGAAGCCAGACTCAGATGTTCTAGAAACAAAGACGCATGACGCAAACAAGTCTGTCAAAGGCCTGTCTTTCTTATTGCTAAAAAGCTTTTACAACTCTGTTTTGTGTTGCTGCAACTCGCAGTAATTGAACAAAATAAAATTGTTCTGGTTCACGATTTGTGATGTATTTTATTATGCTATTATTGCATGAAATTTTACTGTAACTTTGTTCAGCACTCGGGATCGCATCTTTATAGTCGCAAGAATGTAACTTCACGTAACTTTGCTCTTGCATACGGTATCACTGCGCATAGTCTGCAATATTAGACATAGAAATACTCATTATTAGCAACAAACAATTCCACACTAGCGCGCGGATCTGAATGTATTTGCACCTCACTAGAATGAATGTGAATGTGATAATAAATCTTGCAAAAATTCTGTAACTTATTCCGTTATCACAACAGAATCCGTAGATATGCGCCACCTAGGACGTTATTAAAGATGAGTAACATGTGCAACAAGTTGATTAATACACTTGGGGAAGCCAATTTACTAGCTACTAATCTAGCTTTGTAATCCGCAATACATACTTCATTAATTGTAATGGCCAAGGTTTTACGCCAACTAATAATCGCCTTCCAGCACCTGAGACATTTAGCATTGATAAAACAGCTACGAAATCCGTAAACATAGGTAAAAATTCTAATTTTACTAAACGTGTTGCATGTATATATGCATACAATATACATTACATAAGATCTTTGCAGTATACAATACACAATATGTACGCGCATTTTTTTTATTCGTGTAAGTATCATTACGAACATCAGTGCCACAAATAAGCTAATTATTACATTTATGACTACATGTATTTACTATCATTTACTTATCATTTAGTAATCATCATTTACTATAAACGTAACTAGGCAAAATGGCACTCTGCGATTATTAAGCCAATTCTAGATTGCAACCATCAACGATAATAATAGAATGCACCAGTAGCGCACGCGCGACGTAACGCATGCAGTGGCTTTACTTTTTTTGGCTCTCATGATATGATACCAGTTATGACAGTAAACCATTTGTTGCACAATGTGTATATACATATATGCGCTATAGACTTTAAGCTTAACCCATCCAGAGTATTTAGTAAATATAACCACAAAATTTTCATACGAATAATCCTTATTTAGGCTTTTGAACAACGAATAAAGATAAGTCGATGATTTTCGACAACTGTAAATAACAACCAACAACTACTCATGTGAAAAAGTTTATTTTTATCCACTGTTGCCTTAAATACCAAGCGCCAGGCAGGGCAACAGTAGGTACCATTTTTAAAATTTTTGGTTTCGTTAAAGCCCTCCGGCAGCATCATGGAACCACATCTTCCCCAAATGGAAAGCAAACGCGTTATCCATTACGCTATACCGTACCGTCAGGTCTTGGTGGGGAATTTTATAACTTCATTTTGGTGTTTTTTTTCCAATGTATGCTCTTCTCAAGTGGAGAATGTCTCTTGGACTCATTACCATGTCATCATTGTCTGCTAATCACGCACGGAAGTGGCAGGTAGTGACAAATTTTTGTATTTTTGGAAAAGTAAACACGAACTTGAAGCCAGGCATTCTACAAGGGGGAATCTAGCATTCAGTAGTTGTGGTGGAACCAGTATATGAATCAGCAGAGATGCAGTAGAACGCCACATTTTTTCAAAAATAATATTATAATAGGCAACCAAAAAATGTTGACCGTCTAAGTTGCGTTATCGATTTTTGTCTTTAATATTTAGTCGGCCAACAAAATTCGTGGCCATCTAACTTTTGTTAACAGTTTTCCGACTTATTTGTAAAGGTACAAAAACGTATTTTGGTTCAGCGGTGAAGTTGTAAAACAATGGCTTCAACTCTGCTGATAAAAATGGTGTGTATGGCATCTGTATGACAACACATAGGAATCCCAAGCGATTAAAAAATATTTCTAGAAATTTTGAAACGTCTTAGTCTCTCGGTTTTGTTCTTTCAGCAAAACAAAATTAAGTAAGTAAAATCGCAATTATAGCATTTCAATATCGAATCTCATTTGTACATGATCGATCACTAGATGACGCAGTGCTTAAACAACTTTAATTCAGGATAGCCTCTTCCTACCTCGGATAATAAAAAAACGATTTGATATTGATTATTACTTGAAACTACGTAATCATGATGGAATCTTTTCAGAAACTTTTCGCGTGAAAAACGAGCGGTGGCTGCAGACAGCGACTCCATTCATGCTGTCATATTACAGCATTACAGCAACGATGAGCGTAATTAGACTACTTTATCATTGGATATGTGATCACTAATTCGTTATTACGCCTCAGATTGTCGGTATAGTTAAAGCCCCCGTGTGATTAGTCATCAGCATCGGTAAAGAAATTCCGTTCACAGATTTTAATCCTACAACTAAGAATTACTCTATAGAAGTCTGAAGAAAGAAATATTTGCGCACATGTAAATGGCTTCGTTTGCCCGTTTGCCCTAAAGATTGTGTAAATTTTGAAGACGAGTAAAAAGTAAAAAAGCAAAATAATATTATATGAAGCCATAAAATGCAAATATTACATTAAGAGTGCAATTAGTAGCGATAGAGTAATCTGATCTGATGATTATTGGAGCTTAAAATTTCAAATAATCTGAATCGACTAATTTCATTTTAGTCACCATGTTAATAAATTACGTACATCAGCGTAACTCTTATTCCTAGTTATTCATTTGCAATGAGAATTTTGCACTTAATGAAATGCAAATAGCAATTAGTGCACAAGCAGTGATTAGATCGCAATTAGCAATCAGTGAGAAATAACCGTTACACAGTTGGATAAAATGTGTGAAATCTAGATCTTTCTTTTATTCTTTCTAGTTGTTACATGTTTCAATTTTGTTTCTGAAATTTTCCATGACGGCCTTGTTTTCCTTCCAACCAGTATGTGACCTTTCCCAAAGACCTGGTGAGAAATAGCAATCAGAAATAGAATTGACGTATAATTTTAAACTGTTTCGTGACTTGATCCTAGGCAAGTCAAAGAGCAGATTTTTAAATTGTCATGAATCCGCTCTATTTGTTATAGTTAGAGGAATCACGATATTAACTAATTACTCGAATGGAATATTATTAGTTAATCGATACACACGCAGTTGGATAAACTGTATGTAAGCTAGAACTTTCTTTTGTTGTAATATTCGTAGTTGTCGAGTTAAGATGTTTAATTTTGTTTCAGAAATCTTCCATGACGGCTTAAACGTCGGCTTTGTTTACCCCCCCCCCCCCCCGCCCCCCCAACCTCTATCTCAGGCTATCCCAAACACCTGGTGAGAAATAGCAATCAGAAATAGAATTAGCAGATTAATTTCTAAAATTTTAAACTCGTTCGTTAGACGAATCACGATATTAAATAATAACGCGAATTGAATATTATTAGTTAATTGGTTGTTTTATGCAAGTTTTCTTATGCAAGTGAGCAAATGGCGTTTGTGAGGTGTGTTGCTAGATTTTGCAGGCCTGTACGTAGAAGGGTTGCACACAGACACGCGCCAAGTAGGTTTCGTCTAGTGGCAGGCGCTTTTGTCCGTTCTGATTTTTTTATCTTAAACCTTACGCCATGACTTAATGCGAACAATAGGAATGTTTACTAATGTGAACCTAATAAGACTGCTCAGTAAGAGTTTTAGAATGGCGTTAGAAATAGATTAATTCTAACTATAACTAACTCGTTATCATTATAAAATATTGAGCTTAGTTAAATCTATTAAATTGTCAATTCTTTTGTAATTTTAATTTAAAACGAATTTATTCTTGAAGTCTAGTTCTCCTATATCTAAGAAGACATGACGGTAATTTTTATGGGCAAATTAAAGTTATCCAGTTTCTCATGAGATCACTACAGAACGTGGACCTGTAATCAGCTTCCAACCTCTCATAAACATCGTCTCTGTCTACGTTGTATCACAACACAATCAACCAAAAATGCATTTTCTGCGTTGGCTAGAGCTGCTAACTTGCAATTTTAACATAAAACAAAATTAGACTAAATGTTTATGAAGAAACAAAGCCACCGCTATGTTTTACATTATGTTACTGATTGTTGCTATCTGATACCCTGCTAATGAGTCATAAAATCACTTAGCTGTACCGGTTTTTATCGACATATGAGTTGTAAGCATATTTGAGAACTTTGCTATACCAATATTCAAAACATTGTAAAAAATTAAGACCTGCACGACTTGACTATAAAGCTTGTAAACTCCGAGATTGAATCATGGTTATCAGTATGCCAGGTATCAACTTCTCAGATTAGTCTAGAGCCCAGAAAGTGACGACAGATGGACAGGCAAATGAAACCTATAATTCTATAGCTACCCACTTCGTCGGGGTAATTATAATTACGTCAAACCAAATGCAGTTTCAGGCATCATTTTATTGTGGTTCTTGTGCGAGCGGCCCATTCAACTCAGTGTAATGGTAAATATGCCACTAGGTAATTAATGCACGTAATTATTTCTGTTTAGCATAAAAATCTCAGGCCTACATTCAGTGCATCTGCACTTCAGATACATCGTACACAAATAAGCCTAATAATTATAGAGACCATACAATATGTGTTTAAAACGTGAAGCGGGAAATAATTAATAAGCAACATTTTAATTAAGCTCTCTGGAGATATCACTGTTAAAGAAATATTTATTTTTATTAGCACTTCAATGAAATGTAAATTACCCAAAATACAAAATGAATTTAGCAAACACAGTGTAATCCAAATACTCAATCACGTGTAAAAACATTAGGCCTTAAAAGTTTTGCAATTAGCTATTGCAACGCATGCTAATAAAAACTTATTTAACCATAATTCCTACTGTATTAGTTCTAAAAAAGTTGTGCATTACACTAATAAGAGAATAATTAATTAAGCTCTACACAAATTACTAAACGTGTCACCATGATCACAAGAAAATCCTTTAAAGCATGCCTGCAAGCCAATACAGAGGTAAAAGAAAAATAACATTCCTTGAAACTAAACATCAATCATATGTGCTAAATATAATCTAGGTCAAATTAAACAAAATTGTACATTTGTGTACAAATAATTATTAAAAATAATTAAACTGAACATAAATAACTTACTAACTACAGTTAACTAAATTCTTAAAACAAACAAATAAATGCAAATTCTCTGATGCATAAACTACAAAATTTCTGTAGTTTTTAGATAGATTTAGATTTAATAACAATATAACTTATTATAACTCTTTCATATAATGTATTATAGAAACAAAACAATGCAATGTTAACCAGTTTTACCTTTACTAAGTCAGTAAGTGAGCAACTTGAAGAATAAGATATTATACTTATAAATGCAAAAATTAAATGAAACTCGACTCTTTAGACCAGCAGTTCTACACTGTTATAACCATTAACAAGCTTACTGCATAAATATTACACAACCGGCTAAAATGACTGAAAAATTACACTATTTCACACGATTATAAAAAGACAAATCATTTATCAAGCTGCTCATTGTTCTGATTGAATATTTCTTAGTAGTGTAAAAATTAAAAAGTTAGGTGGGGTAAATTCTTTAACCGCAGCCTTGCAAAGAAAACATCGATGCATGTACAGTAGGTATAATATCAGTGACTTGATTTTGGAATGCAAAAAATAAATGCCTTTGTATAAAACAAAGAGTAACCTTAAACTTCAGCCAAATTAAAGCAACTTTGCAAGTATCTAATCAAGTTTCACTTGCATTAAAAGAATACTGTATCTGTTATCACAATCTTTATTTGCTAGCGGTAAGTAAAAAAATTCAAAACTTTAGTAAAATATATTACGTAAATTACTCCATTCTAACAACAAAGAAAACTCAGTACAGCAAGTTACTAATGCTACAAAAAGTAAAGCATCTTCCCTAATAAACTGTTTTTATGTAGTACATTTTAAAAATCCAAGCAGTTGCAAGTAGCTACTTCACTTCAAACACACACACACATCAAAACATCAATCTTAATTTCTTATCGTCAACCACAATTTTGCACAATACCAATCTACAATGAGCTACAGTATATTTACTGTATAATAAAAAGACAGACAGGAAAAAATGTTTCCAACCGCACACAGGACTTGAATATCGCATGTGCGCAATATGGCAGTCAGGAACTTGCAACAGATCTACATTGTGCATAGTTTTCTATGTGACTTTCCAATCCCATTTTTCAAGCCGTTCCCAACATAGCTCCCTATTTGCCAGTTACCATTGCGGATGTCTTCACAAGTTTTACTGCTTTTGACATCTTCGTGAAACACCAGATATGGAAAGAGGTTCCAGTGCCACTAGAAATACAAAAAGTAAGGATTAGAAATTAGAACCACGGTGACACCTTAGCGACAAGTACCTGCATTAAAGCTTCCAGATCTGATTGTGAAGTTCTTCCCTGCTATGCAAAAAACTGTAATGTTGGAGAAGTGCTATTCTCTCATGCAGCAGCAATTATTCTCTACGATTTTGCCATCTACACAATAACCAAGCAACTATTTGCCAACAAGCTATCACAACGATAACTTTTTTCTAGAATATGCTTCGTTTTTGCTTACTAAGATTGTGACACTAAATTCCAGTATTCTGATAATGCTACATAGATTTATAATGTGGTGTACGATGGAATCATGTGCGGGATTATCTCCTTGTGTGTGAAATGTGGGTTATCTGCTGCATAGGTATACATTTGCATTAGAACATTCAAATTGTGAACATTAATAAGCTATATTCAGCATGCCTTCCACACGCATTTTTCTCAAAATCTTAATTGCGACACTTTTTGTGAATGATGAAAATTGTATTATTAATATTGTTTACAGTTGTTTCTCATGTTGTTTTTCTATTAAATGCTTAAATTGTTAAAAAGTATTTCAAACATTTCATCTGTTTTTAATCAGTTCTTGGTTTAACGTAATTAGCATCTGTCACTTAGTCACAGTTCGTGCAATTTTCTTAGTGTCGCACACGTAATTAAAGATCTTGCTTGCTCGGGATAGTACACACGTTTGCACATAGCTGACTTACGAATCTAGGTAGTCAAGCTGATTTAGTCATTGTCCCATATTTACCGAATAATCTAAGTTTCCTTACAGTGATAGGATTATGAACATTAGAAGAGACAATTTGGAACAATGTTTTTAAAATACGAAATTTTGCTAACATGTTTAATGTTACAGGTATTACCAAATCGATTACAAACAAATGATCAAAATCAATTCCATAACTTTGAAAAAAATGCACTTTCAACATTTTTGTTTCCTAGCAGACATCCTCTATCACAAGTTTTCATTTTTGCAGTCTCTAATGATTCTCCTTATTGTTCGACACTTTCCGCCCTCTTCTTAGAGACCAATCAAGAAGAATAACAATTTTGTTTTTCATCTTTATGTTTTGTTATTAACATTTTAACAATCTTTGGCTGTACAAGTGATAAATGGGATAGCTAAATATACCAAAATGTGTTTCAAACATTATGATTTGTAAGGCATTAAGACTTATAAAATAAGATAAACCAAAAACACATCATGCCATAAATATTAACCAAAGTGCTCAACAATGATTCAAACAAGAATCACGAAGAGTGTTCGAGTCAGAAAGATGCTCGGATAGAGCAGTATTAATCACTTAACACACAAAAATGAATTCACAATGCTTTGCTAAATGCGCTCCAAAAATGTTGGGAAAGCAGCATTAGTCAAAAATGATAGAAAGAAATCAATTTGCAGAAAAAACAGAACAAAAGATGTTTTGTAATGCAGATACCGACCTGCCAATTTTCATTTTTGCAATATATGGGTAATCTAAGTTATTAGCGAGAAGAAACTGTTGCTCAATGCCCTGATTCAACATTTGCATAGCTTGCACTGCCCAACAGGTGAAAATTCACACATCTGACTGAAAACACTGTGTTAAGTATACCTGGTGGAAGGCTAGGGTACTGAACTCTCCAAAGAGGCTGGGCATTAAAGTTGCTATGCTTCGATCACCAGGCGAGTATAGTAAGTCGGTAAACCATTCACACAGAGCTCCAGTGAGGCAGTAATGTTAGTTCATGGAAGAAAGTACCACTGAACCAGTACTAAAGGCAGGAATATTCACTTTCTAATATCACAACTTATTTATTACTTTGATACATAAACATTTTTTTCCAAAGTAAATAATCAATGAATTAGCAGAAATCACTACAAACGTTGTGCGAATTTTATTACAGAAAACCCTACAAATACCACGCCAACAACACAAAAGACACATTTAACAAACACAGCTTAAAGAGAAAGTGACAGATATTTTTGTTTGTAATTACACCAGATATTTGGGGTATTTTTAACAATATTTCTCAAAAGCATATTGTATATTGATTGTTACTACAGCAGTTGACACGACAAGGTAAAAAAAGGCCAACATGAAGCAACGTTTTCATGGCGCAGTAAATTATGGCTCTATGTTGGACTACTACACTAGAAACAAACTATAAGCCTTTTTAAGATGTTTTATGTGTCATATAGTTGGAAAGCCGGAGGTATCACCTGCTATTAGCTTATATCAGATATTGCACATCAGTAAGATTTGCGCATATGAGTTACGGGATAGTCACTATTACAAAGTTTGGTACTAAGGTATGTGTAAGACGTCTGTGAGATTAAAAAATGACAGATCATCAAATTCCTTAAATCAAGCTAAAAATTTAGAACTGTTCCAACTAGATTTTTAAGTACCAAGTTTTTAAACTGCAAGCAAACTCATAAATTCCAAATTAAAATAGCCGTCACTTCCCTTTATATCAAGTTATATGCACAAGTAATCATACTTAAGTGTTGCACTTACAATGACCGTGAAGTCCTTCTTTAAGTACTTGTATCGTATATAAGAGCTGAAAAATGAACGAATGAAGCAAATAATCAATTCTGCAAATGTTTTTATTGCAATACATCAATCATATGATATACTCTCATTCTTTATTAAGATTATTTCATGTGTGTGTGCGTGTGTGTGTGTGTGTGTGGGTGAAAAATTACAATTATTATTATCATTATTATAATACCTTCAATTTCATTTTTGGCCTTTTTTCTTTTTTGGCCTTCAGATTATTTTTAGCCTTGGGTCATTTAATGCATTTGAACAAATCTATCATCTAATATATTACCACCAGTAAAAGGTCATATTTTAACCATTTTCCGCCCCCAGCCTCAGCCTGCTTCACCGCTGAGACTACGCATCACAGCTCAATTTCTCTTTCAAATGATATGCTATAACACATACTGTGCACATTCCCCACCAAAAGTCGCAATTTGACCCATTCCCAAGCACCAAACCACCTATAGATAACCTATAGATTAATCATTACTACTGCATTTGTCTTGTGGCACGCTTACAAATGATGAATTATAAGACGCACTTTCTGCATACCCAGTCAAACCCCCACATTTCTGACACATAAGCCCACCTCAGCTCACCCACCATTATCACAGTTTAATTTGTCTTACGACAAACTTTCAAAAAGTATACTAAGTAGTTGTACACACACTTTTTTTTACCAAAAGTCACATTTTATAGCCTCTGCAGCCCCACCAAGTTAACTAAATTAAGTTAATTTTGTCCTGTCTGTGCACTAGAACTCTACATCCTCTATAACTCTCTCTCTCTCTCTCTCACACACACACACACACACACACACACACACACACTCCCCCTCCCCTCCTCTCTCTCTCTCTCTCTCTCTCTCTCTCTCTCTCTCTCTCTCTCTCTCTCTCTCTCTCTCTCTCTCTCTTCTCTCTCTCTCTCTCTCTCTCTCTCTCTCTCTCTCTCTCTCTCTCCCCCTCTCCCTTTCCCTTTCAAATGTAAGCGATAGTGTAACATAAGCTACAACGGCATAATTCTGACAGAAATACTGTAACTACACCATAATTCAGTTAGCATCAAGGCTTAGTCCTATTCTGCGATAAGAATCCAAGGAAGCTTTACAAGAACAGAGAAGACAAAAATCACGTCTCACTGGGAATTTCTAAATGACAGTCAATAAACATATTCAGGTGACACAAAGGAACATAACATTATCAACAGAAGCTATAAATAATACTCTCACAATTGCACATAATGTGGGGTAATATTAGTTCATGTATTATGCAGAAAAAAATTATGGATAATTGGGGGGTAGTTATTTGTTGTTCAAACTAAATAGCAGCATATAAAACTTAAAGCATCTCAAAGCAGCACAGATATGTTAAAAGCATCTCATCACTCAGGAAATATTACATTTAAATTAATATTTTCTTACACAGTAGAAATACTGTATAAATACACAGGAATTTACATACAGAATTCGTATCGCCATTATCTTCATAAAATTTTATGTGTCTATACACACACACATACATATATTTTACGATCACATTTGCTTCAGAATTAATGGCAACATTTAAATCCTGTGTTAGGGTTAAAGGTAACAAAACAGATTTAATTTGCAAAATATAGTTAGCTACTACCACAGCACTGAAAATGGACCCTGTATAAATAATATGACAAAAATGTCGAAAAAATTTTATCTAAGAATACTACATCAAGTTCAATACACATGGTATATGTGCTTGGAGGCACAACAACATGTGGGAAGCTTATAGAGCTTCTTTTATTGAACTCTGAAAAGCAAGCAAATTTTTGTCCTAATAAGACCCCTAGTTATTCGTCTGAGCGGGTTTACTGAAACAGGATACAAAAATGCAGTAAGGTGTACTTACTATCTTCATAAACACAAAATACTTAATTCAATAGTCATACGTACGCAAACACAATGTGAAGGTAGGTAGAGTAGCCACTAAAAAAATGCCACCACAAGTGAAACTGTGCTAGAGGTTTTAATCCAACTGGCAACAGGTAACGAATATACCTGAAAAACATTAATTAAGTGATTATGTGTGCAAGTAAATTAATTACAGCTTGAAATAAAATGTAATACCACAAAAATAGGCCATTTAGGACTTAAATGATTACGGATTTTACAAAATAACGCATACTACAATATAAGGCACTAACTCTACTATTTAATATAAGAAATTTTTGTCTTTCGCTGATGTTACTTGATAGTAAATAAAATGAGCACTGATAAGGTGCAAATAGAATGCTGATAAATAAAATTGCCTTAGCAAAAGTCACCCCAAGCAAAGCAGCACACAATCCACCTTTAATTTAACTATATACTGTACCTCAAATGATGGCAGAATAAATTGTCTACGTTCCATAAAATAAAGCCAGTGGCATATATTATTGTTCCCAAAACAACCATTTTTCTGCTCCACTTGTCACATTTTCTACAAAATGCAAATCAAAATTATTATATAAAAACGCAGAGAGCTAAGAACTACCATTCCCAAGTACTGAAAAGAAACAACGGAATGCAATAATCATAAACATAAACAACAAATACAGAGTTTTCTAAGTTTATTTGTTAGTTCATAAAGTTGAGCTGGGGTGTATTAGCACTAATGCAAATTGTAGAAACTAAAAAAATGGTAAAAAAAATCACATGTAATGCTTTTCTAAAAAATCCAATCATTTGCAGATTTTTGCCAAGCTTTTAACTGAGGACAAGACTCTATTATAAAAGAAACAAAAGGCTCAAGTTGAACTTGAGTAACTGAGACATTATGCAAGATTTTTGTTGATTCAATTGTTTAAAAAGTGTGGTCAACATTACTACATTAACACAACCTAAGGTTAAAATGCTAAACCAATTTAGTTGAAGAAGTAGAAAACGTAATTTCTAGTGACCAATGCATAATGGATATTGTAAACTAAAAAATAACTGCTGAATTAAAAGATTGAAGGATTAAATATTTCATTAGCAAAGATCCATTACTTATTTGTTTAACTTGGTTAGTTTCAGCTGTGGTAATGCGAAAATGATGTCGTTATAACACCTGCTAAAGTATATTTACCATATTGTAATTGAAATATTCAAGCTATAATGCGCTTTTTTCACTTTTCAAAAATGTATATCTAGTATAGCATTGCAGAGCCACCTGGTGACAAAAATACAATACAGCCTTAACTTACAGTGCAACATCAATAGCCTTGTAAACCAGTGTCAAAACAAGAATTGCATATGCTGTCTGTAACAGAAATGTAACTGCTATTAGTATCAATGACATCAATTTTCAAAGATAACAATTATAAAAGCGATTATTATTAACAAGAGCACTTCTGGGCTCAGTGAAGCCAAGCAATCTAATTCACTGTAAACTTTAATGGTAGTAGCAATTACATTAATGTGGCTATAAAGCAAAGCTTTCAATAATTGCTGTTGTACAAACAAAGCAAAACATGAGTTCACTGAGACTGACTAAGACTATTATAGCCACAATTATAATTAACATTGTACATGTAAGTTAGAATTTACATTTCATGTGTTCCTTTAAAACCACTGACATACATTCTTCTATAGAACTAAACCTAATGGTGATTGCAGAGTAAATGTATTTTTTTCAAAAGCTTTGTTGTTAGTAACTTGCTTAAATCTTCGATTGCAAATTGTTTCTTCTTAATTTCTTGTTGTATCTATCCCTCTATTTTATTACTTTCCCGTGCTTTCTCCTTTTCACCCTATTCTACGTTTCCTGTGTACTAATGTATACACCTATCTTTACTCTCTTATTAATTTAATTTTCTTATTACAATTTATTTATGTAGTCAAATGGTAGTCCAACTATAGCTGACAAAAAAGTGACTACAAATTGTTAAAGTGTAATTACTGCAATAAACACCCAATCTTACATGCAATAAACGCCCAAAACTGGAATAACTACTTGGCAGCTTATTTATAAAAATATTACATACAAAAAGAAAACACCTCAGAAAAGCAAATAAATTAAATACTGATATGTTATAAAAACATAAAAATAAAACCTGTTTAGGTATGCATATTACCAGGAGGCATTACTAAAAAAATTCAAGGGTAATTCCTACTCAACAACTAAGGGTACACAATCATCAATGCCTCTAGTGTCTACTACTCAAACCATCATAAATACCACGAAGACCATTCCTACATGGTAGGATCAGAGTTTAGAAGAGCTTAGGTGTTTTGGGCAGGAACAGGAATTCCTCAAACATCAAATGCTAGCAGGATAGAATGTTGAACCACAACAATTTATCTGACAAAACACATCATAAAAAACCGTGCAATTTAAATGTTACACTAGCGACAGCATTTAACCATACATAAATCTTATTACCGTATTTTCCCGTGTATAAGAGACCCTTTTTTGCTCAGAATTTTCACTTTAAAAATAGGGGGTCTCTTATACATGGGAGTAAGTCTTTTCAATAAGATGCATAAATTGTGACACTAATGATTTTAAAGAAATAAGTGCTCTACAACTGTTTTGCGTGTCGCGTTCGACTATGAAGCGGTTGTAAGCAATACAAGCATCGTGACACAGGCATTATCTCCTCGTTTTCTCTTTTCCTGTTACAGGTTTGCAGGTACGCACTTTGATATATACCAGTACTCTTTTTCTACAACACATTAACTGGTTTTATTTTGTTTTCAGTACCGCACTGAGTTGAAAAAAGTTGTACTCTACCCTCTAAAAATGTCCGTCTGAAAAAACTTTTTTCCAGAATTTTTGCCTAAAAATTAAAGGGGTCTCTTATACACAAGGGTCTCTTATACACGGACGGGAAAATACGGTAATATGTTGCAGCTGTACAAAATAAACAAGATATTTGATGTATTTACAAAAAAGTAAAAGTTACATTTGGAAAATCCAGTGCACAAGGCAAAATACATAAACTCAAATCAAAGAACTGATTTTAAATTCTATTTACATTACTTCAAAACAATAAATCAATCAATATAATAACACAGTAGATCTACAGTTTCCCGGGTGCACTGTCAATAAAACATGCTTAACAACAGGACTCAATTGATTAAATCTGCATGAACAGTAGAAGCAATGGGTACATACTTACATTGAAACCTAGCAACAAAATTAATTAAGCCAAACTGACATCACTTACGCATTGCCTGATACAGCTTATTTGCCTGGCTATGATACTTCTGCGAATTACAGGTGTTCTATTAAATTAAGCTAAATGATGACAATATTAAATGAATTATGCAAGCATTACAATTACACATCTAATTTAATTTTATCTAAAAGTTTTACCCTAAGCAAATCATACGCATAACGGCATGAACTGTAGCAATTAAAAAAGTATACGAAGGTTTTTAATTATAGTTCTGCGTTTCAACACTTTATAACTTTTTTATAGTTACACCACTTGTTTAGAGTTTCAATTTAAAGAGGTGATACCATTTGTCAAAGATTATAATTACTTTATAGCTTGGCAGGTAAAAATTATCTGCAACACCTTACCATCCTGCTAATGAAAGGTTGAGCAGAGAAATAGGTGCCCGATTTAGTTATTACTGCCATAATAGCCAATACCCAGAGACATCATTTAGCTCTTATTGGCATAAATGCCATTTCATTAAGGTGTGAGGGTAAAACTGTAGAATCAATATGAAGTCGAAAGCAAACAGCAATTTCTGAATGAGGCTATGCAATATTAACAAATTGTACCTGGTGGATAAGAGGTGACTTCATGGTAACGTATATCACAGTGACAAATACAGAGTAAAAGATGAGCAGTGTTACTAGTTTATGGCTTTGCTGCCCAGGTGGAGTGTACGCCTCAAATCTGTGAACAATCACATTGAAAAATATATACAATTACGAAACAAGAAACTCAGGAATTATCAATAATGTTTCATTAACTACTTGTCATGTTAATAAAGGATTAATGATTTATTCTTGGAAGTAATAACTGTTTTGAACTTGTGCGAAGAATTTAACATTATATCCAACATGCCAAAATCACAAAATTTTATTGTAACTATTAATCTAATTTAGTTGTAGCTTAGAATCCAATTTAAGCTATTGCTGAACAAGTATTTTATGTTCAGAAGTGTCAGAGTCTGAGTTCGAGTATACGTATTACTCGCAAATTAATTTAGTTTGATCATAGCAATATAGCCACTTAATTCTCAAAAGTTCAATGTTCATCTACCATGTACCTGCATGATGTAGGTCATTTGAAGGATGTATGGCAACAACTTTGGGGTAATCGTAACAAGCTACCCTGCTGCACCAATGGTACATGATCCTCATAAGCACAGGGTGGATACAACAATCTCTGATCCAATATGGACCTACTGTCTAGCATGAATCGTTGGAATATTAAAACGTATGGCATTAAAGACCTTCACATATTATAATTTTAGACTTTTTTGTTTATCTGAAAGAGTCAACTTGTTGGTAGTTATTAAATTTTACGTCCTCGGCAGTGCGGTATAAGCTAAGCCAAGCCTTATTAAGACGACAGCGTGTGATTTCTATAAAGGGTCAAGGATACGTAAATAAACGTAAACCACCAACCGTAAAAAAATAGGCAATGACGTTTCCAGGAGAGTACACAATGGTCTGAAAATACTACAAAAATAGCTTGCAATAGTGCCCGATACGCTTTTAGCTTACGCTAAAATAGCATGGGTAGCGCGGGCTGGTCAAGTAACAGCTAGAACTTCTCAACCATGCACAGCAGAGAGTGAACTTTCACAGCCTGTACAATTTTAGCAGCAGTTGCCACTAAATGCTTCCATCAGTCAGTGTTGTAAATAACTACACACCCCTCACCTCATAATAACTTTTTAGCTGCAGCTGAACCTGCAGAACACTAATTACAAAAACCATGTTAAGCTTTTCCAATTCATCACAAAAGCACTTTTTGCCAAATTCTTAAATTCCAACTGATAAAAACGCACTTTCCATACAGTGTGGTGATCTTTCTTGACAAATGAGGCCAGAAACAGCTTTCTCGGGTGTCCATTAATTAAACACGCTTAACTTTGTAGCTTGGCACACACCAAGTTCACTCAGTTGACTGAGGGCAATATGTGAATTTACAGTTACCTCCCAAAAATCAAAGTAGTGGTTTCCAGAGCTGCTTTCATACAGAGCTCTCTTCTCTTTTCCCTCAGAAATTTACAGACATTTGCACAACGTAACTTAGGCTCTCAATTATTATAGATTCTTGAAAACCACTTTTGTTTTTTTTGTCACATTTTCAAACTTCTTGCGACTTTCCAGAATGACACACTTATTACTCTCGGGTATTTTTTTTAAATGACAGTCTTTTGTTCTTAGCAAGCCATACGTTAGATTTAACGAAAAAGTAACTATAACTACATACATCATGACCATTAATTTTACTGGATTCAAAAATTTAGTCGTCTGTGTGTACGGCTGTTATCATATCTGCGTCCCAATTTTCTCCTGATGTATCAAGCCGCTTGAGTAGCTGCAGCTAATTCAAGGACAGAGATGAAAGAATTTTTAACGTTTAACGTGTAATCATCAAGTTACCATAGAAAATCCAGTTTTTGGCAGTTACTAAATTATTAGCCGCAGGGAAAATGACGCTCACGAGATGAAAAAATCAAATGGAAAAATACATATATTTGCGAGCTATGGTTACAGGGGTCATTTTACTGAGAAAAAATGTTTAACATTCTATACTATGTTTTGCTGTTTTGTTCCCTTTTCAATCTATATTCAACTCCACGCTGAACTTGCAAAAGAATGTACAGCTACTATACCATTTAGCTTCTTATCAACAATTTCTCATCAAAATTACGATATATCAGCAATTCTGCTGCTTTATGCAAGTCATACAGTAGTAATTTGTTTTTCCAGGGATGAAAAACAAACTCCAGGCCCAAACAGGCCACCAAATATTACAGGATTCAAAACTACGTCGAAGCACTAGCGATATTCCTACATTCGAATCCAGGTAATAAATTCACAAGTAATAAGACACAGGTAATAAAGTCACAGAAAATCACTGGAAAAAAGGCACAGCAAAAAAGAAGTAACACTAACTCTAACCCTAACCCCAAACAAAATTGATGGTGATTTCTTCCCTGTGAATTTTTCTAGCCAGAATTGTGACTTTTTTCCTGTGACTTTATTACAGGTCAGGCGGTCACCCTAGATTCAAACCATATCGATCCGAGCACTACTTTGTTTATTATATTGTAGTCTGCTAACATTGTTTATTGGTTGTAATTACTAATGGCAGAAGCTGTGATAACATAATCATGCAAACGAAGTAAAATAAGGTTTACACAAGAAACTACAAACGGATAATTAAAGGCTAGGCAAACTCAATTCTCACAGCTGGAAAACAAGAGAACAGCTGCGCAGCCAATCCAAAATTGCTCCATACTTCTCATTAAAAAGTGCAAACGAATCACAGCCTACAGAGTTGTGAAGGTGAAAAAATAAACAAAACGAGTACTTACAGAACAAAAACAAAAACTATACTGCCCCATATCATAGGTAGCTCATCTAGTAGCTGCAAACATAAAATTAAAGGAAAACTATATCAAAAACAAGGCTCATAACATACAACCATTAAATGCGGGAAAGCAGATAGTAGAAATTGCTAAAATAAAGCTGAATTATGATTTATTAAATCTGGAGAATTAACAACTGTGTCTATTAATTATTATGATAATTTAGCACAACTCATAAGCTAAGCTAAAAACCAAATTAAATGTTGGCGCAAAACAGCTTTACTGTCTGGGATCTACTAAGCTACTTCCCGCATCAAAGAACTAACGGTGTCATGCTAATGAAAGAAAAATAGCCCCCATTGCTGTACATTTGTATAATAAACAACCAGAAACTTTTCTGTATTTAAAAATACCAGTAACATTCTGACAACACTGAGCAGTTCTAAATGGAAATGGCCATGATATTACAGCAAAGATTTGCAACCACACTGTGCAATAGTATCAAACAAAATGTACAGAGAAAAAAATACTGACTATATATAAATTGTTTTCATTTTTCATAAAGCCTTAGGCTGAACCTAAAGGAAAGGCCAAGCATTCTGGCTTATTTCAATGTTTGAGAAAAATATTAGAAGGATTTAGTAATAAAAGTGTGATAAGTGCCTCATGAAATTAGTAAAATCACTTTAAAGTCGTGGTCATTTCGTGCTTAGACGCTCCCATTTTGAACGCCCATTTTTTCCACCAATGACGTGGTTCATCGACTGAAGAAAAGCAGTGCACTGGCAATTTCCATCAAAATATAATAAGTTTTTACAAAAAAATTGTGATATTTTTGAATGAACATTAGATAAGCTGCAGAAGTTTGAATTAGTTTAAACAGCGCACACTTACGGAAAGCCACGATGCGCTTACGAAAAGTCACTAAGTCCACAGGTTAGGCTTTAATTTTCTGGTGAAGGTAAGTAAGTAAGTAAGTTTATTAGTTTATCACCATTTTTAAAATAGCAAAATACATAACTAACAGATTTATAAATCTATGCAACATACAATAATATTACAAAGTACAAAGTAATTATTAATTAGTGGTGAAAGGGTGGCGAAAGAATTATAAGTTATCGAGGTCAGTTAACAGTAGCTGCACCCGCCTGAAAATGTCTGTATAACGGTAGTATAGATTAGATTAGCTTCATGTTTTATCGACAGTTTTTTTTGCATTTTTTGTTATTTTTCTAAGATTAAATGATAACAGTAAAATAAGCCATACATGCTAAATCGACTTGCCATTTCCTCCAAGAAAATTTCAAAGCTTTTTTAATAATGAGCAATTTACCAAGTTAAGTCGAGTCAGTGGGACAGTGTTCATTGTCAGAATGCGCAAGTGTAAAAAGCAACAAACAATAATTACAATCTGTCACGCACTAGATGTTTTAACATGCACACTTTCACCCAACTTGAAAATGAGGGCCTGACAAGCAAAAATTTTGCCGACTACAGTTACGCAGTTGGGTGCGAAATAATAATATAACAGCGGTACTGTAGTACGCTCACTACGTTGTCTAGAGTAAAAGAGCAACATCTAATTATTTTGCAATAGAAGAACTGTAGCGTTGTTGTAAAAAAACGAACAGTTAGTTAATTACAAAAGTTTGGCTGATATGCTGATAGCTATGTTGTTAAGGTCAAAAATAATAACAAAAAAAAACAACGAACAAATTAAAGAAAAAAACTTCATAAGTACACTACGTTTTTGTAATTACTGTAATTTTAAACTGTAATAAATGTAAATACTGTCAATTTCTTTTATAAGCAATTCGATTTATTACTGTACTATTGCTTGCTTAATGTACTATGCATGTATCTCACCTGCCAAGTTGTATACATATTTTTGAGCTGCAATACAATAAATCCTTGACCCTCAGTGCAAATCTACACTAGCCTTTTAACTTACTACATCAATATTGTTTGCGAAACTCCAGGAAGTGGGATATTAGGTACAATGATTTAAATTACCAGTAATAATGACACTCCAAGCAAGCAACTTGTTTTTGAAAATTGATACATGTAGTAAACTGCAAAGTAAACCAATAAACTGTAATTGTGCTTTGCAAAATTGAATCAAACTTAACTTTTTTCATGCATAGAAAGTTACACATGGCAGCAAAAAAATTTGTGATTATACTTCTGCATAATCCTGCATAGACTTGTAAGAGTAAGCTGCATATCTTTTAATAAACTAGGAAAGCAAACGGTTTACAGATATCAAATTACTTTGCAATTATCAGGCCTCTCATTAAAACCAAATGAGGTGCATAGTGCTACTACCCTCTTTAAATCAACAAAATTATGTGTCTAACATGCAATCCATCCAAGCAAGAAAAAACACAAGACAGCATACAAATGTACAACAAGGAAACTACATTCTTACAAGCTGATATCCATCTAAACAGAAAATGCTTCCTGTTTCACAACTTACAATGTATAATACAGTAAGCTTGTTCCCCAAATCATAGGCACTTCATCCAGGAGCTATGAGACGTAATTACCAACATTAATGCGATCAAATTTTAGAGCTCATTTCAGTTAATCACATAACAGCATAATGTTTTAAGACAGTCGAGACCAAAGTGCATATAAAAATATGAAAATTCAGTTTTTACCGTAAACACACAAACATGATCACTTAACAGGAATGAACAAACAAATTTAATAAAGTAAACACTGATATACAGTGAGCAGTGTAACATAGCTAAAATGATGTTTACGTTTAAATTCTGTATGCTTAAGCTTAACACAATATATTTGAGTATTGCAAATTTAAGTATATTTGAGACTTGCAAATTAAAATCAAATTCCTGTATATTAAAAAGTCTTACCTGCATTTCATATAAAAGTGTCATATGGAAGCACCATGAACCTATTCCTACACCTGCAAGCACAAATACATTCGTGTAGTGGCTAGCATATTATAATAGCTGCCCTGATAGCTGAAGACCTGGGTTCAAGTCCCAGTGGAGAAGTAAAACTTTTCCAGGCTTCTAATTTAGTATTGCTTTTGTTCATTCAAATGATTCAACTACTAAACCGTCTAAAAATAAAAATGTTTATATATCTACATTAACATATCTTGGTCACATAATTAACGATAATTGTAAAGATGATGCTAACATTTTAAATCAATTGCGCCTTTTTTATATTAGATTCAATATTCTTCGCAGAAATTTTAATTTTTACTCTGCTGATGTCAAACGTATTCTGTTTAAATGTTATTATTCAACTTTTTATTGTTCTAACCTCTGGATCACTTTTAATGTTGGTACTATTAGGAAATTAAAAGCGGCCTACTACTTTGCACTGACGTAGTTTTTTTGCTTACCATAGAGGAACCACAGCATCGAGAATATGTGCCGAAAATGGCTGTAATCATTTTAAATTTATTTTACACAAAAATACTTTTAGCCTTTGTCAGCGAGTTTTAAATTCAAGCAATGACATCATACGCAGTTTTATTCATAAAACTGATATCATTTTAACTTCGAATATATTTGCCCATTGGGAATATACGCTACATTTAGCTTACTAATTCTCTGATCTTTGTGTAAATATTTATTTTATTCGTCTTGTAGAAGTGTTTTAATTGTGATTTTTAACTATGGTTTGTTTATTTTTTACGGTACTTTTTATGTACTGAAATAAACGTAAAATAAATAATAAAATTACTAAGATTTACATACGTACACAGAATTCGTAATCGTATATACTAGAGTGCACAAATGACTGCATAAAACAGCTTTTTTATTGTTGTATGTTACAATTATCAAAAAAGATCTTGTAGGCAACAGAATGAAGGTCGTAGTGAAATGGTTACGATATGTGCTTAGCTACCTAATTTAGCTGGGTCTGGTCATGAAATGGATGGGTGACTCCGATCAAATCACTTCTGGACTATCTCATGTACCATACTGCTTCAAGGGTTTCTCTTAATGAGCAAGGATTTATACACATACATAACTTAGCTAAAACACCTCTGCTGGTTCAGTGCCTCTTCTTAGAAATTTACCTGTGACATTGATTAACTTCCCACCACCAAGAAAATTGAAGGCACTACGCATTACTGTTGAGCATAACATCATTAACATCTTTGTTCGTATGACAATACTTTCAAAGAACTTCGGGTCACAGCCATCGCAATAACCAATGTCACACAGTACCATACGGTACCTATGAACGTTGACCGAGTTGAACATGTGGTTGTTTTCACATGGGAAAATCTTAACCAGTAATCCATCCGCACATCAATAACGATTGTATTGGTGCTACATTATTATTGACACACAACTATCACTTATGACAAGGCCACAAAATTTACTAACCTCAATACCTGTTTATATTATTAGGCATACTGACAGCTTTGAATATTTTGTTTATGTCACAGCAATGCCTATTCTAGAACGAAAATCCGAGACCGTATGTATTATGTGAAACTAAAGTAAATCCTAGCTTATTCGGACAAAAAAACTTTCTTTGGCAAGCAAAACAAAGTACACATGTGATTCTGTTCATCCTCGGTTTGCAACAGCACCACTGCGTTCTAACTAAAGAGATCAAAGTACAAGTAACCACAACTGTTAAACCAAACAAGTTTCAAGTCAAATGTTTCGTTATATGTAGCTAAGGCATACAAATCTAGTCTGTCTATGTGCAACTGAACTGATACGAGGCATTTAACAGAATGAGTTTTCTTTTGAAAAAAATGGAGATTGACTAATAAATTTTTTATCCTACTGCATTAGTTCATGATAGAGGCAGTAAACTGGGTTTCTGTTAACATGTAATAATAAATTGTTCAAAGCATTCCATGCCCAATTTATTCTACATGTACTGGGTATAATAAACAAAGACGGCAAATCTTCAAGGTTATAATATCAATTCTTAATTATAGGTGTCCGTGTGTGCATAATTATTAACCTAATAATCTTGATATTCACAAAGGATTCTAAGGTTCCAGGGCCCACCATTATTATGATCTGACAAAGTCTTAAATTCCGAGTTATTTCAAAACTACTAGCCTGGGTTCTTCTGAATCTTTGTCTTTGGGTCTTTAATTTAAGTGAAAAGTGTTTACCAGCTATTCTATACTGTTAAGTCCTACAATCTATAGCAAACATATTTTTTATAACATTTCTAATCTCTGCATTAACTTTGCAACTCACGGACAATATAAAAAATGTGACATTGTGAATATTAATCATCCTAGTGATCTTACTTTAATGTACACATCTATTATACTTATTAATTAATTTAAATGCTAGGCCTAATTAATTTTTTATTTCCTTTTATAAGAGTTCATCACTTTGTGAGCTAGAATCTAACACTTAATAACAGGGGTCTGCATAACTCACATGGATGTGGCAGGACTATAACCTATCTCATAAACAAGGATAATCTTCAGCAACAGAAGAGTCTTGCTGGATCACATTCAGCAGTCACTCATTCATCTAAATGTCAAGCTCAATGTTACTTAATGTCAGTTGCTTAGTACACGCCATGATTATTCTATCTCAGTTTATCAGTTTGGCTTTGTAATTCACTTTGTAATAAAAACGTACACCTGTTTTTGGTGTTTCCACTTCTATTATCATTCAATAACTGCTTTTTATTACATCTTTTTCTCTACTTTTTTATGATTACCTTTGGTAGCATCAAATATTTCCTCTACATCAGTGTAACTAAGTGTAACGTTTCATGGAATCATGGACTTAATAGTATAATTACTAAAATTTACTACTGATGATAAATGCGTGATAGAGGCATGAAAAATGATGATAACTAGCTGACAATGTTTCTAACAAGGTCAGAAACTGAAGATTTTGCAAACAATAGTTATAATGTGAGTTACAAAAATGAAGAAATGGGAGCTTTTTTTGAAAGTGCTTATTTTCTTTTATTGAATTCACCTTGCTTGAATACATAGAAAGTGCACTTCGCAATGAAACCACAACATTTAACCGTTCAGCCTGTCACTTATGGATCAAAGGTCAACCAATCTCGGCATAACTTATATCAATCAGTTTGTCACATCGAAACCTTTTATTTAATACACTAAGCTAGTTTCTGTTGACAACGGGAAGCATTTGTATCCCTGAACCGCATTTTGCCCTCTAGTGTGGTCATAGATTAACCATTATTACTGAAACCTATGCCATTCGATTTGCCTCATCAAGAACTTTTATTTGATCTGTTACATGGTACTATTCCTAGACAATCGATGCATTTCTGTTCCTGACCTCTTTTTGTAAGTTTTGCCCCCTGCTGGGGTAAAACATTAACCAATCGCTTAAACAATTATTACCATTCAATCTGTCTTCTCAAATTTGTATACCAAATCGAAGGTCTTAATTGAGACCTTCGATTTGATATACTACAAGCTAGTTCCAGTTGACAATGGAAAGCATTTGTCTCTTCGACACCTATTTTGGCCCCTAGTAGCGTTGCGGGTTAACTATTTTCAATGTAACCTACACCATTTGATCCGCCTCACTGAGATCTTTCATTTGATATGCTACAAGGCACCATTGCTCAATACTCGGTGCAGTTCCGTCCCGACCTCCATTTTTTGGTTTTTGCCCCCTAGTGGAGAATTTTCCTATATGCTCATGTCCCATGTTTTGTAATGTACAAAGGCACCACATCGCCTACCAACATACCAAATATTATGACCCTAGCTCAAAAACTATGGGAGTAGATGAATCATAAAAAAATAAATGAAGACCTGCTCGCTCAGTGACCTTTGACCCGGTATTTCGGGTCACATGTATACACAGATAACTTTGCCCAGAGAGTGTACCCTGTGAATTTTGTGTCCCTAGCCTTCAGCATGTAAAAGGTCACCAATTGGGGGACCCCAAATTTTGTATTTTGGCAGGTGCACATCTACCTCACAGAACCCAAATACTTGTGAAAAAAATTCAAAAAACCGAAAGCCTAGGAAAAACTGACCGATGCCCACTGCCCTTCCCATTTGACCAGTAAAATTATAATACTGTAAATTAAACAAATTGACATTATGCTGGAAATTACATGAAATTACAATTACAATCAGAAATAAAATAAATTCATTATAATGGTACTTCTATTTAAAATCTTGTATCAATTTGCTGCTAAAACCATTGTCTCAAATGTTATACTTACACAATAAAGCAAAATAACTCAGCGTAACACGATGTTCCATCTCCTCTTTCCAAGATCTCAGGCATCCTAATAGTGGAGGTATTATCATCACCACATTGCTAATTGTGTTCCCTAAATTGTATAAAACGTTTTTTGATTTATGAACAAAAAGAATGGCATAAAATATTCCATTCACAATTATAAAATTTTATAACACAGCCGTTCAGCCATTTCTCAATAGTTTCATCTTGAGAATATTTCCACCTTGTTCTTTGTTTTTTAATCATTGTGTATGCAGGTTTGTATCTGTGCTGTGCAGCATTCTTTTGGATCATAATTTGCCAAGCCGGAATGAGTACAGAGAGTTGGCAAATACAGTTGTTTCTTTGTACCTTTTTTCTTCTTCAAGTTCGTGACTCTGACCAAAATTACACAATACAGTGTGTGTTTTATATTATAGTAAACATATAGTTTGGCAACTCTATTTAAACACCAGTATGAAAAGATCTAATAATATACTCAGATACTATGTAAGAAAATATACATTTAGTCAATATTAAATTAATGGTTTTATTAGTCCATGCATATTTTAAAACAATCAAACAGCAAACAAAACTGTCCATGCATTTTCTCCCATCATCCTAAAAAGTTCAATAATTTGTCCTGCGTTTTTATTGTATTTTAGTCTAAACTTTTAGCTTGTAACTATACCTTAACGTTTTATTAACTTTTAATAGCAAATTATTCAAAACAAATAAAATGAAATTTCTTTATTTTTTATTTGTGAGCCTGTTAGCTTTTAGCTATATGCGTTCTCGCATGTTGTTAGTGTGCTGTTGTAGAAGCAAAATGTAAACTTTGACATGCGTATGCTAGTAATAATAATATATATCAAGGTACTGGATACTGGCATTACATTTACATTTTTTCTTGCAACAGAATTTTTATTTCAACAACAAAAAAGTAAAAAAGAAGGACGGCAGTTATTAAATACACTGCATTTTTAATAAGTAATTTTACTTACAAAACTCTGCTACGTAAAATGTTACTTCATAATTGGTCTCGCACCAATCAAGAGTGGAAGTAGGATGACCCCAGTATCCAATAGGAGCCATGACACCAAAACACCGTATAGCTACGATGGCCTATAATCCACCCGGCACCTTGAATACATAGTGTAATACACCGCCAAAACACAGATAAACTTAGTAAACACCGAGCACGAATTCACTATTCAAAACAGCAGCACAACAGCTGAGGGCTATAGCTAGCCTAAAAGCAATATAGGGATTCATTTGTGAATTCAATTCACATCGCGTTTGATAACTGTTCCATCACGAATGAATCTTATGTAGTCTCATCTACTTTCACAAAAGACCTCTAATATTTGTTATTTTTTATTCAAACATTCACATCCATTTCCAATACACACAAAATTAATCGGAAGACTAATTACCGTTTTTATAATTAAAATGATGCTGTCTAGTGTTTTACTGTGCTGTAGTGTGGTGTGGTTTAGCGCTACATTGAGCTGCTCACACTATTTTGCATTACAATCACAATCACATTCACATTCTCTATGATATTATTCTGATGCTTTGAGTGTGTTAATTCTGGTGCAGTAAACTGCAGTTGTGTTGCATCAAACTATGTTTAGTTATGTTGAATTTCGTTATTATATTATAATGTCACGCAGTTTATGTAAGTAACAGTTTAGCATAGCTGAAATGTAATGGTACTGTTTGTTACAACCATGTTCGCTGCCCTTTCTCAATTCTATTTGAATTTTCTTTGTTTTGATTCACATTGTGTTGTACAACTTAAGGAGATGAATAAATCAATGGTTCATCTTATATTGGATTATGGTGATCTGATTTGGAGCCCAAATCGTCAAGACATGATAAGGAAAATTGAAAGTATACAATGTCGAGCTCCTAGACTTGTACCTGCTATTTTTCATTTACCATATGTTGCACGACTTGAGATTCTGGGCCTTACAACTCTGAAGTACAGACGCAAAAGACAAGATTTAATCCAAGGTATAGAAACCATCAACAGCGATATATTTTTCCATCAACAGACATATCATGGTATCAGAGGTCACTTCCGCAAATTCAAGAAGAGAACAGTTCCCCAAAGGTGCAGTAGAAGGAGATTCCCATTTGCAAGGCGAGTAATTAATGAGTTCAACATGCTGCCTGACACTGTAGTTCAAGCCTCCAATCCTGCCCAGTTTAAGTCTCGTCTCAATAGACACTGGAAACGCAATCCTGAAAAATATATAGACCCCAGGTTGCCACAATGGCGTTACTGTTACCGTCGAAGGATAGAGGTTAAGCATAAATAGCTTATGAACCTCTCCACTCTTCCTTGTTTACTTTATCAATATAAAAAACAAAACATAATAGGTGGCCACACTGGGATCATGAAGCGTAGCACAGGGTTTCTTGTTGCCATTGTGGCAACCTGGGGTCTATATATTTTTCAGCATTGTTTTTCCAATATCTATTGAGACGAGACTTAAACTGGGTTGGACTGGATGCTTGAACTACATGGTCAGGCAGCGTGTTCCACTCATTAATTGCTCGCCTTGCAATTGTGAATCTTCTTCTACTCCACCTTTGGGGAACTGTTCTCTTCTTGATTTTGTAGGAGTGACCTCTGGTACCATGATATGTCCCATCGAAGGAAAAATATTTCACTGTTGATGGTTTCTATATCTTTAAGAATACGAAATGCTTGGATTAAATCTTGTCTTTTGCGTCTGTATTTCAGAGTTGTAAGGCCCAGAATCCTAAGTCTTGCAACATATGGTAAATGAGAAATGGCAGGTACAAGTCTAGTAGCTCGACGTTGTATACTTCCAATTTTCCTTATCATGTCTTGACGATTTGGGCGCCAAATCACATCACCATAATCCAAAATAGGATGAACCATTGATTTATATAGCTTGGTCACTATAGATCTGTCAAGGTAAGAGAAACTACGTTTGATCAATGTCAGTCTTCCATGTGCTTTATTGACAACGTTGTTTATATGTGATTGAAAATTAAGCACACTGTCAATGGTGATATCTTTTTCTTCTGTGATGCTTATAATTTCTTTAGAACCTTGTCCATGTGCCATTTTATATGTACGACCTGCAGTACCATGCCTTCCAACAGTAAGGAGCTTATGCTTAACCTCTATCATTCGACGGTAACGGTGACAGCATATATGTGTGGAGAATACAAAGTTCTCCAACAACTACAGCTTTTTATCAAGTGGAGCTACTTTCCGCTTTGCTCCCCTTCAACTTCTGGATTTTGTTATCAAGACCGATGTCGCAATCATGACTAATGCCTAACTTAGTCGACTTTCAAGTTCAACATTATTACCTGCAGAAGGCGTCGTTGCGCGCTGTAGAAAATATTCGGACGTTTTTAGCTGCTGAAAAATTATTATTCGACTTACCGAGTTTCAAAGTTTTCTACAGTGAACTACTAATACTAATTTGAACTAGAAACAGGGGTAAGGCAGATTCTTTGCGTGAATGTTGCTAGCTTTAAGGTTAAATTAACGCTATTCATGTTATTGAAGTTCAGTTTTGGCCGCTTTAGTGCAATAATTATAACAAGCCGGTAACACTAACAACGTTACGTCAGCATCTTTCGTAGCAGAATAATAAATATTAATATGGATAGGTAAATTGTCTGGTACCCTGTTGCAATTCAGATTCGCTTAATTTCAGACGAATATAAGCGTTTTCTCTCTCACTCTCTTCCTTCTCTCAACAGTACAAAAGTAGTCAACATGTCAGTGAAGTCTGTACTATAATCGTTACTTTTGGATCCAACATGAAATAAAGAATTCCTTTTCTTGGTTATGATGTTGTTGTCATTCCTATCTTTGAAGGCTATCACAGACCACTGTTTTCATTGTTGGCACATGAAATTTTCCATGACGGTTCTACAGTCAATTCCACAGACTTATACTTGAGCACGATTTTTCACTTTCCCAAGACAGCTTTCAAATATGCCTGCTAATGGGATCTGATCCTATACATTGTTACATAATTATGGTTTCCTTTATTCTAATGTATAAATGGGTCACCTTAACAATGCGTATTCTAAATTTTTACAAAAAAACTGATTTAACTGAAAATGTTTCTTGTGATTTTCTCTAGGTATGGAAAACATTTACTTGCAAATCAAGTAGGAAGTGCCATATTCACGCACATTAGTGTTTTCATTCTACTTTCTAACACATGTAATTGAAGCCTGTGCTATGTCTTTGTTCTTTTCCAATGAATTACTCAACACTTGTGTGCAATTTGAATATTGTCAGCTCCTGCTCCTCCTATACAGCTCTGTTAAAAATGCATTACTGATTTCTTTGTACTCCGTTTCGAGCCAAGGCTAGCAGGGTTGCAAAATGACCCTTTGACCCAGAAGGCTATAAACATAATTTAACCGCATATTTGTCGAAACATTTAAGAATGCCGAGACAGTAATTATTGGTTTACTAATATATTCCAGATATTATATATTCCAGATATTATATATATATATATATATATATATATATATATATATATATGTATGTATGTATATCAATGATTATCAATATTTTAAAGGCAAATAAAGATTAACTGTTTATTATAAAAGGCATATATTATTATATTTATTAAAGATTACATATATTATAATATAATAATATAAACAGCTAATCTTTATTTGCCTTTAAAATACATTGATAATCACTATAACGTATTCACTGTTCATACTATAATCACTGTAACCTATAACACAGTAATAACTATAACCTGTTAACTATAACATCAATGGCTGTTCTTGAATTTTAAAATTTCTTTTGCATGCAGCCTAAAATTTCTTATAAGGTCTTCACTAAGTACCTATTCTTGAAACGGTTAGGTATATAAAAATTCTAATTTTAGTTGGAAAATGTTATAACTGAATTTTTCAAGCATCCTTAAAGCAGTGCTGAAGGCTTTTTTAATGTTAAGCTCAAATCACAGTTTTGTCCTCAACTACTTCAATATGCGAAAGTTTAGTACCAAGCTACGGCATGCGAAAGTTTTAGCACGATGTCATTGGTGTCTCTCACTGAGCTGTTTCATCATTGCAGCATGCTTGAAATTCACAGCATGTGCCATTTTCTGCTTGTGAAATGACACTTATAAAAAAAATGCTTCACTGTCACGTGTCGGCACTAACTATAATTCTTAGTATTATTTCAAAACATGCTTGAAAATTGCAGTAAAACTGTAGTCACTAATGCTGAAACGTAGTTCTCGTGAAATTTTAGCCAGAATAGGTTAGGGTACCTGTGGTTACTGCATTAGCCCAGAAAGTTGTCACTAGCAGCTAATTCAAGACTTGAAAGAAAAACGCTTAATGCTACTGTATTTGCTAGTGACTAGAATGCAAGTATAACGAAACTTATGAAGTCTAAGAAATACAGTATGCAGCGCATGTTGATGTATGGCATATTGGCAAGAGTTTGCAAAAAATTGCATCGAATTTTTCAGAAAAGAGATGAGCGTGTGCTTCAGCTATGATAAAAAATATTTGCAATCACTTTTGATTCATCGACATAAAATGGTAATGCTGATGATATAGTGAAACGCTTCCAGTCTGTTCTCCAACACTATATTAATAAGCGTGCCTGCTATGATGAAACTTTGACTGACCAACATTGTGATCATAAAGGGCTGACAGCGAAGAACAGAAAGAGAAATTTGGTTTCATGCAAAGAGCAAGTGTTGTGAAAAGCTTTCAAGGGTACTGAGTGCTGAAAGATACTCAATTTACTAAAGTGATTAGGTTATTGCATTTTTTATTCATTTGTCTGTTCTTGAAATGATTCATAATGTTTTACTAACGTGTGCACCAAAGAGCCTTTACTTCCTGTTTCCCCCAGAAAACATGGTAATGAGAAATTGGCTAGCTAGTGACAATGTCAACATGGGCTGTGCTTTCCTTCCAGGAAAACGTTTGGCAAGTAAAGTGTTTGCATTTTGCACACAGTTTTATAAGATGTCATGCAGTTTGAAAACAAGAAAGTTAAAAAATAAGCTAGTTTAATAAAAAAATTTGATTACCTCCCTGCTTAACATATTACAAGATTATTTTTGACCTTACGTAATGTGCAATTTTTATAATTCAGCTGAAAACTTCTGATACAGTAGCATTTTGTTTATGTTTTGCTTCATAAGCGCATGTATTGTTAAAAGCACTAGAGATACCAATGATGGCATTCGAAAACTAAAACGGCTTAATTTTGCCTGTACAAAACTTTTTTTCTGTATTTAAATATGACATAGTTATCATCTATGTCTAAGCTGCATTTTCAGCCCCAATCATATTTCGCCTTCAGTGCTGCTTTAATGACAGAGGTGTGCAAATATAGACTGCATGCATTTAAGTACACACAAGCAGTTTTATATTTATAAACTCTCTTTAACTGATGAAAGTGCTTACTTTGCAGTTTTTAAAGCACAATCAAGAATGAATCCATCTGGACCACAAGCTCCACAAATGGCAGGTAGTTTTGGAGGACAATTTCGTAAGTAGATTTATTTCCATTAATTGGCAATTGCCCTTAAGTTAGAAACTATTTTATAACATTATGTGTGGGTAATACTTTTACAAATTGTCAATAATATTTTTTATAATTCTTGCTGTTTTAAGTAAGTTGAGTTATTTTTATGTAGAGTTTGTTGGACCACCAGGTTTAGAGTATTTGACTCAAGTGGACCAACTGCTAGTTCAACAACAAAAGGAATTCCTTGAAAGTAGGTTTAATTATTTTCATTATTTCGTCCAAATTAGGATTTACAAGAATTGAAATACTGTTGCTGAATTGTTTATCATTTGAGTATTAAGAAGTATTTTTTGCATTATTTATTTAAATCTGGTGTAAATCTAACAAAGGTATAATATTGACCCAGTCTTTTGTCTCTCTTGTACGTTATGGTTTGATGCACTTCATGAATTATTGATGTTCCAGCGCTTGTGTTTTCAAGTACCCAGTGGAACTATCAAAAGATCTTTAAAATGTTTCTTTCTCAAACTTGTGGATCTAATAACTGAACCACTATGATGATCTCATATGGCCCTGACGTCTTAACACTATATACATATAAATGACTTTTTGTGCGATGTTACTGAAACATTGTATAAGATTTGTTAGTCTTGTCATAGCTACCCTATCATTATGGGGGTGCATAATGAATATTAAAGCTATTTCCCTCTGATAGTTTATTCTACATCCAAAAAGCAGTTCACTGTATATTAAAATATTGGATTCAGTGATTCTGGAAATTTTAGTTTCTTACTTGGTGGGGGGGGGGGGGCTGATTCCAATAATGTAATGATGCATTATAAAATTCAAAACTGAAAATTGATGAGTAGACCATAAAAATGGCAAACAAAGGTAAATGTCTAAACAAGTTCCAGTCATTTAATTAAATTATTGAAATCATATTTATTGTACTGGTTTACCAATTCCTAGTTTAATTAGTGAAAGTGTTTCCCCAGTTTTAAAGCAAATACAATAGATTACACTATAAATCCGGCAATGAAAAATGATTAGAGTAGCACTGTATTATCTTAAGGCTATGGGTATTTAGCAGGTTCATACACATAATTATTTTCATCTATCATGAAACCACGACTTCTGCTTAGTCACAAAGCTCAACTGAAACAGTATCGTGGGATCAGTATATCAGTACCAAGGCAATTGGCTAAGAGCACCATACATCGTCCCAAAAAGATTGTATTACTATCACCAATAATGGCAGCTTCCTGACAATAAAGACTGGCAAAAATGCCTCAACGAAAAACGATAATTTGAAAGAACAAAGTTAATTTTTCAAATTTTTTTACTTGTTTACTCAGTGATTTATTGGTAAGGAAATTTATTTGTTTGCACTTAGCATGATGGGCGATTCTGAAAATCACTAAGAACTAACATTTTGCAAGTGTTGTGGTGGCACAGTAACAAAAGCTTCTAAATTCAAAATAGCGGGTGTGATCGCATGCACTAGCGTTGTCTTTTTGTCATTACGAAGTTAGCATCAATAGATTAATGCCTCAACTAGATTATTGGGCTAAAATCAACATCATTGTATGTTTATGCACTAATCATACTTTTATGTTACTTGCATTCACCTATTATCAAAAAAATTGTGTTTTTAGTTTTCACCGGTTGGGAATCACAGAATAAGTATCGAATTTGCAACACATTGGGACAGCAAGTTTACTTTGCAATTGAAAGTATGTATAAAAATACGAATGCACTTATAGACATCAGTTTCAGACAATGATTTCACATCACAGATACATTTGTTTTGAAATTTCATGGCTTCGTGTATTATACAGGCATGATATAAGTTTCCTTTTTTATCTTAATATAAAAGTTATGTCTGAGCTTCTGGGGTTTAGATTTTTAAGTCTTACACCTAGGCTGTTTTGGTTTGACAAAATCGTTGAGGGAGTTTTAGTTCCAGTATAGAGGTTAATCACATTAAATGCAAAAGATTGTCCTCGCTTTAAGCATAAACAAAAAAAAATCAAAAATATTACTTGCATGTACATTCAGTGGCAAAAAAATTTTTGTAGCCCATTTTAATTTGTTTTGTATTTTTCATTCTTTTAGAGTCTGATATATGTGGGCGCCAATGCTGTGGAGGTGTTCGAGACTTTACGATGAGTATTGTCGACAATGCTGGAAAAGAGGTCATACATTTGGAACGTCCTTTATCAGGAACTTCAATGTCTTGTTGTTGCTGCTATGACTGCTTGCAGGTAACACTTCAAATCATAGAGTTAGTGAGTTTAATTTCAGTACTAGCAAAAATTTTGTTTTTATTAAAGACTGTCTTGTCATTCATAATTGCAACTATGTTTATCCTTTAAGAATGAATGTCATTTTTTAATTGAGAGGCAGTGTTTGTCTTGCAAAGTTTTGCAAAATCTGTTTTGTAACTATGCTTGTTTGTTAAAAAATGAACTATTACATGTTTTTAATTAACAACAGCACTGTTGGCTAATATACTGTACTGTATAATTTCTTTCACTGAACTCACAGTGTAGGCCACATTTAGTGTGAAAACCTTAAATTTTAAATTTTTTTCTAGTGAGTTTATGAAAATATTTTGTCAACTTTTTTTAATATAATAAAAAAGTCAGGTGAATTAATGCCACAGCGGTTTGAAGTTCTATTGTTTCAAATGAGATTGATATTTTAACCTAAGAAATTTGTCAATTAAAAATAATTTTTGCATCTCACAAGCTAGTTTGTATGTCATCTAATAAAAAAAGACATTTGGTACAATAATCAATTGAAATTTCGTTATTATTATTTGTCACACTTTGATACTAAAAACTTAATGCACAAGAAAACCCTCCACTTACATAAAGCTTAAAAAAATTGTCTGGAAATTTTATACCACTTACTATAATTTCGTATACATGGCTTGCATCAGCCGTGAAGCTGTATAAAACGTGTAAATTAAAACTCGTGTGAGTGGCCTAGTGAGTGGAGCACCCTGGAGGGTGAGTCAGCAACATTCTACCAATTGGCACAAACATGTTAAATTATTAGTCTAGTTACATAAGTCTTTACAGCAGGTAAGTGAAATGCTAAGTAATATAGATTTGCACGGAAAGTTTTTTGGGTCATAATTTAACATTGCCTTTTCTTCAACTGATTTACATGGCATAGTGACGTCATGTAATGGCGCCGTTGGAACAGTATTGCGGGAGATTTAAAATGAAAACAATTGAAAATTCGTTTCAACTTTATGTGCATAAAATTGCTGTAAAGTAGTCTAATTTTTTAAGGCAATTTTTCTGAAACCTACTTCAGGTGCCCCTTTTCTTGTCCTTTAATATTATTATGAATATACACTAATTTCTTATTATTAATCGTAGGAAATGAAGATTTATGCACCACGAGGTAATCTTTTGGGAACAGTTCATGAAAACTTTGACTATTGTACACCTCGTTACTCAGTGTATGATGCCAACCATCAAGAAATATTTAAAATAACTGGTGATACTTGTGCAATAGCGTGCCTAGGTGGCAATGTCAATTTTGAGGTAATTGTTTTGTTTTGTGTAAAATCATGGCAAATTCAATTCAGTTTTCACACTTTATGTTTTCTGTCTTTTATACTTTCATCCTTTGTCAAAGTGATTTGTATTCTGTTTTGTTTTCGTAGCACCTTCCAATTTTTTTTACCAGTTTATAGGATCCTAGTTTTTTATTCTTGCTTTGCTAATTTTAAGTAGAAAGACAAAGAAAATGATGCGAGTTTCTTTGAACTGTTTCAACACAAACAAGAATGGATGAAGTACAAATCAGGCATGACTATACATAACACCACAACAAAATGCCTAAAAATAACAAAGTATTAAGACTTTTTGGCTCACTTGCCAAGACATTTTCAGATCAGACTTCTTTCAGTATCATAAAGTGACTAAAGAAAAAAAATTAGATATAATACAGAAATAATGGAAACTTATAATAAAAGGTTTAATCAAACGAATACATGAAACATTAAACACAACTTAAATTATTTAAATGATGATGCAGGGATACAACAATTAATAGTGCTCAGTATTAATTTACCTGTTTATAACAAACTACAAAAATAGCTAGTAATATACTAAATTAAATGCAAATAAGCAAGCAGCACAATTCTAAAAAGTTACTTTAGTATTTCAGCAAAAGCAAAATATTATGCCGTTAATATCACTACATGTTTACAGAAACACTGAAGTTCAAAAGAAACATGAAACTTATTTACCGCACGCATTTTCAACCACAAATCCTAATTATATTTTGCAACTAAAATTATGAAGATTTACATTAACTCAAAGGAAAAATGTCACATTCAGTGAGCCCAAGATATTTCAGTTACAACTACAAGAAGATAAGGTACATCCATCAACCATCAACTATATAAAGTCATAGTACTATATAGGGCTGTTACCTATGTTTAACTAGACAAATTTAGCTCCTTACATTATTAGAATTTAAGTGAAGGAATTTATTTATCTTAGAATAGATGACAGAGTCCCAAAACATTGATGCAGTATACGTTACTAGAACTATGAATCAAACATGGTATATGACATGTAAGGTTTCTCCAAAGTCCGTGACATTTTCACAAGCAATTTTTCGTAATTGCAAATATTTATGTTAGCTTGACTTAACAAAATAGATTATGCGTACAAAAAAAGGTAGTGTATAATACAATGGTGAACTTACAAGTAAACCCGAGTCAAAATGGACTCCATTAATGTTATATAAAAATTATACCTATAGAGCATAATAAAGTTTCTAAGCTCATACGTAGTTAGACATCCACGATTAAGGCATCAGATAAACAACGAGCACATTTACGAGATTCAAATATTGCATCAGCCTCCTCTTTAAATTGAAGATGCAAAGCAAATCATAACACTACAAATATAAACACATTTAGCAGTTAACCAAGTTGAATGTGCCACCATGATGACAAAATTTTGCACTGTGATATAATAGTAGATTTAACATAGCAGGAAAAGTCTATAAAATTGATAGGAAACGATAATAGCGAGCGAATGAAATACTTAAATAATCAAAACTTAGTAATCTTAATTTTTGTGATAACACTATCTGTTTTTACTACTTGCAAGCCAAAAACAGAAAAGAGTAAGAGAGATGTAATCCAACCCGTTGATTTGGTCTATAACCAATTAGATACCGAAAACTCAAGATGGTTTTTATTCTCATCGGCATGCCGCCCATTTGGAATGGTAAACCTGAGCCCCGATACTCAGATTGGAGGAGCATGGGGGAGTGGTTATCGCTATCTTACTGATACTGTGAAAGGCTTTAGTCATATTCACGCCTGGCAATTATCTGGCCTGTCAGTTATGCCTGTTGCATTAACCGATGATAACAAAGAGAATATTTTTACCGATTTCTACTCGCACTTTAGTCACGAAACTGAAAAAGTTAATCCGGGTTATCATTTTCTGAATTTGGACAGATACAATATTGATGTGGAAATTACCAGCACCACACGCGTTGGTTTTCATAAATACACTTTTAAGGGGAGTGGTAACCCCGCCTTACTGCTTAACTTGAATATTTTGTTGGGACCATGCAAGAACATCGATGGTATTTTGCACAAATCAGGTGAGCATTTTGTTATTGGCGAGCTTACCAATGCACCAACCCGTCGCCGTCCGAAGCCAACCAAGGTGTTTTTTAAAGTTGAATCAGATACCAAAATTGTAGATTTAGTCAAAGATGAGAAAACGGGTAATTACCTTTTAGCTTTTGAGGAAACGGCAAAACAAGTTCAGTTAAAAGCTGGAATTTCCTACACTTCAATGGAAAATGCTGGAAATAATATTCAAACAGAATTGCTGCATTGGGATTTTGAAAAAATTGTGGACGAATCGAAAAAAGAGTGGAACAAACTTTTAAGCCGCATTCAAATAAAAGGAGGAACAGAAACTCAACAAAAAAGATTTTATACAGACTTATGGCATGGCTTGCAAGGTCGCCGTATTATCAGCGATGCAAACGGAGCTTATCCCGATTATACTGGCGATGAATTTCGTATCGGTCAAATCCCACTTGATGGGAATGGTAAATCAAAATTCAACCATTATAATTCCGATTCTTTCTGGGGTGCACAGTGGACCATAAATACACTTTGGGGTTTGGTTTATCCGGAGATTTATAAAGAATTTGTACAGTCGTTGATGCTGTATTATCAAGATGGTGGAATGGTTCCAAGGGGTCCATCTGGAGGAAATTATACCTACGTAATGACTGGGGCTTCGGCAACGCCATTTGTTGTAAGTGCTGTTCAAAAAGGAATTGTAACTGAAAATTTAGAGGAAATTTACCAAGCCCTAAAGAAAGGGCATATGCCAGGAGGAATTATGGCAAAAGCCGGTTACGAGCACTATACAGAATTGGGTGGAGGTTTGGATTATTACATAAAGAACGGTTGGGTACCATATCCAATTCCTGAGGGGAAGTTTGGATATCATCAGGATGGGGCAAGCTTAACCATGGAGTATGCTTATCAGGACTGGACTTTGGCACAGTTGGCAAAGAAACTTGGGCATACCGAGGATTATGAATATTTTTTGAAACGCTCTGAGAACTATAAAAACATTTACGATAAGGAAACTACCTGGATGCGTCCACGTGATGTAAATGGTAAATGGCTGGAAAACTTTGATCCTTATAATTACGAACATGGTTTTAACGAATCGAATGGGGCGCAGTCAACCTGGTTTGTGCCACATGATTTGGTTGGCTTAGCAGAGTTAATGGGAGGCAAGGAGAAGGCTGTAAAGAAATTAAATCAACAGTTTAAAACAGCTGAAGCAATTAACTTTACTTCGGGTACATCGCACGACAAAGAGCAGCACCCCGAATATAGACGCATTCCTATAAATTACGGCAATCAACCATCCACTCAAACTGCTTTTGTTTTCAATAAGCTTGGACGTCCCGATTTGTCGCAGTACTGGGCACGTAAGGTGGTTGATAAGGCATTCTCTGGCTTTTCGCCAGCAAGTGGTTACAATGGCGATGAAGATCAGGGGTTAATGGGAAGTTTGGCAGTATTGATGAAAATTGGTCTGTTCCAAATGACTGGCGGAACCGAAGAAAATCCGGAGTACCTGATTGGTAGCCCTATTTTTGATGAGGTGAAAATTAATCTTCCGAATGGAAATGTTTTTTCCATAAAAACGGAAAATAATTCCGCAGAAAGCTACAAGGTTAATTCCGTAATTTTTAATGGTAACAAACGCGATAGTTTAATGCTGAATCATGAAGATATTTTGGATGGTGGAGAGTTGGTTCTGAAAATGGGGGATTAGTTGAAGGCATTGAAAAATGAGGAAATTGCCAAAGGGTTAGGATTATCCAAACGGACAGTGGAACATCATATTTCTTATGCATTAAAAGAGCTTTGGAATAACTTAACCTTATTTGGTAGCTTCTTAAATTTTAATTCAGAGTAAGATTTTCTTTTATTGCTTATACTTTTGTCATAAGTGTAATCTTCTGTATACGAACCTAACCTCTTTTCATATTCTCTCTTTCTCAATAATCAAAGAAAATTAATTTTCTTTGATTGATATTGAGCTTATTTGTTGTTTTCTTTTTCTTTTCTCTTACCTAACTTTATTCCTGTAAGATGCCATTTTGGATAGGATCGTAAGCTCATCACATAGAATAGATCTAAAAGGTGAATCGTTAAGAAAAGGAATTTTAAAAACTGAAAGCTAAAAATATTGTATTATTGTAGCATCTTTCAAAGTGGCACTGTTTGACCGAAAAGAGTGGCGCGGTCACACCGAAATAACCAGAAGGCAGGTCCGCATGTAGTAATCAAGGTCGGTAATGAATTTATAGTTTAGTTGCGTTAAAAAAATATCATCGACTTTTCTTTTTTCTTTTAGAAATCCGAACACGTAACTTTTGGTTATTTTGTAGTTCTTATTCGTGCTTGTCGATAACTTTCCTGATTCCGTACGATGATGATAATCGAACAATTCAGTTAATTAATGCACATTCTCATTTTCACATAGGAATCGTGATTTTAAAATATCTGCAGTAATAAGTTCTCTTTTAAGTTGAAGTTCCTGGTAGCATTCAACTAATTTTGAATGAACAAACTCAAGGTAGGTATTAAATGCACTGTAATCAGGTGCAGTGTGTTTTAATTTGCCTTTTGAACCATCCCAATGTTTGGCTTTAACTGTTTTTCTAAGCGAAATTTCTACCCTTTTTTTGTTGACAGTAACTTTTGCATAACCCAGACTGTAAATTGTTTTTCCTCTTCGTCGGCTAATAAGTTGAATATCAAATGATTGATTTGTTCTTATTTTTTCAAGTTTTTTAGTTTGTAGTTCATTTTTGTTCCTTTTGCTGATAAATAGCCAATTGCCGAATTACTGGGAACATTCATTTACAAACATCTGTGAGCTAATTCTGTGAATTTTTTAGCTTGTAATTATTTGTCGGATAGTGAATTGCAGAGTTCTGGTGAGCTGTAAATCTAAAAAAACTTTACAACACACACTATAACTCACCAGAAACTTGAATTTATTTGGTTGAGTAAAAATCAAAAAAGCCTGAAAATCAATGGATTTTCAGGCTTTTGAGTTCGTTTAGATTTCTTTTCTGTTGACCCGCCAGGGCTCGAACCTGGACTCTTCTGAACCAAAATCAGACGTGTTGCCAGTTACACCACGGGTCAATCTTATTAAATAACATATAGTAGCCCTGCCGTTTAGACGAAGCAAAAATACAAAGTTTTTTTTCCCTGCAAACAGTTTATCCTATAATTTAATGAGAGTTGGAGGTAATAAATAGGAAGTAAAAGTTGTATATGAGATTTGTATTGAAAAATATTAAGGGTTTTTCAAACCTCATTTTTTTATTAATATTTTTTCAAAACACTCTCCATTTACATTGGTAAGGAGTGGATTTTAATCAATTTTTTTCTCAATACGAACTAAAATCTTTTACCCTGCGAAGGCTTCATATTATTCAAAACTGCTAAATTTGCATGGTTTTCGCTGTTTCGTTATTTGAGATTGTTATGCTTAGACGAGCAGTGCTACTTTAAAGTAAGAAACTTAGTGATGGAGAAAATTGCAGTTTTTCCGGGTTCGTTCGACCCGTTTACCATTGGGCACGAGTCAATAGTATACAGGGCATTACCTCTTTTTGACCAGATTATCATTATGGTTGGATATAACTCTAATAAGGGCCCTTTTTATCCAGTCGAAAAGAGAAAAAGATGGATCAAACAAGTTTTTGAAGATATACCCGAAATACATGTAGGAAAATATGAGGGGCTGACTGTTGATTATTGCAGGAGGGTACATGCAAAATATATACTACGGGGTATCCGTACAGCTGCCGATTTTGAATATGAACGCGCAATTGCGCAGGTAAACAAAAAAATGCATCCGGACATTGAAACTGTCTTTCTTTTGACAACACCGGAACACACCTCTATAACATCAACTATAGTGAGGGATATATTTCGCCATGGTGGCGACGCAGGGATGTTTATCCCTGATAAGCTTGACGCTTCTGAATTTTTAGTACACAATGATGAGAAATAAGGTCGTAGCGGTGCTATCTATTTTATTTTGCACATTGCATTTCAGCACCTTTTCACAAGCAACAAGGATGAGTGGGACAGATCCCGACTATGCGGGTAGAGAGCTTGTGTTTTACTGTATGACAGAGCCGATTTTGGCAAAGAAAACTACAGTAGGGAAGGTCGTACCGGATAAGGAAGGCCACTTTGAGATAGAGTTTAATCAATCGCAAACTTCTGAAATATATGTTGATGTAGGAAAATATAAGGGTGTTGTGATAGCTGCACCGGGGGGAAATTACCGCATAAGCCTCCCTCCATATCGGGAAAAATCACTGGCTGAAGCAAACAGTATTTACTTTAGGCCCCAGCTATACTGGATGGGAGTGCTAAATGCTCAGAAGGATGATATAAACTACAGTGTCCGAAAGTTTATTGGCCGCTACAATGATGAGGTAGATAGGTACTTATCAGAGACATTTACGCACATTTCAAAAGACTTTGCCTATAGTGTAATTACGAAGCTTGAAGCAGAGTTTCCCGATACTGAGAATCATTTTTATAACAGCTTAAAGCTGTACTATTATGCAGAGCTGGAGTATACGGTAAATGAGCACACTGTAGAGCATGTTATTGATAAGTATTTTGCCGGCAGGCCTTTAGAGGGGAATAACCCCAAATACTATGACATGTTTCGTATTCTCTTTGTCAACTATCTTTATCAGAACTCACAAGACCCGGAGGGGCGGCAAATTATTGGGCTGGTCAACAGGGGAGACTTTGCAGGGCTTGTAAAGTACTTTACAAGCAAAGGGTATTTATTGGAATTTGCAGAAGCGGTTGTCTTAAAAGGGTTACATGATGGCTTTTATACTAAAAAATTTAATAAAAAAGGTGTACTTGACACCTTGACAGAGGCAAATAAAAAAGCATCATCATCACATAATCGAGATCTTGCCTTGCATATTTATAATGATGCCTCTTCTATGATGGAAGGTAGCCCTCCTCCCTCTTTTGTATTACAGAATATTGATGGGAAGGCGGTTTCACTTGAAAGTTTTAAACAAAAATATCTGTACCTCTGCTTTGTTAGGGTGGAAGATAAGATAAGCATGGAGGAGGTGCGGCTGCTAAAAGATACTAAACGTAGGTACGGAGAGGTGCTTGATGTGTTATTTGTTAGCATGGATGATAGCTTTGAAACAGCGAAAAAATACTGGGTAGACCAAAATATAGAGTGTGAACTGCTAGATGGAAGTAAGAGACCGGATATTAAAGAAAGCTACCGTGTACATGTTTTCCCAACCGGTTATCTTATATGCCCCGAAGGAACAATTTTATTATCTCCGGCACCTTTGGCATCAAGGGGTTTTGATGCTGCATTTGCAAAGGTATTTGAAGTCCGCCGAGTCGAAAAGAAGCGACGGGAAACTAAGACTCAGAATAGATAATAAATCTTTTTATAACTTTGAGGAAGTTTTTTGTGCATTACTTATGGTATCACCTTCAGGTTTTTATGAAGGGAGAATTTGTTGTTTTATCCACATACGATTATGAAAAAGTTACAAAAAGAAGTTGCAGAGAAGTTGTTAGCTATCGACACGATAAAAATACAACCGGATTTGCCTTTTACATGGGCTTCCGGCTGGAAGGCACCAATATATTGTGATAATAGAAAAATATTATCATTTCCTGAAACGCGCAGGTTTATTTGTGAACGGTTTGCAGCACTTTTAGGCGATAAGTATCCTGATGCTGAAGTGATTGCGGGGGTGGCAACAGGGGCAATAGCACATGGAGTATTGGTTGCTGAAAAAATGAAGCTCCCATTTATATATGTTCGTTCGAAGCCCAAAGGACACGGGCTTGAAAATCTTATTGAAGGGAATGTGCAGCCTGGTAAAAAGGTTGTAGTTATTGAAGACCTTATATCTACGGGAGGAAGTTCCCTGAATACCGTACATGCTATACGAGACTATGGCTGTGAAGTGTTGGGAATGTTTGCTATTTTTACATATAATTTTCAGCAGGCAGCCGATAACTTTGAAAAAGCGGGGGTAGAACTTACTACTTTGAGCAATTATAACCTTTTGCTTGAAGTGGCTTGCGAATCAGGAGAAATTATACCTGAGCAGATGGAGAGCTTAAACAATTGGAGAAAAGCTCCTGAGAAATGGGGAAAATAGATTGTGAGACAAGGTGGAACTTTTGAGTTTTATTAAAGCTTTTAATTATAAAGGTATAGGCGGTAGCTGGGATTTTGTCATCTTGAATTAGAGCTACGCGGCTTCATCACCATCACTATTTTTAGACTAAACTATGGAAAAGTATACAAGCGAAGTAAAAGTTATTGAACATTCACAAAAGGCAGTATATAGCTACCTGTCAGACCTTAATAATCTGAAAAGCTTTATCGATCCGGACAAGATGGAAAGCATTAAGCATAAGATTCCCAATATGCCCGGCTTAAAGATTGAAGACTTTGAGGCGAAAGAGGATGAGTGTAGCTTTAAGCTGGACATGGTTGGGCGTGTAGGCATGAAGATTGTAGAGAAAGAGCCGCTAAAGACTATTAAGCTTACCGGCAATGAAACCGCGCCGCTTAAATTCTTCATTTGGATACAACTTTTACCTGGAGAGGGAGAGCAGTGCAAGATGAAGCTAACATTAAAAGCAGATATAAGCATTATGATTAAGGTGATGATTAATAAGCAGTTGAGGGATGGGGTTGAGCATGTCGCCAATATGATTGCAGCAATTCCTTACAGCGATCAGACCTGATATACCCACGGCTTGTTTAAGCGTATTGGGATTTTAATACAAAGTGCTAGTAAAAAACTGTAAATGCACCTGCAATTTATAATAGAGAGGCCTTTGCAAATCTTGTCCTTTTATTAATATTGTCCCCAAGTACTCTTCAAAGGTCTCATTTACACTGGCAAACTACAGTTTTTTATCAAATTCCACCTCCAACCTGAGCTAAACTTTTTTGCTTTGCAAGGGCCTCAGAGACTTAGAGCTTGAATTTTTGATACTTTTGCAGCTTGACAGATCATTTATAGATGGAATATATTACCCATACTTTTCATAATGGAATCAGGCTGATTCATCAACATACAAGCTCTCCTGTGGCTCATTATGGCATTATATTTAATACGGGTTCGCGTGATGAAGAAACAGATGAGCAGGGAATGGCACATTTTGTAGAACATACAATCTTTAAAGGTACCCGTAAGCGAAAATATTTTCACATATTGAGCAGGCTGGAAAATGTTGGAGGTGAGTTAAATGCGTATACAACGAAAGAGGAGATTGCAATTTACGCCTCTTTCTTATCTCAGTACTATGAGCGGACTGTGGAGCTTTTAAGTGATGTAATAGCCAACTGTTCTTTCCCAGAGCACGAGCTGGAAAAGGAAAAAGAGGTTGTTATAGAGGAGATAAACGCATTCAAAGACAACATTTCCGAGTTAATATTCGATGATTTTGAAGAGATGGTGTATAATGGGCACCCTATGGGCAGAAATATATTGGGTACACCTGAAAATATACGCAAATTTAATCGAAGCAGAGTAAAGAGGTTTGTAAAGAATAACTTTTCTGCCGGACAGATGATTATATGCTCGGTGGGCAGTATCTCAGGGAAAAAAATAATTGAGCTTTCCGGGAAGTATTTCTCAGAATTTGAGCTGTCCGACAGGAAACAGAAGCGCAAAAAATTCAGCAGCTATACTCCACGTACCAAAAAGGTACAGAAAGGCACCTGCCAGTCTCACTGTATTATTGGTAATGAGGCCTATCATAGCCAACATCCTCTGAGAATGGGGACAGTGTTGTTAAACAACATACTGGGTGGGCAATCGATGAACTCACGCTTGAACTTATCGTTGCGTGAAAGGAATGGAATAGCTTATAATGTGGAATCCGGCTATACTGCCTATACTGACACCGGAATATTGACTATATATTTTGGGACGGACAAAAAAAACTATCAAAAGGCAATTGGGCTTATAATCAAAGAGATAAAGAAATTGCAGAACCAATGCCTTGGACGACTTCAGCTGGGAAGGGCTAAAAAACAGCTTGTCGGACAAATTGCAATGTCTCAGGAGAACAGGGAGGACCTTATGTTAATGCTTGGTAAAAGCTATCTGCTTTATGATAAAGTTGACAGCTTGGAGGCAGTTTACAAGAAGATTGAAAATATCTCTGCTTTGCAGATTATGGATATCGCAAATGAGGTTTTAGATATCAAAAAGCTCTCCTACCTTGTTGTGGTATAGAGCTAATTAAACACAAAGTTTAAAGACTGGCTGGGTTGAATATAAGACATTTCGGGTGCATATTTGCTACCTTTGGCCAATAAGAAAGACTGAGAGCTTTGGAGAGTGCATGGAGAAAATATTTAATAAAAGAACAAGGTTTGCAAATGGCTCCTGCCTTGAAATTTTCATCTCAATTAAATAGTCAATTAGGGAGTGAAGAGACAAGTCGTAATCTGCAAGGTTTTGCACGGAAGTTACAATAATCCTTGCAATTTAGGAGACTGTAATTCGTTAGGTTTTAGCTTTATATTGATGGTGTTAGTCAAGTTGGACTTAATTTAAGGAGTGGCTGAATAGAATCTGTATAGGAAAGAGTGGCTTATCTTATTTTGTGTATACACACCGAGCTTTAGTGATTCTATTGTGAAAGCTTCAATTCTTTTGCTAGTGTCTGATTTTAGACTTGTAAAAAAATCTTCACTTCAAGTAGGTTGAATTTTTTCTGATGTGTGGAAATGCTATTTTTGTTTTTTTAATAAAAATTGTACAATGTCCATAAGAGTAGAGGGTATAACAAAGAGGTATGGAGGTCAAAAGGCGCTAGACAATGTCTCTTTTTCTATATCTTCCGATGAGATAGTTGGGTTTTTAGGCCCCAATGGTGCGGGAAAGTCGACAATGATGAAGATCATAACAGGATCCCTACCAGCTACAGCAGGTAGTGTGTATATTGATGACGTGGAGGTTACTTGTGATACGGTCTCTGTTCGGCAAAACATAGGTTACCTACCGGAACACAATCCACTGTATCATGATATGTATGTATGCGAGTACCTCTTACATGTTGCCGGAATATATAAAATGGCTCAAAAAAAGCAGCATGTAAAGGAAATGCTTGAAATGACAGGCCTTATTTCAGAGCAGCATAAGAAAATAGGTAATCTGTCAAAAGGATATAAGCAGAGGGTAGGGGTAGCACAAGCGCTTATTCACAATCCGGGCATTGTTATTTTGGATGAACCTACAAGTGGCCTTGATCCTAAGCAATTGATTGAAATAAGGCAGTTGATAAAGCAAATAAGCTCTAAAAAGACGGTGCTTTTTTCTACACATATTATGCAGGAGGTTGAGGCTCTTTGTGATAGGGTGATTATTGTGGATAAAGGAAAAATAGTAGCAGATAAGACATCAGAGCAAATGAAGTATGTTTATTCTGGTTTAGCTCAGGCAGTTTTTGTTGAATTTGCATCGCCTGTAGATAAAAAGCTACTACTGTCAATACCCGGCGTAGAAAAGGCTGATAAGATGGGAGGGACCCAATGGATACTACTAGGTAATGAAGAGGAAGATATGCGCCCCAATATTTTTAAATTTGCTGTTGAGAAGGACAAGATACTACTTACTCTCCGCAGAGAGGAGGCCAGTATGGAAAATGTTTTTATCAATGCCACATCTATGGGCAGAGGTTGATGCAGGGTATTTTTACTTGAATATTAATAATTAATAAAAGGGTGAGGCTTGCAGAGGCCTCTCTTTATAAGCGATAAAGCATCTGGTTATGAGGTGTATATTGGCGGCTATAGCGATTTCTCTTTTTACATTGTCATGTGTGGGCACGCGACAAAATAAATCTCATGTTGTTGCCACAAATGCGTGGACTGCAGCTTTTGCCAGAGCTGCTGGGGTTGAAAATGTGGTGATGCTTGCGCCTTTTGAGATGCAGCATCCTGTTGATTATGAGATAAGGACGGGCGATATATCGCGTATTTCTGATGCCAGCCTGATTATTTATGCAAACTATGAGCGTGTAATTAAGCAGCTAATGGATGGACTCGGTGTGAGCGAGGCGAAACAGGTAAGTATTGAAACACGCTATGATTTTGAAACACTTCAAAAATCGGTCATGAAGATTGCGGCAAAGACAGGTACTATGGAGAAGGCGGCTGAGAATCTTACAGAGATAGAGAAGATAAATGCAGAGGCAAAGCGGATAATTAAAGAAAAAGGTCTGGATAAAATGCCTGTTGCTGTTCACTTCTTTCAGCAGCCTATTGCTGAGGAGTTGGAGTTGAATATAGTTGCTGTATTTGGGCCTGCACCCCTGGAAGCAAAACAGATTGCTTCACTGGCAAAGAGCGGAGTTACATCAATAATAGATAATAAGCATGGTCCGGTAGGTAAACCAATAAGAGAGGTACTCCCAAAAGCGAAGTATATTGCACTGCTTAATTTTCCCGGTAAGTCCGGCACCATTACTTTAGCAGATGTAATCCGTTTTAATTTGAAGAAAATAATCGAAGAAAGGTAAAAGAAACTGGTAACATTGTGAAGACTTGGTATCGAAAGTAAAGAGTTATGAGGAGTATTAAAACGGTATTGCTGGTAATTGTATTTTTGCCTCTTGCCATGATTCAAGAACAGGCTTATTCACAAGGGGTAGAAGGGTTGTGGATAAGTACTGATGAAATAGGTAGGGAAAGGTCAATAGTGAAAACTTTTATTGAAAATAATAAGCTGTATGGTAAGATATTAAAACTGCTGGACGAAGAAGAAGCAAAAACAAACCCTATCTGTGTGAAGTGTGAGGGAAAGTTGAAGGGACATCCCATAATAGGAATACAAATTATCAATGGGCTTGAGAATGTTGGCAGAGAGTGGTATAGGGAAAATGGTATTCTTGATCCCTATACGGGGAAGTATCACAACGTAAGAATATGGGTTAAAGGAGATGAACTAAAGGTACGTGGATATAAAGGCTTTTTATATCTCACGATGACATGGAAAAGCGTAAAATGAAGCAAATCCAAGCATAGTAGTGAAGCTTTACAAAACCCCACCATTATTTTATTAAAATTTTCTTTAAAATCCTTACTTACATCAGTAAGCTACGGCTTTTTCTTACAAGTATGAGCAGGACTCTTTTGCTTTGCAAAGGAACTCTTCATTTTGTTTTATCTCCATAATAGGTGTCAAAGAGTTAATTTTGAAAGCTCAATAACATTATATCATGTGTACTATCTCAAAATTTGCTTACTTTTACGCTGAAAATAAGTTTAAGTGGTATTGTAAAATGAGTGAGGATGAGTTGTCACATATTGTATACTCCAAGGATGTAATAGAGTTTGTTACAGTGGCTAATGAATACTGTGGATTTGTGGAGAGGCATGGTGATTTTGAGCGCAAAGATTTCATTGTAAAAATGCAGAAGCTATTACCTCTTTTATACCTGAAGGCGTCGTTAATTCCCGATGTTGACGATATCTTTGATGATACGCCGGGTAAGTTTGTGACAGAGGGTGATTATGATTTTATTCATGACAGGTTGTTGCAGAAATTTGGGGAGTTTGATTCGTATCGTGAAATATCAGGTTCTTTAGAGCCATTTAGTGAGGATGGTAGCATGGCTGAGGCTATGGCGGATATTTATCAGGATTTGAAAGATTTTGTTCTTGCTTACCGAATAGGCACAACCGATGTGATGGTTGATGCTCTATGGGAGTGCAAAAATAATTTTGAGTATTATTGGGGTATGAGGCTTATAAATGTAATGAGAGCGATACACAACCTTATTCATGAAGGTAAGGATATAGACAAGGAAGATAATATTACCCTGCAGAGCCCCATAATTTAGAGATTTGTGACAGCAATTGGGGTTTTAATTTTTTTTCTATATGGGAAAAACTTTAGGAGAAATTAAGAAAAGTATTACGCATGACGAGTTGGCCAATCTGCCATTAAAACACTTTGAAGGGGATGTTTGTACTATATGTGATCCTGAGCGAGTTGAGTCTGCTGTTAGCTACCTTAGAAATTTCCCTGTACTTGGTTTTGATACTGAAACGAGGCCTTCATTTAAGAAAGGGTGCGTTAACAGTGTAGCTTTATTACAGCTATCAACTGCTGAAAAGGCGTTTCTATTTAGATTAAATATAATTGGGCTACCGCTTGATGTGATTGAGATACTGGAGTCTCCCCATATAAAAAAAGTAGGAGTGGCGATACATGATGATATTAAAGATCTTAAGGGTGTTAAGCCTTTTCACCCTGGAGGGTTTATAGAGCTGCAGGAGTTTGTTAAGAAGTGTGGTATTGAGAATTCTGCGTTAAAGAAGCTTGCAGGAATAGTATTAGGCTTTAGAATATCAAAATCTCAGCGCTTATCTAATTGGGAAGCGCCAAGTCTCACACCCCTTCAGAAGCGTTATGCTGCCACAGATGCTTGGGTATCATTAGAGGTGTACAATAAGTTATCATACCTTATGTCATAGCTAGGTTATCCATTTTTTTAAAGACTAAAAACGGAGGAGTACTCGACTAATAAGCATATAGTGGATGTATCCGATAAAACAGAATAACATTGAAATTTCGCGAATTAAATTTCACCTCCGAGGTGATGGATGGTATTGAGGCTATGGGCTTTGATGAGTGTACGCCTGTTCAGGCAGCCTCTATGCCTGTGGTGATGGAAGGTAAGGACTTAATTGGTTGTGCGCAGACTGGCACAGGCAAAACTGCTGCCTACCTTCTTCCTGTGATTAATTGCATGTCAGGAAAAGGCAGTACTGGAATTAATACTGTCATTATTGCTCCCACACGGGAGCTGGTAGTGCAGATAGACCAGCAGATTGAAGGATTCTCATATTTCTGTCCTGTCTCATCGATACCTGTTTATGGTGGAGGGGAGGGGAGTGCTTTTGAGCAGCAACGTATTGCTTTGAAAAATGGAGCTGATTTTGTTGTAGCTACACCTGGGCGGCTGCTGGCTCATATGAATCTGAAATATGCTGATTTTTCAAATGTGCAGCATCTTATTCTTGATGAGGCGGACAGAATGCTGGATATGGGATTTTATGACGATATTATGCGTATTGTACGGGAGATTCCTACAGAGAGGCAAACTCTGATGTTTTCGGCAACGATGCCGCCTAAGATCAGAAAGCTGGCAAATAGTATATTAAAGGAGCCTGAAGAGATAAATATTGCCATATCAAAACCGGCGGAAAATATTTTACAGGTAGCCTACATGGCTTTTGAAAATCAGAAAATACCACTGCTAAAGGAGTTATTAAAAGATAAGAACGACCTCCAGAGTATTATTATTTTTACATCTAGAAAGATAGGTGTCAGTCAGATAGTGAGGGAGTTGAAAAGGCTGAATTTTAAAGTTGATGGAATAAGTTCTGATTTGGAGCAGAAAGAGAGGGAGGAAGTGTTACGCAAGTTTAAAAATAGAAGAACACAAATACTGGTAGCAACAGATATACTTTCGAGGGGTATTGACATAGAAGGTATCGATTTGGTATTGAATTACGATGTTCCTTCAGATGCAGAGGACTATGTGCATCGTATAGGTCGCACGGCCAGGGCTCAGCAGTCGGGTGTTGCTATAACTTTAATTTCTGATAAAGATCAGAGTGAATTTAAAAAGATAGAGGAGCTTATTGAGAGAGAGGTGGTAAAAGTGCCATTGCCGGGTGGGCTTGGAGTGGGGCCTGAGTACGACCCCGTTATCAAAAAAAAGTACCGAAAGCCAAAGCCTTTTAATAAAAGCAAGGGGAAAAAGTTTGGGGGAAATAAGCGGTATTAACATATTGATATATGTGAGGCTTTGTAAGGTAGAATATTTTAGGTTTAGATCGAAAAAATCGATGATAGACCGCAGGTTACTTAGTTTAAGAGAGGATTTTAACGTTAATATTATGAGTTTTACAAATGGATCATATGCGAGCGTTCCTGGAAAAGTCCATTAGTATTGTTATTTTAGCACTGTGTATAAGCCTTTGAGTTTCTGCTGTTACTGTATCGTTAAATGCGTGCTACAGAATTTAAATATATAAAATTGAAATATTATGAAAAAAGGTAATCCGGGGTTTTTAAAAAAAACGTTTAGACCATTCATTACCGGGGTGTTAACTATTTCTCCACTAGTTATTACATTGGCTGTAATAGTTTGGGTTATAAGACGTCTTCAGGAGTTTATGGGGCCAGAAAGCAGTTTTGGGAATCTTCTCCAGTCTGTTGGGCTGACACTTGTATCCAGCAGTATTATAGCATATATTATTGGCATGGGGATTGTTTTTGCCCTGATCTACTTTTTTGGAGTATTGGTTCAGTCAGGACTGAGGAACAGGTGGAATATGTTTGTTGACAGTATTATGAGGCATATTCCTCTGTTAAGGAGTATTTATGATGCAACTAAAAAGCTTACGTGGCTTTTTGGTGGGAAAGATAACTCAGTGATAAAGACCATGAGCCCTGTAATGATAAATTTTGGAGGAAAAGGGGGCACCTTAATGCTTGGGCTTATGTCCAGTAAGGATAAAATAGATATTGACGGCAAAAACTATTACACTGTTATGATTCCAACGGCACCGGTGCCGTTCGGAGGAGCTATTTTTTATGTGCCTGAGGAGTGGATAAAACCAACTAATTTTAGTTTTGATGGCTTTTTAAATGTCTATATGTCTATGGGAGTTACTTCAACCGATTTTTTTAAAAAAAGTGAAAAGAAGAAAAAATGATTTTAAGTGCATTATAAAGTGAAAACTAACTAACTAAACTGCTATGTTAAAAGCTGTAGTAATTGATGATGATCCTCTCTCCAGGCTTATTTTGAAAAAAAATCTGTTAAAAGAGGTTGGAAGTGTGATCTTTAAGGGTGAAGCTGACTCTGTAGAGTCCGGGCTAGAGCTTATAGGGGATGTTTGTCCTGATGTTATTTTTCTGGATATCAAGATGACTGATGGCACCGGATTCGATCTTATAGACCGGGTGGAGAAGATTACTTTTAAAATAATCTTTACAACTGCGTATAGTGATTATGCTGTTGAGGCTTTTAAGTACTCGGCTTTCGACTATCTAGTAAAGCCTATCTCCGGTAATGACATAAAGGCTACATTAGAAAGATTAAGTAGCAGCTCCGCAATTGATCAGTATAAATATGCTGAAACACTAAAAGAAAACGTAAATGCCATAAAAAGCGGAATTGCCACTATTGCCTTGCCTGATGCCGATGGTTTTTCTATCGTTAGAGTTGAAGATATTACCTGCTGTGAAGGAGATCGTAACTACACACAAGTGTTTTTGAAAAATGGGAAAAGTGTACTTGTAAGCCGTACGCTTATGGAGTTTGAAAGCCTGTTGGAACCTCATGGCTTTATGCGTATACACCGAAGCTATATTGTTAATTTTAAAGAGGTGGAGAAGCTTATGAAAACTAAAGGAGGTATGGTGAAAATGAGTTCAGGTAAGACGTACAGGGTGTCTCTCAAATATAAAAAAGAGGTAGTGGAGAAGTTGTTGGCTAATAAGCTGTAGCTGTATGTGTTTACTTGCTAGCTACTTTAGCAGCATAGCTTTTCATTATAGAGCGTGTTTGTTATAGACATAAGCGCAATACAGGTTTTTAGCTGAATCCGAACATTTTTTTATTTCAGCTTCTGTTTTGACAATAGTTCGTTAAATAATCATGCAGCGATAGTGCCGTAAGTTATTAATTCTCTGATTTTGGATTTATTTTTGGTTAAGTTTGGTCTCACCGCGAACACGCTAAAAAATCTATTTAGCAGTAATTCATTGTGATACATTGTTTTTATATCGGCCATAGAAAAAGCATTTCTATTGATTTTTGGTATAGCTAACCAGTGGTTAATCTTGGCCAAATTGACTGCAGTAAGAGACGCATTAAAATGAAAATGTAATTTATTTTCACTTCTTGCCTGACAGTCTTTCAATCCGGTATATTGTTTTGCATCTCTGTAAATGAACTCAATCTGGAATCTGGCTTGATAATATTCAAGAATCGTCTCGGCTTTCATTTGCAAATCAGTAGAGAAGTATAACTTGTGAGACCACTTTCGGGATGTTCCTTTTGTAAAAACAACAACAAGATTAACATCTCGTTTTAATGATTTTGCATAAACTGTTGCTCCGTATATTTTGCATTTTTCGTTTTGCTCAAAGCATTCAAAATATTTTGATTTTAAATTATCAAAGTCAATCTTTCCTTCATATTTTCTAGGTCTTCCTCTACCAGCTTTTTGCTGACCATAAAATTTGTATTGTAAGTTAGCATCATCTCTCAGGCGACTAATCACTTCAAATCCATTTTCGCAAAGCTTGGTTACAAACTTATTCTTTGAAAAATAGGCATCTGCCAAAACGTATTTTGATACACATAACAGATTGTCCTTGCGTTGAATCAAAACATTTGCGTAATGATCAACCAGACTTTCTGCTTCAAGATTATTAGGGGTTTGAATAGCTTCTAAATGAAAAGCTGTATGATTATCAATATCAACGGCTGCTATTCCTGCAATCTCTAAGCCCCATTTTGTTTTGCCGGCACATCCTGACCAAAAGTAACCAGCCCCAGATGTATGCTTTCCTGACTTGCTTATATAGCTTGGATCAAAGGCTATGGCTTGATGGTTGCTTGCGTAATGGATTACCGACTCTTTGTTAAAAGTCATAAAATCAAACCCTTTTTCAAATTGATATCTATAACGTTGCTCACAGTGATTTCCATATCTGCCAAATTGAAGAAAGTTCATCTTTCCTTTGATACTAAGAAATAGTCCGAAGATGTCTAGCATAAAATCGAATTGCCACTTATTTATTCCTTCCATTTGGTTTAAAATCATTTTTACCTGATCTTTATATCTTGATATTTCCTTGATAATCATGTCTAAAATTGTCGGTCAAAAACAACTTTAAGATACTGATTATCAGGGGATTATCCTAATTTTTTCAACATTTATTTTATTGATTGTCAGATATTTATGTAAATGTTTAACGAACTATTGTTTTGAAGTATTTGCAGTATTCATCTTTATTAATATCTTCGTCAGGAATTTTCTTCATAATTTTTATTTTTTTAACAATTTAATTGTAGTTTTTATTAAATCTTTTCTCAATTTGGGTCAAAATATTTTGCTTTGTAAGTGCCTTGCGTTTAAGATACGAGGCAAATTGTTAAATTTGTTTGGTTAAAGCCTAAGGAAGAAGGCAGACAGGAGATTTAGAAATTGCGGTTTGCACATGTAGTGAATTGAGTGTTTATGGAAGACAGGAACTTTAAAGATATAGACTTTTCTAAATATCCATCGTACAATGGAGATGATTTGGGGTTGCTTTACTCCTCTTTTGGAATTTTTATGCGCATCTGGGCTCCCACGGCACTTCGTGTGTTTTTCAGGTTATATAAGAATGGTATTGGGGGCGTATCTGTTAAGGAGTTGGATATGGTGAAGGATGTAGATGGGACGTGGACACTTAGCCTTGATGGAAATTGGAATGGATGGTTTTACACTATACAGGTAAAAGATAGTGAGGGTTGGCTAAATGAGATACCTGACATATATGCGCGAACTACAGGAGTAAGTGGGTTAAGGGGAATGATTTATGATCCGCTTGATGTAAATCCTGACGGTTGGGGGGAAAACAAGCTGAAAAAGGTACCACCAACGGATATGGTTATTTATGAGACTCATGTTCGTGATTTTACTATATCACAAAGTTCCGAAATAAAGAACAGGGGCAGGTTTTTAGGTTTTACAGAAAAGGGTACGCGTTCGCGAAAAGGAGACACTACCGGCCTGGATCATCTCAAGGAGATGGGCATTACTCATGTGCAACTACTGCCTGTAGCAGATTTTTACACTGTTGATGAGACAAAAAAGAACCCGGATTATAATTGGGGCTACGATCCTTTGAACTACAATACTCCGGAAGGGTGGTATTCTACAGATGCACGCAATGGAAAAGTGAGAGTGAAAGAGTTGAAGCAGTTGGTGAAGGCTCTTCACGATGAAGGAATAGGTATTATATTTGATGTTGTGTATAATCATACCGGGCTGACGTGTGAATCTTATTTCAATCAAACCGTTCCCGGATACTTTTATCGTCACAATCCCGATGGTACATTCTCTAATGCTAGTGGCTGCGGAAATGAAACGGCATCTGAGAGGGAGATGGTTAGGAAGTACATAATTGATTCGATTATATATTGGGCTACGGAGTATCATGCAGATGGGTTTAGGTTTGACCTCATGGGGATACATGATATAGTTACGATGAATGAGGTAAGAGAAGCGCTTGATAAAATAGACCCGGGTATATTTGTGTACGGAGAAGGGTGGACTGCCGGGAGTAGCCCACTGGATAAAAGCCAGAGAGCAGTAAAGTCCAATGCTTCAAAGTTGAACAAGATAGCAATGTTTAGTGATAATATGCGGGATAGCCTGAAAGGGTCAATATTTGATAAACATAGCACAGGGTTTATTAGCGGAGCTGTGTCGGGAGAGGAGAAGCTAAAGTTTTCAGTAACAGGTTCTATTGAGCATGATCAGGTAGATATCAATCTTGTTGATGCTATATATTCGTTTTGGGCAAGTTCTCCTGAGCAATGCGTGAATTATGTTTCGTGCCATGATAACTTCACACTGTTTGATAAGTTACGGTATTCTCGTCCTGATGCATCAACTAAAGAAATAGAGAGAATGGCTCGCTTGGCAATGGGAGTTATATTAACATCACAGGGAGTTCCTTTTTTACATTCGGGTGTTGAGATGCTTAGGACAAAAGGGGGGCGCTACAACTCTTACTGTTCTCCTGATGCGATAAACAAGATAGACTGGGCAAGAAAACACAAGTTTAGGGATTTTTTCAACTATGTCTGTTCTTTTATTAAGTTACGTAAAGACCATCCTGCATTTCGAATGAAGCAGTCAGAAATGGTGAAGGGAAAAATGAGGTTTTTACCTGAGTATATCCCCGGCACTGTATGCTATGAACTGGGCAGGAACGCCAATAATGACTCCTGGGCAAGGATTTTGATATTATGTAATGGTAATAACCACTCGGTTGAAGTTAATATACCTCATGAAGAGTGGAGCATTATAGCGCAGGATGGGATGATAGATGCGAGGAGTGGTCTTGGCTATGTTAAAGAGCCCAAAGCGCTTGTTCACCCTATATCTATAATGATTCTTGCTGTATAACTAAGAACTGCTGACAAACTCTGTATGCCGTGTTAAAATGCTGCCAGCAGCAGATCTAAGTCTTTTACAGGAAGGTCGAGCATCTCCCCAACATCATAGTTTGTGAGTATTCCATTAAAAACATAGACCCCTTCGCTAAAGCCACGATTATTTTTGATATACTGGTTCACGTTTCTAGAGCGGCCTATGTCCAGCAGGATAGGGGCTAATATGTTACTTAGCGCTATTGATGCTGTACGGGCGACCCTGGCTGTAATGTTAGGGACACAATAGTGAATAACATTATGCTTAATGTAAATAGGGTTATTAAGGTTTGTAAGCCTGGATGTTTCGAAGCACCCCCCCTGAATAATGTTCAGGTCTATAATTACAGATTTCTCTTTCATGACTCTTACCATATCTTCAGAAATCGTAATTTTGGGGACTTCATTCATTGATAGTGCTCCTATAATAATATCAGCTGAACGAAGGGCTTTTATCAAAGCATTGGGGTGAAAAACAGATGTAAATATCCGTCGGCCCAAACGCTTTTGAAGATTCATTAATTTATATATAGAACTGTCAAAAGCTTTTACGGTAGCTCCTTGCGCGAGTGCGCTTCTGGCTGCAAATTCAGCAGCTGTTCCGGAGCCTATTATAACTATTTCAGTAGGGGACATACCTGTTACGGAGCCAAGCATAACCCCTTTACCTCCGTGGGAGGTACTAGAGTATTCACTACCTACCACCATTGCTGTGTATCCTGTTATTTCACTCATTATTTGTGTAACAGGGAACATGTCATGCCCATCTTTCATATATTCAAAGCCGACGGCTGTTGTTTTCCTTTTCATTAAAAGCCGCATAGTCTCTTTGCATTGAAAAGTTATATATAGAGGAGAGAGAAGGAGTTGGTTGCTTTTAAGCATACTTATCTCCTTTTTTGTAAAAGGGGACATTTGCAGCACAATGTCTGAGTTGTATATTTCTGTGCAGGAGTCGCATATTACTGCCCCTGACTCTGATAAGTCATTGTCAGTAAAGCTTGCAGCGACTCCAGCTCCCGATTCAATGTATACTTCATGTCCATTTTCAACAAGTATCTTGATTGACTGTGGTGTAAGTGGGATTCGGTATTCCGTATTTGGAACAGTGTTGGGTATACCTATTTTGTAGTGCTTGGTTTTGTCTTTTGGCTTGTAGAGTTCTTCTCTGGGAAGAAGTTGATTGTTTATTATCGAGGTGAACTTGGATGGAGTCTGTTTGTTCATGTTAGCTTTATTTATGTGTCTCGATTATCCGAGTTCCATTATCTTTTTCGCTTATTAATAGTTTTATAGTATTTTCAGGAAGCAGGTGCTCAATTACCTCCGGCCACTCAATAAAGCAGTACTTTCCACTATATAAGTAATCTTCACATCCAAGGTCAAGCGCTTCTAAAGTATTGTTAATTCGATAAAAATCAAAATGAAATATAGTATCGTCCTCCAAAGTTCTGTACTCATTTACAATTGCAAAAGTGGGAGAGTTGACGTAGTCTGCAACATGAACCTCTCTGCAAAGAGCCTTGATAAAAGTGGTTTTACCCACCCCCATCTCTCCGTAAAAAGCATAAACTCTCCCTTTGGAGTAGACGCTGAGGAGTTTTCTTGCAACCCCATTCAGATCATCCAGTGAAGATAACTCAGCCTTAAACATGGTAATACCTGCATCTATCCATTATATTCCTCAAAAAAGTCGTTCCCTTTGTCATCGGAGATGATAAAGGCAGGGAAGTTTTCAACTTTTATTTTACGGACAGCTTCCATTCCCAGCTCTTCAAAATCTACCAACTCTACTGATTTAATATTCTCTTCAGCCAATATAGCGGCAGGACCTCCTATGGATCCCAGATAGAAGCCTCCATGTTTTTTGCAGGCTTCACTTACTTGTTTTGACCGGTTGCCTTTAGCAATCATAATCAATGACCCTCCCATGCTTTGAAACATGTCAACGTACGGATCCATGCGTCCTGCTGTAGTAGGACCAAAGCTACCTGATGGCATACCTACCGGGGTTTTTGCCGGTCCTGCATAGTAAATGGGGTGATTTTTGAAATAGCCAGGTATCGGTTTGCCGGCATCTATCATCTCTTTTATACGTGCATGAGCCATATCCCTGGCTACCGTTAAGGTACCTTTAAGGTTAAGGCGGGTTTTTACTGGGTACTTAGAGAGCTCTTTCAGCACTTCCTTCATAGGTCTGTCCAGATCAATCTCTACCGGAGCTGATAGCTCAGGTGCTTTGGCTGGTAAAAACTTTTCGGGGTTCCTTTCCAACTGCTCTAGAAATATTCCTTCTTCAGATATTTTTGCTTTAATATTTCTGTCTGCACTACAGCTTACTCCTATTCCTACAGGGCACGATGCTGCATGTCGTGGTAATCTGATAACACGGACATCATGTACAAAGTACTTGCCTCCAAACTGTGCTCCTACACCATACTCATGGCACATAAACTCTATTTTTTTCTCCCACTCCATGTCCCGAAAGGCTCTTCCGCTTTCATTTCCACTGGTTGGTAAGTGGTCAAAGTATCCGGCTGATGCCTTTTTTACTGTAGCTAAAGTAGCTTCGGCAGATGTTCCTCCAATTACTACAGCAAGGTGGTAGGGGGGGCATGCCGATGTGCCAAGGTCTTTAATTTTTTCTTTGATAAACTTTGTCAGAGACTCTTCATTGAGCAGTGATTTTGTTTGCTGGTAAAGGTATGTTTTGTTACCGGACCCTCCACCTTTGGTAATAAACAGAAATTCGTACGTGTTCCCTTTTTCTGAATATATATCAACTTGAGCCGGAAGATTCGAGCCGGAGTTTTTTTCCTTAAACATCGAAAATGGGACTACCTGTGAATACCTGAGGTTTTTGTTTTTAAATGTTTCAAAAATACCCTGTGAAAGGTGCTTAGCATCATCAACTCCCGTCCAAACTTTCTCTCCTTTTTTCCCTAATACGATGGCAGTGCCTGTATCCTGGCAGGTTGGGAGTTCTCCTTTAGCAGCTGTTACAGAGTTTCTTAGCATTACATAAGCAACAAAGCGGTCATTATCTGTTGCTTCCGGGTCACTAAGGATATCTGAAAGTTTCTTCATGTGTGAGTTTCTCAGATAAAAAGAGACATCTGCAATTGCCTCTTTGGCTAAAAGCTCAAGTCCTTTAGGATCGATTTTTAACACCTTTTCTCCATCAATCTCTATGGCCTTTACGTAATCTTTAGTAATAAGGCGATATTCAGTTGTATCTTTCTGAATTTGAAAATGTTTCTCGTAAATAAAGTTGGGCATGACTGTGTATTATTTTTATTAACTTATGATACGTTTTAACGATCTTCATGTGAGGTAGCATTGCTCCAGAAACTGCGAGTATTTAAGCTTAGGCCAGAGACATTGCTTTAAAGCCTTTTCAAAACTCATTTTTTATTAGCTACCCTTGTCAAGATCTTCTTCAGTATCCTCATTTAAATTTTTTCTATGTGTTTATACTCTTTTTTGAGTTCAAACTTGGGCTTTCTAAACCTGAGCCTGATTGGCAAGGCTAAACTAATTATAAAAGATGAGACCTTTGCAAAACTTATCTTTCTTACTAGTATTTTTGTCAAAAATCTTTTTCAAAACCCTTATTCCTCTCGATAAACAGCGGTTTTTATCATTTTTTTTCAATTTGAACTAAAGCTGTTCACCTTGTAAAGGCCTCAAAGTATAATTAAATAATGTTTTACTCAAAGATTTAAATTTCATTACCTCCATATTTCATCAAAAATGTTTTGATAAAGCCATCCAGTTCGCCATCTAGCACTGCTTGCACATTGGATGTTTCGTATCCAGTGCGCAAGTCTTTCACCATTTTATAAGGCTGCATAACGTATGACCGTATTTGTGAGCCCCATTCTATTTTTTTCTTTGCAGCCTCCAGCTCTGTCTCTTTCTCCCGTTTTTTTCTAAGCTCTGCTTCGTAAAGCTGAGACTTCAACAGGCGCATTGCATTCTCTTTGTTTTGCAGTTGTGAACGTGATTCGGTGTTATCTACCACTATACCACTGGGGGCATGATGCAGGCGTACTCCTGTTTCTACCTTATTTACATTTTGCCCTCCGGCTCCGCCTGAACGGAAAGTGTCCCATGTGACGTCTGCGGGGTTTATCTCTATTTCTATAGTGTCGTCAATCAGGGGAGCAACAAAAACCGAGGAGAAGGATGTCTGTCTTTTGTTTTGTACATTAAAAGGGGATAGCCTTACCAAGCGATGTACACCGTTTTCGCTTTTTAGATATCCGTATGCAAACTCTCCTTCAACTTCTAGAGTTACATTTTTTATACCAACATCTTCTCCCGGTACAAGGCAGGATTCATGAACTTTATACCCCTGTTTACCTATCCACCGCAGGTACATTCGCATTAGCATCTCTGCCCAGTCATTTGATTCGGTGCCGCCTGCTCCTGCATTAATTTTCAATACGGCTCCCAGCTTATCCTCTTCGCGGCGCAACATATTTTTTGTTTCTAGTGCTTCAACAAGTTTTACAGCCTTATTGTACTGCTCTTCCAGTTCACTTTCCTGAGCCTCTCCCGTTTCATAAAACTCAAAAAGCACCAGAAGCTCCTCTACAGCTGTAGAGACTTCTCCAAAGGAGCTGGTCCACTGTCTTATCCCCCGGATAGACTTCATCTGTTTTTCTGCCTCCTTAGGAGTATCCCAAAAGTTTGGATCTTGAGTCTTTAGCTCCTCCTCTTCAAGTTGAATAAGCTTTTTATCTATATCAAGAAATCTTTTAAGCGCTTCACTGCGTTCTGATATACCTTTGATTTGTTCTTTAGATATCATTTACAAGTGTATTTGTTTTAGCATCTCTTTCCATTTTGATTAGTGTAAAAATGAAACCTTTATAGGACTCATTTTTTTATTAATGTTTTTTTCAAAACCTTCATTTATGTCAGTAAGCTTCGATTTATTATTGAATTTTTTCTCAACCTGAGCCAAAATCTTAGCCCTGCGAGGGTCTCAAAGCATGAGAAATGTCTTTTGTCGTCACAGCTGAAAAAGGCTGGAATAGTAAAACTTAATCATCCATATTTAAAATTTCGTTAGATATGCGATACACTAGGTCGGGCTCAAATCCCCTGTTTTGTGCAAACCTTGCAAGTTTAGCTTTTTTCTCGTAAAGAGTTGTCGCTTTTATGCTTTTTGCTTTATTAGTTAATAGTTTTTTGAGTGTGCTTACGTACGCTTTGTCGGACACTTCAGGTAAAGCTTTTTCAATAATATTTTCAGGAATATTTTTTTTGCGCAGAGCATAAGATATTTTGATTCTCCCCCAGCAGTTAAGCCTAAGCTTGTCTTTTGCAAAGTAGGAGGAGTATCTTTCATTATCAATAAATTTTTCTCTTATCAAAAACTTTACTCCCTTTTTTACGTCATTAGGGGATAACCCCCATTCTGTAAGCTTTTTTTCAATATCAGACTGGCATTTTTCGTATTTGCTACACAGGTTAGCAACTCTTCTTAATGTTTCTTCATACCCTTTTTGCTTCGACATGGTGTAAAGATAAGATGGTTTTAAGAAAAGACTTTTATGTCTCCTATTCATATGTCAGTTGCTATCCAGTGAGGCACGTATTATCCTATCTTTTCCGTTTATATCTTTTTTCAACGTGACTCTGCTGAAACCGCATTCCTGTAGAAGTTGTATAGTTTCACTTCCCAGTGTTTCATTTATTTCCAGGTAGAGTTTCCCCTCTGTCGCAAGATGCTGTTTCGCAAAAGAGGCTATTTTATGATAAAAAATAAGAGGATTATTATCCGGGACAAATAGTGCTATATGCGGTTCGTATTCAAGGATACGCCTTTCCATGCTTTTTTTCTCTTTATTTGTTACGTATGGAGGATTACTTACTATTATATTGAACTTTCTGTTGGGCGTACTTTTCCACTTTGCAATATCGAATAGTTTGAAATGGATACTCTTGTTATGCAATTGCGCATTTTCCTCAGCAACGGCTAACGCTTCAGGGGAGATGTCCCATCCGTGTATATTTGCACCCGGTATGTTGGCAGATAGTGCTATGGAAATACACCCACTTCCTACACCAATATCAAGGATGTGGGGATGTTTGGCGCTATTGTCGGAGATAATCCACTCCACAAGTTCCTCTGTTTCCTGGCGGGGAATAAGTGTTGATGGGTTAACTTTTATTACTAGCCCGTAGAACTCTGTTTCACCAAGCACGTACTGTATGGGCTCATGGTTACATAGCCTGCCTAATATGTGTTTAATTTCTGTTAATTTGGCCTCTTCTGGTTGTTCATTTTTTTTTAGGTAGACTTGTGTTTTGGATAGATGTAGTATATGTTTAAAGATTAGAAAACTTATACTTCTTATCTCCTCCTTGGAATATATTCCGTCAAGTGAAGATTTTATATATTCGAAAATTTTCTGCATATTATTTGCAAAGATATACAGATTACGTAATGAACAGACTTTTACAGGCGGATGAGAAGTATATGGAGCGTGCGATAGAGCTTGCCCGTATGGGTATGGGGAGGGTTGCACCCAATCCTATGGTTGGGTGTGTTATTGTGCTGAATGACAAGATAATAGGTGAGGGATATCATAGAAAATACGGAGAGGCACATGCAGAGGTGAATGCTGTAAACTCAGTAAAAGAGGGGAGTCTACTGAAAATGTCAACGCTGTATGTAAACCTTGAGCCGTGCTCTCATCATGGAAAAACACCCCCCTGCACAGATATGATTATACGTGAAAATATTAAGCATATTGTGGTAGGGGCTGTCGACCCTTTTAACGGGACTTCTGGGGCGGGCATTGCAAGGTTGAAAGAGGTGGGATGTACTGTTGAGTATGGTGTTTTAAATAAAGAGTGTGTGGATCTAAACAGACGCTTTTTTACTTTCCACAACAGAAAGAGGCCTTATGTGATATTGAAGTGGGCACAGACGGCTGATGGCTTTATTGATATAGAGAGAGGGCTTAATGAGTGTGGGCAGCCAACGTGGATTACTAACAGGTTTTCACGTATAGCGGTACATAAAATGCGAGTGGACGAGTCTGCTATTTTGGTTGGAACAAATACTGTATTTAAAGACAATCCATCTTTGACAGCTCGTGAATGGTACGGCAATTCACCTTTACGTGTGGTTATAGACAGAAGCATGAGGCTTCATCGTGATTTGGCAATTTTTGATGGTAGCACAAAGACTATTGTTTTCACATCCCGTGAGGAAGAGGATGATCCTCAAAGACAGCTTGAGTATGTAAAAACAGATTTCGATGGCGGAGAGACTGCACATATATTGAGTGAATTGTATAAAAGAGATATACAGTCACTGATTGTTGAGGGAGGCAGGGCCATGATAGAGAGTTTTGTAAAAAATGGATTGTGGGATGAGGCGCGGATATTTACCAGTAATAAGGTGTTTGGCAAGGGGGTAGCTGCACCAACTATTCACGGACATATCAAGAGTAGTAGTAGTTATAACGATTGTAAGGCGATAGTGCTTGAAAATCTCTAAAAAGGCAGATTCTCAAAGTCAAGGTTCCCTCCAGAAAGAATTATTCCTATTTTTTCCCCTGCAAATCGTTGCCTGTTTTCAATAATTGCTGCAAGAGGCACCGCAGATGATGGTTCAATAATGATTTTCATTCTCTCCCAAATCAGTCTCATTGCGTTCACAATAGATGCCTCTTCTACTGTGATTATATCATCAACCTTATCTTTTATAACTTGAAAATTAAGGTCTCCCAGTGATGTTAGCAGCCCGTCTGCAACTGTTACAGGGTTGTTTGAGGGTATTATTTTTCCTGCCCTGAACGATCGGTATGCATCATCTGCACCTGCAGGCTCAGCAGCCACTATTTTACACTCAGGATGTATTGCCTTTGAGGTGATGGCTGTGCCTGCAAGTAATCCTCCCCCTCCAACAGGACACATTATTATGTTGGGAATAACCTCATTTAAGAGCTCTCTAGCAGCAGTGCCCTGCCCCGATATTACTTTAAAACTGTTATATGGATGTATCTCTACAGCGCCGGTTTTTTGAACAACTTTTTTCAATGTAGACTCTCGTGCTTTAAGCGTCGGTTTACAAAATGTTATCTCTGCTCCGTAGCCTTCTACTGCCATCTTTTTTATTTTGGGAGCATTTTCGGGCATAATAATGAACGCTTTTACTCCTTTGTGTCTTGCTGCCAGAGCCAATGCCGCAGCGTGGTTTCCAGAGGAGTGAGTAGCTACCCCGTTTCTTAAGCTGTCGTCTGAAAGGGAGAATACAGCATTACAGGCACCTCTAAACTTGAACGCTCCTGTTTTCTGAAAGTTCTCACACTTAAAGGTTAATTCGGCTCCGACAATCCTGTTTATACTGTCGCATGACATAATAGGAGTGTAGTGTGTGCTCTTTTTTATAAGGCTGTGTGCCTCTTTGATATCTTCAAAACAGGGCTGTTTCATCAGCTATATTCTTGTAATAAGTGCCTTCTGTTTCTTATAAAAAAACTCCTGGCAGTTAATTTGTGCACGATGAGGCGTTGAGTAATTAACACCCGAGCATGTCGGTTAGGTAAAAGTAGTAAAATGCTTTAACTTTGCCCGGAAAACATTATTAATAATAGATGAATGTATCTTCTAAACTCAACACATCTGTCAGAATAACAGCCTGCATTGAATCTGATTTGAGCAAAATAATTTCTCAGTATCGTAGCAATAAAATTTTTATTGTTACAGAGAAGAATGTGGATGAACAGTGTCTTCCTATTTTAAATGCTATTCCAGAATTTAAAAACATAAAGAAACTAGTAATCTCATTGGGTGAGGAGAATAAAAGCCTCTCTTCTGTAGAAAAGATATGGCTGTTTTTGAGCCGTAGCGGAGCGGATAGAAAATCACTAATAGTGAATGTAGGTGGAGGAGCGCTTACCGATATTGGGAGCTTTGCTGCTTCCACATTTAAGAGGGGGACTGATTTTGTTAATGTTCCTACAACGCTTCTCGCTCAGGTTGATGCTTCTATAGGAGGAAAAACAGGGTTTAACTTCAATGGGCTTAAAAATGAGATAGGGGTGATTAATCAGCCAAGACAGGTGCTGATAGATACCCGGTTTCTGAAGACTATCAGTAAAGATGAGTTTGTGTCGGGGTATGCAGAGATGGTAAAGCATGGGTTGATTTACTCAGAGGAGCATCTTGAAGAGCTGGTAGGGTTTGGTCTGGATAGTCCAGACTGGAAGATATTGCTGAAGATAATATCGCACTCAATTGACATAAAAGAGCATTTTGTCTCCAGGGACCCTAATGAGAATAATATAAGGAAAGCTCTTAACTTTGGACATACTATTGGCCACGCTTTCGAAAGTTACGCGTTGAAGCAGAAATGCCATATTTTACACGGGTTTGCAGTGGCATACGGAATGATTGCAGAGCTGTATATATCTCATAAAATGTGTGATTTCCCCCTTGTAGAACTCAACAGGTTGTCGAACTGGCTTATCTCCATATATGGGAGGTTTGAGATTCAACCCTCTGATTATGACTGCTTGTTCCAACTAATGTTGCATGATAAGAAAAATGAGGGTGAACGAATAAATTTCACATTAATTTCCCGAGTGGGGGAGGTGAAAATTAACCAGGCCTGTAGTAAAGAAATAATATTTAATTCGCTTGAGTATTACAGAACTCTGTAGAATAATAGCTGTGAAACATAAACGCCTCTATAAAATTTGAATGGTACTTACAGTAACTAAGCCGGATAAGGATCTATCAGGTGAAATACCTCTTCCTGCATCAAAGAGTATCAGCAACAGGGTGCTTATAATAAATGCGCTGAGCTGCTCCTCTTACAGGGTACAGAACTTATCTTATAGTGATGACACTAGAGTGATGGAGAGGGTACTTAACTCTGATGCAAATTCTTTTGATATTGGCCATGCTGGCACAGCTATGCGATTTTTAACAGCGTTTTTGTCAAAGATAGTTGGGAGGTGGGAGCTTACGGGCTCTGAAAGAATGAAGCAGCGTCCCATAGGTATACTTGTTGACGCATTAAACAAGCTGGGGGCAAGAATAGAGTACTCAGAGAAAAGGGGATTCCCACCCCTGAGAATTTTTGGTTCCAGCTTGCAGGGAGGCGTAATAGAGCTTGATGGAAGTGAGAGTAGTCAATATATATCGGCACTTCTGATGATTGCCCCCACCATAAAGGGAGGACTGGTATTGCGTCTGAAGAATAGGGTAACATCACGTCCATACATAAACCTCACCCTTGGCCTGATGGAAATATTTGGGGTGTGTCACGTATGGAGAGAGAATGAGATAACTGTGGAAGAGCAGGAGTATACTCCTGTAGAGTTTAGGGTTGATTCAGACTGGTCGGGAGCTTCGTACTGGTATCAGATGGCAGCATTATCGGAAAAGTGTAATATTCTTTTGAGAGAGCTTCGGTTGGATAGCTTACAGGGTGACTCTATTCAGGCTGAGTGGTTTAATAAATATTTTGGTGTTAAGTCAGAGCAAGAAAGCAATGGTGTAAGAGTAATAAAAACCTCCTCCACACAAACAGAGAAGTTGTCAATTGACTTTATTGAGAATCCTGATCTTGCACAAACTTTTGCTGTCCTTTGTGTGTGCAGGAAAATGCCATTTCATTTTACGGGCCTACATACTCTTAAAATAAAAGAGACCGACCGTATTTTAGCGTTACAAAATGAGCTGAGCAAGTTTGGTGCTACGCTCGTTGAGCCTACTAATGGCGAATTGGCATGGGATGGAAGTGTTAATATAGTTGGGAAGTCTCCGTTGATAGAGACTTATCACGATCATCGAATGGCTCTCGCTTTTTCTTCCGCAGCTATCTCCGTGCCAGAGGTGCGTATTGTTGACCCAGATGTAGTAACGAAGTCATACCCCGGATTCTACGAAGGACTTAGAAGTGCCGGTTTTAAAGTGGAGTGAGGAGTTTATTATAAATCATTACTTTTGTCGTTTATTAATAAATACAGTTAGAAGTGAATAAGAAACTTGATGTTCACCCTGATGCAAAGGGGTTGATATTTGATATAGATGGAACAATATGTGATTCTATGCCTGTGCATTATATTGCATGGCGAAGCACTGCGCTGGAGTATGGGATAGATTTTACCATTGAGCTATTTCAGACGCTGGCCGGGATTCCTGTTATCCCTACTTGTGAAATACTGAAAAGGAAATTTCGTAAGGAGTTTGATCCTGTAGAGTTTGCAGAGAGGAAAGAGGCTGAGTATGAGAAAAATATTGAAAAAGGGAAACCGGTAGAGCCTGTTGTTGATTTAATTAGAGAGTACTCCGGTAAACTACCTATGGCTTGTGGTACGGGAAGCTGTCGTCATCTGTCGAGAAAGGCATTAGAGATATCTGGTGTGTCCGATTACTTTGAACACATTGTTACGGCTGAGGATGTGCAGAATTACAAGCCTCATCCTGAGACATTCCTGCGGGCAGCGGAGCTAATAAAAGTGGAGCCTGGGCAGTGCCAGGTTTTTGAAGATGGGATACCCGGAATAGAGGCTGCCAAAAGGGCGGGAATGATAGTAACAGATGTTACGGAGTACTATACGGTAACAATTGGAGAAGAGTTACGTGAGAGAGACTCAGTTAAGTAGTTAATGCTGCATATATGGCAGTGCAAGCAAAGGTAAAGTGGTGGTGCAATGGAATTTAAAATAGAGTCAGAATATAGGCCTACCGGAGATCAGCCTGAAGCTATCCGGCAACTATCGGATGGTGTTTTGTCGGGAGCTCCTGCACAGGCTCTTTTAGGTGTAACCGGCTCTGGTAAGACCTTTACTATTGCAAATGTTATCGAGAAAGTGCAGCGCCCAACACTGATATTGAGCCATAATAAAACGCTTGCTGCACAGCTGTATGGGGAGATGAAGCAGTTTTTCCCCAATAATGCAGTAGAGTATTTTGTATCGTATTATGATTATTATCAGCCTGAGGCATACTTGCCGGTAACGGACACCTATATTGAGAAAGACCTGAGTATAAATGAAGAGATTGAAAAACTTAGGTTAAGTACAACATCCTCGTTGTTGTCAGGCAGGAGAGATGTTATAGTTGTCTCTTCGGTATCCTGCCTGTATGGAATTGGTAATCCCGAGGATTTTGATAAAAACGTTATTACTATAAAAGTAGGAGAAGTGATGAGCAGAGATGCTCTGCTGCATAAGCTGGTTGATTCTATGTATTCAAGAAGCGGGGTGGAGTTTAGCAGAGGTACTTTTAGGGTGAATGGCGACACTGTAGATATTTATCTTGCATATGCCGACCATGCTTTTCGTGTTGTGTTTTTTGGAAATGAGGTGGAAGAGATTGCATCGTTTGATCCTGATTCGGGGCACGCTATTGATGATTTTGAGAATATACAGGTTTATCCAGCAAATATTTTTGTGGTAACGAAAGATCGTATGTTGCACGCTATTCACGCCATACAAGATGATTTGATGGAGCGCGTACAGTTTTTTAAAGAGGTAGGAAAGCCATTTGAGGCAAAGCGTATAGAGGATAGGGTAACATACGATATGGAGATGATAAGGGAGTTAGGATACTGTTCGGGTATTGAAAATTACTCTCGCTATTTTGATGGCAGACAGGCCGGAACACGTTCATTTTGTCTTTTAGACTATTTCCCCGATGATTTTCTGATGGTGATTGATGAAAGCCATGCTACTGTACCGCAGATTAGGGCAATGTATGGTGGAGATCGGTCGCGAAAGACAACGCTTGTAGATCATGGTTTCAGGCTTCCCGCTGCTATTGATAACCGGCCGTTAAAGTTTGAAGAGTTTGAGAAAGTTGTCGGACAGGTTATTTATGTGAGCGCTACCCCTGCTGATTATGAATTGGAAAAGACAGAGGGAGTAGTTGTAGAACAGATAATACGGCCTACCGGATTACCTGATCCTAAGATAGAGGTTCGAGGAACTACCAATCAGATAGATGACCTTATAGGCGAAATTCACAATAGAGTGGAGAAGAATGAGCGCATATTGGTGACAACGCTTACCAAGCGCATGGCAGAAGAGCTGACAAACTACTTTACACGCATGGATATTCGTTGCAGGTATATCCACTCTGATGTTGATACATTGGAACGGGTGGAGATAATGGAGGATATGAGAAAAGGGGTTTTTGATGTTCTGGTGGGAATAAATCTTCTTCGTGAGGGGCTGGATCTACCTGAGGTGTCATTGGTCGCTATACTTGATGCAGATAAGGAGGGCTTTTTGCGCTCAGAGCGCTCATTGACACAAACTGCTGGCAGAGCTGCACGAAATCTTAACGGCTTGGTGATAATGTATGCCGATACAATTACGCAATCTATGCAAAGAGCTATAGATGGGACGAATAGCAGACGTGCCAGGCAGGTAGAGTATAACAAAAAACACAATATTACACCTAAGCCGATAGTTAAAGCGACAAGAGAGATTATAGGCTATGAGTACAGGAAGGGCAAGGCAAAGAAGGGTGTAGCGTATATTGCTCCTGAAGAAGCAGATATTGCAGCTGACCCGGTCGTAAAATACATGACTCCCAATGCGCTTGAAAAAGCGATTGCCCGGACTCAAAAAGATATGAAAAAGGCTGCCAAGGAACTCGACTTTACGGAGGCCGCAAGGTTACGTGATGAGATGTATAAGCTACAGGAATTACTGGAGCAAAAGAGGTAGCAAACTGGGCGTTAATATTGTATAATAAATCTGTGGTAAAAGGAGAAATGAAGGGATACCTTTTCCATATATTTCTTGTTTAATTGCATAACGAGATTTTTGCAAATCTCATCTTTTTATTAATATTTTCGTCAAAATCCTCATTTATGTCAGTAAGCGGCATTTTTTATCGAGTTTTTCCTCAACCTGAACCGGAATCCTTCGACCTGTAAAAGTCTTGTAATGAATATTGCAACTAGTATAGAAGATGTAAGGAAATGTATTTCTTCCGTTTGGGTCAGTATTTGACCATTTTATCAATTATTTAAAAAAAAGTTTCATTGTAATCCGTTTTTGCATACTTTTGCCTCCTGATATAGACACAAATCAGCACCTGAAACTATTTGTTGATTTGTGGGAGATTTGTAGAGAAGCCTTGTATGTTATTCGCAGAATGCGGAGTAAGTTTGGCTCGGTTGTAAAGCTGTAATATTCGAGGGTATGATTATGGTAGATAGATACACGGGTGTAGCTCAGTTGGTAGAGCACTGGTCTCCAAAACCAGGTGTCGGGCGTTCGAGTCGCTCCTCCCGTGCAAAGTTATCTTTAAGCCGCAAAAATTCTGCGTATTTGACATAGATATGCCAGATTTATATTGATAATCCCAAAAACTGCCATTTCGACAGTAAAGCTAGTAGCGGCATGCCCTTTGACTATCAAAAAATGGTATAGGTATATATAAAAAATGTTTAATTGAAAAGTTTGTAGAAGTTATGGAAGGAAAAATTGGCGTAACTAGTGAAAATCTTTTTCCGATTATTAAGAAGTTTCTCTACTCCGATCATGATATCTTTCTTCGTGAGATTGTTTCAAATGCGGTTGATGCAACCCGAAAGTTGGAAATACTTGCTTCGGCAGGAAACTATAAGGGTGATATTTCAGGATTAAAAGTGCAGGTTAAGTTGGATAAGGATGCCGGCACACTGACAGTATCTGATAATGGTATTGGGATGACAGCTGAGGAAGTTGATAAGTATATAAATCAAATTGCTTTTTCTGGAGCCAATGAGTTTCTGGATAAATATAAGGATGATACAAATGCTATAATAGGGCATTTTGGGCTGGGGTTCTACTCGTCCTTTATGGTCTCTGATAAGGTTGAGGTTGTTTCCAAATCGCATAAAAAAGGTGCTAAGCCTGTTAAATGGAGTTGTGATGGAACCCCTGAGTACTCTTTGGAGGAGACAGATAAAGAGGAGATAGGGACAGATATAGTAATGCATATTAATGAGGAGTCAAAAGAGTTTCTGGAAGAGACCCGCTTGTCAGAACTATTGAATAAATATTGTAAGTTTTTACCTACGCCTATCTTGTTTGGCAAGAAAAAGGAGTGGAAGGATGGTAAGCACATTGATACTGATGAGGATAATCAGATAAATGACATTACCCCTGCATGGACAAAAAAACCGTCAGGACTGAAAGATGAGGACTATAGAAGTTTTTACAGGCAGCTTTATCCTGTGGGAGAAGAGCCGCTTTTCAATATACACCTGAATGTGGACTATCCGTTTAATTTAACGGGGATACTCTATTTTCCAAAGGTGAAAAACACCATTGAGATACAGAAAAACAAAATACAATTATATTGTAATCAGGTGTTTGTGACAGACTCGGTAGAGGGTGTTGTTCCTGAGTTTTTAACACTGCTGCATGGAGTTATCGACTCTCCAGATATACCTTTAAATGTTTCGCGATCATATCTTCAGAGCGACTCTAATGTAAAGAAAATCAGTGGGCATATTACGAAAAAGGTGGCAGACAGGCTTCAGCAGATATTTAAGGATGAGCGTAATGATTTTGAAAAGAAGTGGGATGATTTAAAGATATTTATCGAATACGGAATGTTGACCGATGAGAAGTTTTATGACCGTGCGCTCAAGTTCTTTCTTTTAAGAAATACAGATGGAAAAGTGTTTATGTGGGAGGAGTATGAGAGTATTATTAAAGAAAACCAGACGGATAAAGATAAAAAATTGGTTTACCTGTACTCAACGAATAAGGATGAGCAATACAGCTTTATAGAAGCAGCTAAAGAGAAGGGATACGATGTACTGTATATGGACGACTCTCTGGCAACGCCTTTACTGAACAAATTTGAACAAAAATATAGTGACAAGAAGTTTGTGCGCGTGGATGCAGACATAGTTGAAAAGCTTATTCAGAAAGATAACCCGAATAAAACGGAGCTGACTTTGGAGCAGAAGAATGAGTACAGCCCGATTTTTCAGGCGGTAGTCCCAAAAGATAGTGGCCAGTTTGTTATTGATTTTGAAGATATGGGGGAGGACGAGATGCCATTAATAATAACTCAAAATGAGTTTATGCGCAGAATGAAAGATATGTCGCAAATGCAGGCAGGCATGAACTTTTATGGAGATATGCCTGATAGCTACAACCTGGTTGTTAACTTCACTCATCCTCTTGTAAAGCGTATACTGGACGAGAAAGATGAGAAGCTCTCTACGGATCTTAACAAAATAAATGGAAAAATTGAAACCCAGCAAAAGGAGAAAAGTGCTTTAAGCAAACTTAGGGAAGGAAAAAAGGAAGATGAAATTCCGCAGGAGGAGAAGGATAAAATGTCGGATGTTGAAAAGAAAATATCAGATCTGGAAGAGTCTAAACGTAGTATGCTTGAAAAATTTGGCTCGGGTAGTGAACTATCAAAAGAGTTGATAGGCCTCGCTTTGCTGGCAAATAACATGTTGAAAGGAGAAGAGTTGAGCAGATTTGTCAAACGAAGCATCAAAATGATTAAATAAGTAAGCTATATATTGTAGACTGCATATTAGAGGGAAGTGTGCTACCACTTCCCTCTATCATAATTTGGAGACTTTTGTAAAACAGGTTCTTTGAAGCCTTTGCAAAACTTATCTTTTTATTGACACTTTAGTCAAAATATTTATCCACGCCGGTAGGGTGCAATTCTTTTCATTGAATTTTTCTTTAACCTCAAAATGTTTTGACTTGCAAGGCCTCTTGAAAAATATTTGCAAAACAAAGGGGCAGTTTATTTTGAGAAATGACCAGGATGTATTTTATTTGGTGCATTGATTACTTTATTTATTGATTATAGACTATTGCTTTTAAGGCTGCATCAGATATTTGGGTGTGTCTGTATTCTTAATGTTTGACTTGCTGAAGCCCTATTACCTGACATCTACTAGTAGGTTTATGCCTTTCTTATTCTGTCTTTTTTATATTATCAGTATATTGTTCAACAGAAGAAAATGAATGTAATCACATATAATATAAAGTATGATACTTATAGCAATGAAGCTGATGCATGGTCAAATCGGAAGGATGATGTAGTAACTCTTTTAAAATTTCACGGTGCTGATGTTTTTTGTGTTCAGGAGGCGCTTTATGATCAGGTAAAAGATATAAAAAGAGAGATGAGACAGTTTGATTATGTTGGAGTAGGTCGGGATGATGGAGGAAAAAAGGGAGAGTATTCAGCGGTGTTTTATAATGCCAAGCAAATAGGGTTATTGGATAGTGGAAGCTTTTGGCTCTCTGAAACTCCTGAAAAGCCAGGGCTGGGTTGGGATGCAGCATATCCAAGAATCTGCACATGGGGAAGGCTTAAAGATATAGAGTCAGGGCAGGAGTTTTTTGTTTTTAACACTCACTTCGACCATAAGGGTAGTGTAGCGCGTCTGAAATCGGCAAAGCTTATCTGTGAAAAAGTACAGGAAATAGGAGAGGGTAATTTGCCTGCGATATTGACAGGTGACTTTAATCTCACACCTGAAGAAGAGGCAATTGCTTTTATTTGTTATGAGTGGAATGACTCTTTTAAAGTAAGTGAAGAGTTGCCGTATGGGCCTGAAGGGACGTTTAATGGATTTACTACTGCTCACCCTCTTGACAAACGTATTGATTATATATTTGTTAATAGCATGGTGAGAGTACTGCGATATGCTGTGCTTACAGACTCCAAACAGGGGAGGTACCCGTCTGACCACCTTCCTGTCTTTACAGAGCTAACATTCAAATAACAGGATGCTACTATGATTTTCAAAAAATGTATTTTACTAACAGTTGCACTTTTTATTTGTGTAGCTGCGAATGCACAAAGCGACTTGTCATCATTTACTAGTGATTATGAGGGGTATACCTATACTGCCTCTAATAAAAAGCAGTTGAGCTATCGTATCCTCTTTCCTGAGGATTATGATTTGGCGCAAAAATATCCACTTGTTCTTTTTCTACACGGCTCTGGCGAGAGGGGGAGTGACAATGAGCAGCAGTTGACCCATGGGGCAGATATGTTTCTGTTGCCTGAAGTACGGAAAGAGTTTCCTGCAATTGTGGTCTTCCCCCAGTGCCCGAAAGAGAAGAAATGGGCAGCCCCGTCGCTATCGAAAAAGCCAGGTGAAATACCAAGGCTGGTAATGGGAATGCTAAAAAAAATAGTGCGTGAAGAGAGTGTGGATAAAAACCGTATATATGTAATGGGGCTTTCAATGGGAGGATTTGGAACATTTGAAATGCTTTATTACTGGCCAAGATACTTCTCCGCAGCAGTCCCTATATGTGGAGGTCATGACCCTGAAGGGGCTTCAAAGTACGCTAAGTATGTACCAGTATGGATATTTCATGGTTCTGAAGACTCTGTTGTACCGGTAAAAAGATCACAGGATATGTATGCAAGATTGAAAGGCTTGAATGCGAAAGTGAAGTATACTGAGTTCCCGGAAGTTGGACATAGTAGCTGGGTAAATACATTTGCATTGCCCGAGCTGTTGCCATGGGTATTTTCTCAGGCAAAGAAGTAGATAATTAAAATAATGATTTACAGATATGGAGATTGGTATTGACGAAAAAGATATTAAAAGGATTGTTTTGGTAAGTGATAAAGTTTTGGTAAAACCTAAAAACCCTCAACAACGAACCAAGTCAGGGCTATATTTGCCGCCAGCTGCTGTTGACAAAGAGAAAGTGCTGACGGGCTATGTTATTAAAGCCGGCCCGGGGTTTCCAATTCCGGCTATGACTGCTGAAGAAGAAGAGAAGTGGAAAGGGCATAAAAAAGAGGTAAAGTATGTCCCTCTTCAGGCATCTCCTGGAGATCTGGCCGTGTACCTTAATAATTCAGGCTATGAAATTGAATTCAATAAGAAAAAGTATGTGATATTATCTCACTCATCAATATTGATGCTGGTAAGGGATGAGGGGTTATTTGAGTAGTACTGTTAAAATAAAAAACAAGAAGGAAGCACTTATCGCGGTACCTCCTACTTGTTCTTAAATCTTAACTTTACGTATGAAAAAATTGTTGTATGACAATTGTTTGCAAAGATGTAACATATTTAGGTTAACTAGAGTTAAATTATGTTAAAAGAAACTAATACAACAATTTGACATAAGCTTAATCGTTGCAAGGTAAAAGATTCTGATCCAAGCTAAGTAGTCATCCCTTAAATTAAGCTTAACTCATTTAATGTTAATTATATAAGGTTAGGAGTTTAGCAGGTTGTAGTGACCTAATTTGCAATAATTACTGTAATTTATATTTGTAAGAGTTGCTGTAACTTCTGTGCAAAATCTTGCAGGTTGTGGTGGAAAAATCGCCAAGTCAAAGCCGGATGAACCTTGCAAACTATGCGAAATAGAAAAAACTGCCCTTTAAGGGCTTTGATAGAAAAACAGCGAAGGATGGAGCGAAAAACCTTCTCACTGTTTGCGCCTTTTAACAAAAGGTGAGTCTCGAGAAGATAGCGAAGCTGTCAGTGTCGTTTTTCATCAAAAGCATTTACAGGCTTGATTTTTGGTTCTTTTGTTTTGCCTATTTTGTGTTAGAAACAAGAGTACACTACTTCAAAAACAACTGTATAATCGTCAACAGAAACTGTACACTTTTTTTAAGCCGCCTCCAGAGGGATTTATTGTGTCCCGGATCAAAATATAACAAATAGTAGATTTTGATCTCAACAAAAATTAATTCTTAAGGAACTTAAGTAAAGGCTTAGTAAAGCCTCAGTAAAACCTCAGTTACCATGGTAAAGGAAGAGGGATAAAAAAAACAGAGTATTGCTGACAGCAGATACTCTGTTTTTTTATTCTTAGTAGACAGGCGTTGCTATACTACTTCACCTCTACATCTTTTTTATCGCTTTGCCACAGACCATGTTTTGTGCAAAATGCAGTAGCAGTAAGCTTTAAGTTCTTAGTGGGAACGATATAAAACTCTACCTCTGTCTGTCCAGGTTCATTGCCAAGAGCCCCTGCCGTAAAATGTGCATGAGCAAGCATCTTTTCTCCGTCCCATAGCTGCACCCAGCTAATGTAATGGTCAAAGTCATCAGGGTGTGCGTATTGATCACCAATTTTAACTTTAACCTTAAATTTATTGCCTTTGGTTGCTTTATTTTCACAATGAATAAAAGCGGAGTGGCGATCTATGTAATCTTTTTTTGCCTCCCTGTCTATTTGGGAAATATCTTCATAACGATTTAACTTCATACAATTAAGCTTTTTTATTATTAAAAATTAATTGGATGCAAGATATTCTGCAACACTCTGGGCTGTAGGCTTCATGGCCTCTTTACCTTCTTGCCAGTCAGCAGGGCATACCTCGCCATACCTTTCGGAGTGACGTAGTGCATCCACCGTGCGAATAGCCTCGTCTACACTTCTTCCCAGCGGAAGGTCGTTGATTACGCAGTGGCGTATGATTCCCTCTTTATCAATAAGAAAAAGGCCTCTGTAAGAAACAGGTACACCATTAAAAACAGTATTACCATCGTCATCAAGATCGTATTCTCCTGCTAATACACCATAATTTTCTGAAATAGTTTTTGAAAGGTCAGCTACCAAAGGATAAGTAACTCCTTTTATACCTCCGTTGTTTTTGTCTGTGTTCAACCAGGCCAGGTGTGCAAACTCTGAGTCGACTGAGCATCCTACAACTGCTGTGTTGCGTTTATCAAATTCTGCTAACTTTCTTTGAAAAGCATGTAGTTCTGTAGGACAAACAAAAGTGAAGTCAAGTGGGTAGAAGAAAAATGCAACATATTTTTTTCCTAAATACTGGGTTAATGAAAAGTCATTAACAATTTTGTTCCCGTCTACCACCGCATTGGCTTTGAATTCAGGAGCCCTCTTTCCAATTAATGTAGTCATAAGTAAATATGTATTATCAGATTAATGAATAAAAATTATAATTATTACAAAAGTACTCTTTTTTATTTAATCTCAAATACAATTGGTGATTTTTTTTGGTTGAGCTAATTTGTAGTATTTGAGATAGATAGGAGCTTGAAAATATAGATTGCCGATTGTTGTGTGGAGAGAGTAAAAAGAGTGTTGTCGTCATAATAGTTTGATAATAAGCTATATATTTAAAATATTCTTTGTTGTAAAAAAATATGATAATTTATACAATTTTATGTTTTTGGTGCTCTTTGTCAACATGGTAGTTTCTAAGCGGACTACTGCTAGTAATAGTAAGAAAAAGTAGAGCAGCCGACTTTCTTTTTACTATACTTTTTTAGGCTCTTTGCAGAACTCATCTTTTTTTATAATTAAGCTTTTGGTAAAACACTCACTTATACCGGTAAATGCAGTTTTTTATCGACGTTTTTAGTCTGAACTAGGATCTTTCGTTTAGCAGAGGCCTCTGCTTTATTCTGACTAGTGATTGGGATAACATTTTATAGCTTGTAAAGCGTTCTGAAAATTTCAGATTATATTACTAAAGATTTATTTTTGCTTATCTATATGAATATAAAACAACTAACTTTAGCGCAATTTTGTGTTAAAACAGGTTATTTTATATTTTTAGTGCCTGAATAAAGAGTAAAGAAGTGGTGTAAAATGAAAAAACATAAGATAGCTGATTATTTATGCAGCAAGGGGATACGTCCACTGGACAAGAGGGTTAGGGTAATGCACTATTTGGTTTCGAAAAGAAATCACCCTACCGTAGATATGATCTATACTAATCTGGCTCAGGATATACCAGGACTATCGAAAGCTACGGTTTATAATATATTAAAGCTGTTTGCAGAAAAGAATATTGTGTGGACATTAAGTATTGATAGTAATGAAGCAAGGTATGATGCTGATACGTCAATACATGGGCATTTTAAATGTAATGTGTGTAATAATATTTTTGATTTTTGTATAGAAGAAAACTCTTTGCCTACTACAGGGTTGAAAGGTTTTTATATAAATGAATCTCATTACTATTTAAAAGGGGTGTGTACTTTCTGTAAAGATAATTTATCTTCTTTGGGAGTGGCCTCTAAGAGCAGTGTAACTACTTGATCGGAGTGCCTGAAAAAATCAAATATATTTTCTCGTAATCCCTTGCTTTGTAAAATAAAGTAAGTTATGCGAAGAGTTCTTTGCATAACTCATCTTTTAATTGCTTCTCGTTTTAATTGCTTCTCGGTTTGCACTTTATGATAAAAGCATTAAAGGTTCTATTAGTTCTAATACTTGTATGATCAAGCTTTCAAGTATATTCTCAGCAACTCTCAATTAAAGGAAGAATAATAAATAAGAAGCATTCATATAGTCTTAGTCTTTGGCAATTAATCAATGGGGTTCAGCTTTGTGCTTCGAGTATTTTTTGAATAAAATATGCTTAATTAATATAAAAATAGTTATATTTCGGAGAACCATACTGACATGACTATTAAACTTCGAATGTTAATTCATACGAGTACTATAATAGATAAAGTCATTTGTATAAGGTTTTAAGTATAACCGACAAACTAATAAACAGGATTAAAGAAATGGCCCCTGCCACTTGCAGTACACCTAAAAACTGTTGGTATATAGAACAGGTCAGTTTCCAGCTAAGTATCTTTTTTGATCAGCTTAAAGGCCTTGCTTATATCAACTACCCTGAATTAAAGCACCAAAACATACAAAAGGGAGCAGAGCTGGCAGATAAAAATATTCAGGAAAACTCTAAAGTGAAAAATTTACTCCCTAAGGCTTACCTGGATAAACTGAAATGGAAGAGGTATAGCTTAAATACCATTTTTAGTCTTAGAGGGAGAAATTATCTTATAAGAAGAAGAAATGATAAAATTATTTTTGGCGACACTTGGAGTCCTTTTAATTGTCATTGATTTATGTATTGACAATAATACGCGTTTAATCGTGAAGAATAAGTTTTTGGACTTACAGCATTTTTTTGAGCATGTACGAGATGAAGTTTCATCAAGGAAAGTAATTGATAATATTTTTCGTAAAATATTATATGTTTATAAAACAATAGTTCGTTAAACATTTACATAAATATCTGACAATCAATAAAATAAATGTTGAAAAAATTAGGATAATCCCCCTGATAATCAGTATCTTAAAGTTGTTTTTGACCGACAATTTTAGACATGATTATCAAGGAAATATCAAGATATAAAGATCAGGTAAAAATGATTTTAAACCAAATGGAAGGAATAAATAAGTGGCAATTCGATTTTATGCTAGACATCTTCGGACTATTTCTTAGTATCAAAGGAAAGATGAACTTTCTTCAATTTGGTAGATATGGAAATCACTGTGAGCAACGTTATAGATATCAATTTGAAAAAGGGTTTGATTTTATGACTTTTAACAAAGAGTCGGTAATCCATTACGCAAGCAACCATCAAGCCATAGCCTTTGATCCAAGCTATATAAGCAAGTCAGGAAAGCATACATCTGGGGCTGGTTACTTTTGGTCAGGATGTGCCGGCAAAACAAAATGGGGCTTAGAGATTGCAGGAATAGCAGCCGTTGATATTGATAATCATACAGCTTTTCATTTAGAAGCTATTCAAACCCCTAATAATCTTGAAGCAGAAAGTCTGGTTGATCATTACGCAAATGTTTTGATTCAACGCAAGGACAATCTGTTATGTGTATCAAAATACGTTTTGGCAGATGCCTATTTTTCAAAGAATAAGTTTGTAACCAAGCTTTGCGAAAATGGATTTGAAGTGATTAGTCGCCTGAGAGATGATGCTAACTTACAATACAAATTTTATGGTCAGCAAAAAGCTGGTAGAGGAAGACCTAGAAAATATGAAGGAAAGATTGACTTTGATAATTTAAAATCAAAATATTTTGAATGCTTTGAGCAAAACGAAAAATGCAAAATATACGGAGCAACAGTTTATGCAAAATCATTAAAACGAGATGTTAATCTTGTTGTTGTTTTTACAAAAGGAACATCCCGAAAGTGGTCTCACAAGTTATACTTCTCTACTGATTTGCAAATGAAAGCCGAGACGATTCTTGAATATTATCAAGCCAGATTCCAGATTGAGTTCATTTACAGAGATGCAAAACAATATACCGGATTGAAAGACTGTCAGGCAAGAAGTGAAAATAAATTACATTTTCATTTTAATGCGTCTCTTACTGCAGTCAATTTGGCCAAGATTAACCACTGGTTAGCTATACCAAAAATCAATAGAAATGCTTTTTCTATGGCCGATATAAAAACAATGTATCACAATGAATTACTGCTAAATAGATTTTTTAGCGTGTTCGCGGTGAGACCAAACTTAACCAAAAATAAATCCAAAATCAGAGAATTAATAACTTACGGCACTATCGCTGCATGATTATTTAACGAACTATTGTAAAATAGAGTTATCAAAAAAGAATTTTAAAAATCGACTTTTAGAATTCGTTAGTTTTTTTTATCTATTTGCGTTGATCCCAGTAAGTTATTATGTTGGGGATATAAAGAGGGACAGTATTATTGACGAATTAATTATTTATATACTTCTATTAGTTTATTTTACATCAGTTATCGGGTTGTTATTTAGAATACTAAAAAAGAAAAAGCTTGCAAAGGTCTTGTTTGCCCCTTTAAGGGTAGTGAATTATTGGATTATAATTGGGATGTTTTTTTCTATTATGTATTTGCTTTTGACATTAAGTACAGGGTGGAACCCTGGTGAGCTGGATGCATATGCTCTAATTACTGGTGCTCAATTTTTATTTACAATGGTGTTTATCGCGATTTCAGCTCGCTTGACCTTATATCTGCTTGATTATTTAAAAGACAAATTATATACTAGGAAACTATTTATATATATACTATCTGGCTTATTATTATATTTAATTGCGACTTTAGTATCTTTATTATTATTAATAGTTATTCATAATTTTATGTTGGACAAATATTGTGCTTGGCATAGTAGTCTTAGCATTAATGGAAAAATTATGAATATTCTTGGTTTTAATAATGAAAGTGGGGTTCATTTAATGTTAAAACTGCTATGTTTATATTCTGGAGCACCATTTTTGATCCTTTTTGTAGTTGGATTTACTGTTTTTACATTAAAGGGATTACACTGGCTTGCTATTCCGCTCATAAATCTAAGTGCTAATATTTATAATTCTGAGAAAAAAATTTTTGCTTTAGTAGGAGGCGTGTTGTTTTTGCTTGCAACATATTTTGACATAATAGGTAAGTAGATATTAAATTGTATCATTAATGTATGGGAGCTGGGTTATCATTATATGAACTCCTAAAATTCACTAATGTTAAAACAGCAGGTTTTCAAGATCATCATAAAGCTGATTTAAAAGAACTTGGCATGGCTTATGCTGCAACTAATCTCAAAGAACTTAATAAGCCGAGGGTGTGAGAGGAGGGTGCAAAAGTCAAGGCCTTATTATTAATGTATGTGGAAACTCTGACACCTTGTGATTTTGCTTCATCAGCCATTTGGTTAAAAGTGGAATATAATGGTAGCGGTAGATTCTGGTGCTAAAGATGTGAAAACAAGTGTTCAAATAATAAATTAAAATAAGGAACTTTTTGAAAAGGGATAAATAAGTGGCAAAAACTTTCTTTAAATTTCCATGATTTAAATCTAAAATCTATAACTTTAGAAGCGACTTTACTAAATTATTTCTTAGATATTAGATATACTTATGAAAATACATGAGTTTCAGGCTAAGGAGATATTTTCTCATTACCAGGTTCCAACCCCCAAAGAGATCGTTTGCGATACAGAAAAGGCAGTTAGAGATGCTGCTAATAAGTTAAACTTACCTGTTGTGATTAAAGCTCAGGTTCTTACAGGAGGACGGGGGAAAGCCGGAGGGATAAAGATAGCAAAAAGCGTGGAGGAAGCTGTTGCTACTGCAAAGTCCATTCTGGGAATGGATATAAAAGGTTATATCGTTAATAGAGTATTGGTTGCAGAAGCAGTGTCTTTCACATCGGAGTATTATGTTGGGTTAACCATTGACAGGAGTACCAAATCGGTAATATTAATGGCTAGTCGTGAAGGTGGTGTGGAGATTGAAAAGATAGCAAAGAGTAATCCTGACGCAATCATAAAATACTCAATTAACCCTGAAGTAGGCTTGCTTCCTTTTGTTGCTAGAAAAATTGCGTTTAGGCTTTTTGATAATATTGACCTTGTTCATAAGTGTGCTGATCTGCTAGTCCGGATATATCATATCTTTCTTGAGAAAGATGCATCCCTGTTAGAGATAAACCCCCTGGTAGTAACCGGTAGTGGTAATTTGTGCGCCCTTGATGGTAAAATGGATTTTGACGATAATGCTCTATTTCGCCAGAGTGATATTTTAAAACTGAGAGATCCATTAAAAGAGGAAAGGGTTGAAATTGATGCGAAAGATAAGGGGCTGAGTTTTATTCGTCTTGATGGTACTATCGGTTGTATGGTAAATGGTGCAGGGCTGGCAATGGCAACGATGGATATGATAAAACTGTATGGAGGAACACCTGCAAATTTTTTAGATATTGGAGGAAGTTCTAGTCCTCAGAAGGTTATAGATGCTATGAAATTGCTACTTTCCGATAATAAAGTGAAAGCTATTATGATAAATATTTTTGGTGGCATAACCCGCTGTGATGATGTTGCTAAAGGCTTGGTTGATGCATTAAAGCAAGTAGAGGTGAAGGTTCCGATAGTAGTGCGCCTTTCGGGAACTAATGCTGAAGAGGGGCTGAGTATTTTGAAAGGGTTAAGCCTTACTACTGTTAAGACAATGAGTGAGGCTGCTGAGAAGGTAATAGAGCTTGTTGGACAAAGCAAGTAGAGCGGACGTTATTTAAAAAATGAATGTGGAATTAAGCCGTAAAATAAAATGAGTATTCTGATAAACAGTGAAACACGATTATTGGTGCAGGGTATAACCGGGCGTGATGGAAGCTTTCACACCCAAAAGATGAAAGAGTATGGCACTAATATTGTTGCAGGTGTCTCTCCTGGAAAGGGAGGGGAAATGGTTGACGACATTCCTATATTTAATACCGTTGAAGAGGCTGTTGACAAGACTGGTGCAAATACATCCGCTATCTTTGTTCCGGCGAAATATGCCACCGATTGCATATTTGAGGCGTCGGAGAGTGGAATAGAGTTGATCGTTACTGTGTCTGAAGGTATCCCAACTCTTGATATGGTGAATGTAATTCCATTCCTTAAAAGGAACAATACAAAGCTGATAGGCCCCAATTGCCCGGGGCTGATATCTCCAGAAGAGGCATTAGTGGGTATTCTTCCCGGTAATATTTTTAAAAAAGGAAATATTGGGCTTATGAGCCGTAGCGGTACACTTACATATGAAATGGTATATCAGCTCACTTCGCACGGACTTGGGCAAAGTACCTGTATTGGTGTTGGAGGCGACCCTATTGTAGGGCTTTATTACTGTGAATTGTTGGAAATGTTTGAGAGAGACCCGGAGACAGAGGCTATTGTTTTAATCGGAGAGATAGGAGGAGACGCGGAAGAACGTGCAGCGGAGTATATTGCTCAAAATGTGACCAAGCCTGTTGTGGCTTTTATTGCTGGGCAGACAGCGCCTGCCGGAAAGAGAATGGGGCATGCGGGAGCTATTATTTCTGGCGGGAGAGGGACAGCTGCGGAAAAGATTAAAGCATTTGAGAGTGTAGGTGTCCCTGTTGCAAAAAGACCAATTGAAATACCGCAATTAGTATCGGAGAAAGTGCAGTCCGTAACAAATTGTCTTCACAGATAATTTAAGTATGAAAAAAGCCATACTTGTAATAGGACGAAAAGAGATGGATGGCTAATTGCAGAAATGAGTCTTTTGCAGAACACGTCTTTTTATGTGCTGTTTTTGCCAGGGCAGAACCTTCTTCAAAATCCTTTGCTACGCAAAGTGCTTCAACCTTTGTAAATAATTTCTAATAGTTTTTAATAAGTAGTTTTGAATAATCTTGATAAAGGTAGTTAAGTTGCCATTACATATTAAGAGCTAACATAGATCATAAGATTATTAGAATTAATTAGTCGTCCCTTAAGGAACAGTATATGGCAACAGAGTATGAGGAGACAAGGCTATCGACCGTTGAGAGGTGTTGGCTGTGCTATATGGAGCGGGGGCAGGCTGTCTGACCAACATAGGTAGCAGTGAATTATTTTGGCAGACATAGTGTCGTCATGGACGTGTGAGAATTGCTAAATAGGAGTTAAAAAGAGGGTTTTACAGATACTACATACCTTCTGTATCCATATCAAAAAAGTCAACTATTTGTCACCTGTTCGCCAATCACCATTTTTGATGATAAGTCTTTTTAGCTCTTCAATAGCATTTTCACAGGGTAGATGTTGTTTAACAAGCTTTTGTCCTTTATAGAGGTTTACATGTCCAGGCCTTGAGCCAACATAGCCGTAATCGACATCTCCCATTTCTCCTGGCCCATTCACTACACACCCCATTACACCTATTTTAAGGTGCTTCTGCTTAGTAAAGTTTTTTTTGATATCGGACGCAACTTTTTTAAGGTCAAAAAGAGTTCGTCCACAGCCTGGGCATGAGATAAATTCTGTTTTGGTAATCCGCATTCTACTAGCTTGTAGTATCCCAAATGCCAGTTCATTTAAACTGGAATACTCTACTTTACCATTGTTAACAAGTAGGATGCCATCTCCATATCCGTCAATAAGCAGACCGCCAAGGTCAGCAGATGCCTTTATCAATAATTTTTCGTAACTGTCTTCACTGTATGATCTATGCAGAATTACGGGGTTTTTGCATATATGAGTATCCAATTCCATAAAGAAGGCTCGCATCTCGGCGTAGCTGTTTATATTATTTGACCCCATTATAATCACGGCTTTTCGCTCGAGCTTTAGTTTTTTCACAACCTCAGGACTCTCTTTTTTCAGTATGTCATACTCTTGCTTATTTGTCATAACAAACTTCTGCCTGCTTGTGTATATGTCGTCAAAAAGGTAGTCCTTAAGTGTCATTACTGGATACTTCTTTCCGCTACTATCAAATATCTGTCCCCCGTCGTAGTAGAAGTCAGGCTTGATATGACTGTTTATTGAGCGCGCTTCATTTATGCTATATTTATTTAGTGAAGCTATCACTACGACAGGTTTACCCCCTCCTATATCTATCGCCGGCCTACTGGAGCGGCGTTCATATTCAAACGGGTTGGTCTGAGCTGCTAACGGGGCAGAGATAGGTGCATGGTTATTTTTGTTTTTAAAACTATTTATGAGTTTGATAGCAAAGGGTATTTCTTTTGCGGGATCTTCGGTCAGCGACACTCTTATAGTATCACCTATTCCGTCGGCAAGTAATGCACCTGACCCGATAGCTGAGCGTATACGTCCATCTTCACCTTCACCTGCCTCTGTGACCCCTATATGGAATGGGAACGTCATCTCTTCAAGACGCATACGATGGTTCATAAGGCGCACAGTATATACCATCAGTCGTATATTACTTGATTTGATTGAAACTACAACATTTTTAAAGTTTTCGCTTTGGCATATCCTCAGATACTCCATAACTGACTCAACTATGCCTGTTGGTGTGTCGCCGTAACGACTCATAATACGGTCGGATAGTGAGCCTTGATTGGCACCTATCCGAATAGCTGTATTGTGCTGCTTGCACAGGCTTAAAAATGGGATGAATTTTGCTTTAATTCTTTGTAGTTCTTGCTTATATTCTTCATCAGTATAGTTTAATATATTAAACTTGGCGCGGGGATCATAGAAGTTTCCTGGATTTATACGCACCTTTTTTACGTATTTCAACGTACTTTCTGCTACTGCTGGGTTAAAATGGACATCAGCAATAAGTGGAGTAGAGTACCCCATTTTGTCCAGTGCCTGACGTATGTTTTTCAAATTCTTGCTTTCCCTCATCCCTTGCACCGCAACTCTCACATAGTCTGCACCGGATTTTATAATGCGAGCTATCTGCTTAACGGTTGCTTCTGTATCTTTTGTGTCGGTGTCTGTCATTGATTGTACCCTGATTGGATTATTACCACCGACAGGTGTATCGCCAATATTTACAGATAAGGTGTTTTGACGCTCATACTTCGATAAATCTTTAATGTAGTTAAAATTCTGTTTCTCCATGTAATTTATTGCCAGGGTAATTAAGGCACAAAGTTAGTGTTATATTTTAAACTTACGAATGATCAAAGTTGAGAGCAGCAGGGCTATAGGGTTTTAACATGCAACTGCTAAGCACTGTTTTGACTTTATAAGTGCAGAGCCAGATTATTTTGCTTCGCTAGATAAACTTTGATTAAGTATTTTGGGTTATATCGGTGAGAAATTTGATGAGAAATTTCAGCTTATTGATGTAGATGGAATATTAAAGAAGAATTCTGACAAAAATTAAGCCTTGCAAAGGTTTAAAACTACTATTTACACATAGCCTAATCTGGTATAAGCTGTGTTAAAATCATAAAGTTGGAGCTAAGTTTAAAAATGAATGAATTTTTATGGGGTTTTGTTGTGTGCTTATAATGAAAATGAGTAATATTGCCACCCGATTTTTGGTTGTTCTGCATGTTTGAATTTTAAGTTTTTAATTAAAACAGTAAATGAATTGCTGATAATCCGAAAAAAAACGTACATTTGCAATCCTTTTGCTATTTATTGCACAGAGGTTAGCAAGAATTATCAAAAATGTGTTAAATATAGTTTATGCCTACAATTCAACAATTGGTACGTAAGGGGAGAAGGAAACTGGAGGAAAAGAGCAAGTCTCCTGCCCTTGATTCCTGTCCACAGCGCAGGGGTGTGTGTGTGCGTGTATACACAACTACACCTAAGAAGCCAAACTCGGCTATGCGTAAAGTAGCTAGAGTTAGGCTTACAAATGGAAAAGAAGTGAATGCGTACATTCCTGGCGAAGGACACAACCTTCAGGAGCACTCTATAGTGTTGGTGCGTGGAGGAAGGGTGAAAGACCTTCCTGGAGTGCGCTACCATTTGGTTAGGGGAGCGCTGGATACCGCTGGTGTTGAAGGGCGTAGCCAGCGTCGTTCAAAGTATGGGACTAAGCGCCCAAATAAATAGTTTGTTTAGAGTTAGAAATAGTGGTTGTTATTCTTGAAATTTTAAAGCTTGACGCCACGGGATAATTATAGGATATATTAATATTTAGTTGTTTGTTTGCTGGCTTGGTTGAGTAAGGGTCTGCTTATGCAGGCTAAAAAAACTGAAGACTGAGAAAGGCAATCAATTTGAGTAACAACAAACAAAGTTAACTGAATAAAAGTAATGAGGAAATCAAGACCAAAGAAGAGGATATTGTTACCGGATCCGAAGTTCAATGACATACTGGTTACGAGATTTGTGAATGATCTTATGAGAGATGGTAAAAAAAATATTGCTTACAGAATTTTTTATGATTCGCTTGTCATAGTGGAAGAGAAGATGAAGGAGGATGAGTTGTCTCCGCTGGATATTTGGAAAAAAGCATTACAGAATATTACTCCTCAGGTAGAGGTGAAAAGTCGTCGCGTTGGTGGCGCCACTTTTCAGGTGCCAATGGAGGTTCGCCCTGAGCGCAAAACTGCTATTTCAATAAGGAATCTTATTCTTTTTGCAAGAAAGCGGTCGGGCAGGTCAATGTCGGAGAAGCTTGCTGCAGAAATTGTTGCGGCTTACAAAGAGGAAGGCGGATCATTCAAAAAGAAAGAGGATACTCATAGAATGGCAGAGGCAAATCGTGCATTTGCCCATTTTCGCTTTTAAGAGGTGTTTGTTAGTTGATGTATGGTAATTTTATATTTGAAACTTGGATTAGTGATTTAGTCAAATGGCAGGAAGGGACTTAAATAATACTAGAAACATAGGCATCATGGCACACATTGATGCTGGTAAAACAACAACTACTGAGAGGGTTTTATTTTACACAGGTAAGACACACCGCATTGGCGAGGTGCATGATGGCGCAGCGACAATGGACTGGATGGAGCAGGAGCAGGAGAGAGGTATAACCATCACTTCTGCGGCAACTTTTACAGAGTGGAACTACAATAATATTACTCATCAGATAAATATTATAGATACACCGGGACACGTTGATTTTACTGTTGAAGTGGAGCGGTCGCTTAGAGTTCTTGATGGAGCAGTTGCGACCTTTTGTGCGGTAGGTGGTGTTGAAGCTCAGTCGGAGACAGTCTGGCGCCAGGCCGATAAATACAATGTTCCCAAGATGGCTTTTATAAACAAGATGGATCGCCAGGGTGCAGATTTCTATAGTGTTTATAACGATGTAAAGGATAAGTTGGGAGCTAATCCGGTACCTATTCAGCTACCAATTGGTGCGGAAGAAAACTTTGTGGGGATCATAGATATAATACTGATGAAGGCTATATATTGGCATGATGAGTCAATGGGTGCCGATTATTCGATTGAAGACATTCCATCGGATATGGTTGATAAGGCCAACGAATGGCGTGAAAAGCTTATTGAGTCTGTAGCTGAGCAGGACGAAGAGTTGATGGAACGTTTCTTTGATGACCCAGCAAGTATAACGGAAGATCAAATTAAAGTTGTTATTCGCAAAGCTACTATTGCGGGAGATATTGTCCCGATGCTTTGTGGCTCTGCTTTTAAAAATAAAGGAGTACAGACGCTATTAGATGCAATTTGTGCTTATATGCCCAGTCCGCTTGATATTGGAGGATTGACCGGGTTTAAACCCAAAACCAAAGAGGAGGAGACGCGTAAGCCAAGTCCGAGTGAGCCGCTGTCTGCACTTGCTTTTAAGATCGCAACTGATCCTTTTGTAGGGCGGCTGTGCTTTGTAAGAGTATATTCAGGAGCAATAGATGCGGGAGCGCACGTTTATAATCCTCGTACGGGCAATAAAGAGCGCATATCACGTTTGTACCAAATGCACTCCAACAAGCAGCAACCGCGGGAGCGTATTGAAGCAGGTGATATATGTGCCGCAGTGGGATTCAAAGATATTCGTACAGGAGATACGCTCTGTGCAGTAGATAAGCCTATTGAGTTGGAATCTATGACATTCCCTGAGCCTGTTATAGGTATTGCGGTTGAGCCTAAAACACAGAAGGATATGGATAAGCTTTCGAATGGTTTGTCTAAGCTGTCCGAAGAGGATCCGACATTTAGGGTAAGTGCGGATGAGAATAGTGGGCAGACCATTATTAGCGGGATGGGGGAGTTGCACTTGGAAATTATAGTTGATCGTCTCAAGCGCGAATTTAAGGTGGAGTGCAATCAGGGGAAACCTCAGGTTGCATATAAAGAGGCTATTACAACTGAAGTTGAGTTGCGAGAAGTATTTAAAAAGCAGACAGGAGGACGTGGAAAGTTTGCAGATATATCTGTGCGTATTGCTCCTGCTGATACTGAAGATAAGAGTGATGAGGGATTGCAGTTTGTTGATAAAATTAAAGGTGGTGTGATACCACGCGAATACATACCATCGGTAGAAAAAGGCTTTAAAGAAGCCATGAAAAACGGAGTGCTTGCTGGCTATTCTGTTGATAGTCTTAAGGTTACACTGTATGATGGTTCATTTCATCCTGTTGATTCTGATCAGTTATCATTTGAAATTGCAGCGAGGCAAGCTTTCAAAAATGCAGCTGTAAAGGCTAAGCCGGTGCTTCTGGAGCCAATTATGCATATTGAGGTTGTTACACCTGAGGAGTACATGGGGGATATTATATCTGATCTTAACAGGCGTAGAGGGCAGGTTGAAAGCATGGATTCAAAAGCTGGTGCCAGAGTTTTGAAAGCCAGTGTCCCATTGGCAGAGCAGTTTGGGTATGTTACAGTGCTTCGCACGCTCTCCTCAGGAAGGGCAACATCTTCAATGGAGTTTGCTCATTACGCTGAAGTGCCCAAAAATATTGCTATTGAGATTTTGGAGGAGGTAAAGGGGAAAGCTGAACTTTTGTAAAAAAATAGATATAATAACACGTTCTTATCATGAGTCAGAAAATTAGGATAAAGCTAAAGTCTTACGATCATAACTTGGTTGACAAATCGGCGGAGAAGATCGTTAAAACGGTAAAAACAACCGGTGCTTTAGTTAGTGGACCAATACCGCTCCCAACACATCGCCGTATTTTTACAGTGCTGCGATCTACATTTGTGAATAAAAAGTCGAGGGAGCAATTTGAGTTATCCTCGTATAAAAGATTGATTGATATATACAGTTCTACCGCAAAAACAATTGATGCGCTTATGAAGCTGGAGTTACCAAGCGGTGTTGAAGTGGAAATAAAAGTATGATAACTGCTTAAAAACAAGTAGAAAATGCCAGGATTAATAGGGAAAAAGGTTGGAATGACATCTGTGTTCAGTGCGGAAGGGAAAAATCTTCCATGTACTGTAATAGAAGCAGGACCATGCTCTGTTACACAGATAAAAACCGTTGCAAATGACGGCTATGATGCTATTCAACTTGGATACTTGGACAAGAAAGAGAAGCATAGCACAAAGGCTGATATAGGACACTTTAAAAAGGCAGGCACAGCACCTAAGAGGAAACTTGTTGAGTTTGATGGTTTTGAGAGTGAGTTAAAACTTGGAGATCAGGTAACTGTTGATATTATAAAAGAAGATGCTTGGGTTGATATATCGGGTGTTTCCAAGGGTAAAGGTTTTCAGGGTGTTGTTAAGCGTCACGGCTTTGGAGGGGTAGGACAGCAAACACATGGTCAGCATAACCGCTTGCGTGCACCTGGTTCAATTGGTGCTGCGTCATATCCTGCACGTGTATTTAAAGGTATGAAAATGGCTGGACGGGATGGCGGGAAAAAGGTGAAGATGCAGAACTTGAGGGTTTTGAAAGTTATTCCTGAAAATAATCTTTTGATTGTTAAGGGGGCTGTGCCAGGAGCTACAGGGTCGTATTTAATTATAGAGAAGTAATGAAAATAGCAGTCTTAAATACTGAGGGAAAAGAGACAGGCAGAAGTGTAGAGCTAAACGATTCTATCTATGCTATCAGCCCCAATGATCACGCCATCTATATGGATGTTCGGCAGTATATGGCAAACCAGCATCAGGGGACTCACAAAACAAAGGAGCGAAATGCTATTGTCGGCTCAACCCGTAAGATAAAACGTCAAAAAGGTACGGGAACTGCCCGCGCTGGTAGCATCAAGTCCCCTATATTCCGTGGAGGTGGGCGGATTTTTGGCCCTCGCCCGCGCAGTTACGGCTTTAAGTTGAACAAAAAACTGAAAGTGCTAGCACGTAAATCGGCTTTAACATATAAAGCGAAAGCTGGTAATATTATTGTAGTAGAAGACTTTTCGTTTGAGGCTCCAAAGACTAAAGAGTTTGCTGCCTTGCAAAATAGCTTAAACATTAGCGATAAAAAGTCGCTAATTGTTTTATCTGAAGTAAATAAATATATATATTTGTCATCCAGAAATTTACAGAGCGCGAAAGTAGAAACGGCCTTAAATTTAAACACTTATGACATAATGCGAGCCAAGAAATTGGTTTTGGCAGAGAGTGCCGTGGGTAAAATGGATGAAATGTTTAAGGTATAACTTTAGAGAAGATGATTAAAATCCTGATTCGCCCTATGGTGACAGAAAAAACAACGAACCAGGCAGAAACGCTTAATCGTTATAGTTTTATTGTTGATCGCAGGGCAGACAAAATACAAATTAAGAAGGCTGTAGAAGAGCTTTACGACGTCAGGGTTGATTCTGTCAATACAATGATCTGTGGGGGTAAAGCCAAGTCTCGCTTTACAAAGGGTGGTGTTTTGACAGGACGCACAAACTCGTATAAGAAGGCAGTTGTTACGCTAGTTGATGGCGATAGTATAGATTTTTTCAGCAATATCTGATAAAGAGATGGCAGTTAGAAAATTAAAACCGGTAACACCTGGGCAGAGGCATAAGATAGTAGGTGCTTTTGACACTATTACTACGGACAAGCCCGAAAAGTCATTGTTGAGGCCTATAAAGAAAACCGGTGGGAGAAACAATACCGGTAGAATGACAATGAGGTATATTGGAGGTGGTCACAAGAGGAGGTACCGCGTTATTGACTTTAAAAGAGATAAAGACGGAATTCCTGCAAAGGTGCACTCTATTCAGTATGATCCTAATCGCACATCACGTATTGCGCTGCTGGTATATGCTGATGGTGAAAAGCGTTATATTCTTTCACCTAATGGGCTTCAGGTAGGGCAGACGGTTGTGTCTGGAGTAGATGTTCCACCTGAGATTGGGAACTCTCTTCCTTTGGGTAAAATACCATTGGGTAGTATCATACACAATATTGAGCTGCATCCGGGCAGAGGTGGCATTATGGCGCGTTCGGCGGGAACTTATGCTCAATTAATATCGCGTGAAGGGCGATATGCGACTGTCAAGCTTCCTTCAGGGGAAACTCGTATGATACTTGTCGTATGTCGTGCAACTGTTGGTACTATTGGTAACACAGACCACGCATTAGAAAGATCAGGAAAAGCTGGGCGAAGCCGTTGGTTTGGACGTAGACCCCGCGTACGGGGAGTTGCAATGAATCCGGTTGACCATCCGATGGGTGGAGGTGAAGGGCGTGCTTCGGGGGGACATCCTCGTTCGCGTAAAGGGGTGCTTGCAAAAGGTTATAAAACCCGTTCAAAGAAGAAGGCTTCAAACAAATATATTGTTGAACGTAGGAAAAAATGATATAAGATATGAGCCGTTCATTAAAAAAAGGGCCCTTTATAGATTTTAAGTTGGAAAAGAAAGTGCTGGCTATGAATGAGTCGGGGAAGAAATCTGTGGTGACAACTTGGGCAAGGCATTCAATGATTTCTCCGGATTTTGTAGGACACACTATTGCCGTTCATAATGGAAATAAATTTATCCCTGTATATATTACAGAAAATATGGTAGGGCATAAACTTGGTGAGTTTGCTCCAACACGTACCTTTAGAGGACATGGAGGTAAGAAAAAGTAGTTTCGCACCCAACAAATAATGTAGAAAAAGTATCAGGATGGAAAGTACTGAAATATTAGATAAGCTGACAAGAAAGAAGGCAAAGGAAAAAAGGAGAGAGGAGGACAAAGAAGCGAAGAAGCAGCAATGCCAAGCTGTTTTGCGAAATTGCCCTACTTCGCCACGAAAAATGCGTCTCGTTGCTGATATGGTGCGAGGGATGGAGGTAAACCGTGCATTGGATGTGTTAAAGTTTTCGCCCAAGGAAGCCTCTTTGAGGCTGGAAAAGCTACTTCTTTCTGCGATTGCCAACTGGCAAAATAAAAATGAAGGAGTAAAATTAGAGGATAATGAGCTATATATAAGCGAAATATTTGTGGATTCGGCAAGGATGTTGAAGCGTCTCCGCCCTGCTCCTCAGGGGCGAGCTCATAGAATAAGAAAACGCTCAAACCATGTTACGATTAAGTTGTCAACAATGAGTAGTAAAGAAAATATTAAAAAAACGCCTAAATAGTATTGAATGGGACAAAAAGTAAATCCTATATCTAATAGACTAGGAATAATACGTGGATGGGACTCTAACTGGTTTGGAGGTAGCGACTACGGTGATAAACTAGTCGAAGATCAGAAAATAAGGGAGTATTTGACTGCTCGTTTGGTAAAGGCTCATATTTCAAAAATAATAATAGAGCGTACACTGAAACTTATTACAATAACGATTCATACTTCACGCCCTGGTATTATTATTGGCAGGGGGGGACAGGAGGTTGATAAGCTTAAAGAGGAGCTTAAGAAGATCACATCCAAAGAGGTTCAGATAAATATATTTGAAATTAAAAGTCCCGAATTGGATGCTCGTATTGTAGCTAATAATATAGCGCGCCAGATTGAGGGCAAAATTGCCTACAGGCGAGCAGTGAAAATGACCATTGCATCTACAATGAGAATGGGTGCAGAAGGTATTAAGGTACAGGTGTCTGGTCGTTTGAATGGTGCAGAAATGGCTCGTTCAGAGATGTATAAGGATGGCCGTACTCCGCTGCATACCTTGAGGGCGAATATTGATTATGCCCTGGCAGAGGCATTAACAAAGACAGGCCTTATAGGAGTGAAGGTGTGGATATGTAAAGGTGAGATATATGGGAAGCGGGACTTGTCACCTAATATAGGGCAGCAGCAGCGTAGCGGTGGTGCTCGTGGAGGTGCACAGGGTAAGGGAGGAAAATTTAAAAGCCATAGAGGATAATCGTAACCCAATAAAATAAGCAAAGTTTTTTAGGGATGTTACAACCAAAAAAAGTAAAATTTAGAAGAGTACAAAAGGGAAGGATGAAGGGGAATGCACAAAGAGGCAATCAAATATCGTTCGGTACTTTTGGAATAAAGTCTTTGCAGCAAGCATGGCTTACTGGCCGTCAAATAGAAGCAGCAAGGGTTGCAGTTACCCGCCATATGAAACGTCGAGGGCAGATTTGGATACGTGTTTTTCCTGATAAGCCAATAACTAAAAAACCTGCAGAGGTGCGTATGGGTAAGGGTAAAGGCGCGCCGGAAGCTTTTGTCGCTCCGGTAACTCCGGGACGTATTCTCATTGAGGTAGAAGGTGTACCGCTTGATCTTGCTAAAGAAGCATTGAGGCTGGCTGCCCAAAAATTGCCTGTCACAACGAAATTTGTTGTAAGGCGTGATTATGAGGAATCATTATATAATTAGAGAATAAACTAATATATGTTAGCAGATGAAGAATTCTGAGATCAGGGAGTTAACAAGTGCTGAGATTGCAGAGAAGATCGAAAACAAGACAGAAGAGTTGGTTCGGGTGAAAATGAATCATAGTGTGAGTCCACTTGAGAACCCATTAACGATTCGTTATGCCAGGAGAGATATTGCTAGATTGAAAACAGAATTAAGTAAACGTCAACTAGCAGATAAAAAACAATGACAATGGTAAAAAGAAATCTTCGCAAAGAGCGTATTGGCGTTATTGTCAGTAATAAAATGGATAAAACTATTGTTGTGGCAGAAAAGCGCAAGGTTAAACATCCTATATATGGGAAGTTTGTAAATAAAACATCCAAGTTTTATGCCCACGATGAAGTAAACACCTGTAATATAGGTGATACTGTGAGAATTATGGAAACCCGCCCTCTCTCAAAAAAGAAAGTGTGGAGATTAGTTGAAATATTAGAAAGAGCTAAGTAGTTATGGTACAACAAGAATCTCGTTGTATAGTTGCCGACAATAGCGGCGCAAAGGAGGCCTTGGTAATCCGTGTTTTGGGAGGGACAAGAAAAAGGTACGCAACAGTTGGAGACACTGTAGTGGTAACTGTGAAGAGTGCTATACCAAGCAGTGAACTTAAAAAGGGAACCGTATCGAAGGCGGTTGTTGTTCGCACACGCAAGGAAATACGCCGGAATGACGGCTCGTATATTCGTTTTGACGATAATGCAATTGTGCTACTGAACGCAACTGATGAAATGCGTGGAACGCGTATATTTGGTCCTGTTGCGCGTGAGCTTCGTGAGGGCTATATGAAGATTGTTTCACTGGCACCTGAAGTGTTATAAATATAGATATTGAGGAACAATGCGAAAAAAGCTACATATTAAAAAAGGAGATACCGTTACCGTTATATCTGGTAATTCTAGGGGGCAGAAAGGAAGGATACTGGAGGTTATTCGTAAGACCAATCGCGCCATAGTAGAAGGTGTTAATATGGTTTCTAAACATTCCAAACCTACCTCTGAAAATCCCCAGGGAGGGATTCTTAAGCAGGAAGCTGCTATACATATTTCTAATTTAATGCTGGTAGATCCTGCCAGTGGTAATCCGGTTCGCACCGGCCGCCGTTTAAATGACGCCGGAAGGTTGGTGCGCTACTCAAAAAAGTCAGGAGAGGAGATTAAGTGATGAAATACGAGCCTACGTTACATAAAAAGTACAAAGAGGAGGTAACTCCCGCGTTACAAAAAAAGTTTGGATATAAATCTATTATGCAGGTGCCAAGGCTTGAAAAGATTATTATTAATCAGGGTGTTGGCGCAGCGGTTGCTGATAGAAAGCTCATAGATGTTGCTGTGGAGGAGCTGTCATCTATTTCAGGACAAAGAGCTGTTTCCACTGTTTCATCTAAGGATATATCTAACTTTAAGCTTAGAAAGAATATGCCTATTGGCGTTAGGGTAACATTACGCAGGGATAGGATGTATGAATTTTTGAATCGTTTGATCTGTGTTGCTCTTCCAAGAATTAGAGATTTTAAAGGGGTAACAAGTAAATTGGATGGTGGAGGAAATTATACGCTCGGTGTTACCGAACAAATTATTTTTCCTGAGATTGTTATTGATAAGGTGAGTCGCCTGAATGGGTATAATATAACGTTTGTTACATCGGCAAAGACAGATGAGGAGGGCTTTGCTCTGCTGGAGCAGTTCGGTATGCCATTTAAAGGCGCTAAAAAGAATTAGATATGGCTAAAGAATCAATGAAAGCCCGGGAGGTAAAAAGGGCTAAGCTTGTTGAAAAATATGCAGCTAAACGTGCAAAACTTAAGGAGGAGGGTGATTATGTAGGACTTAGCAAGCTGCCACGTAACTCATCGCGTGTTCGTTTACACAATCGGTGTAAAATTACAGGGCGCCCAAAGGGGTACATGCGTCAGTTCGGTATTTCCAGAATTCAATTTCGTGAGATGGCTTCTAACGGGTTGATTCCGGGGGTGAAAAAAGCTAGTTGGTAAATTAAATTAATTTAATATAAGAGAATGGACACTATCGCGGATTATCTTACCTGTATAAGGAATGCTATTATGGCAAAGCATAAAGTTGTGGAAGTTCCCGCATCCAACCTTAAAAAGGAGATAACAAAGATACTTAAAGAGAAGGGGTATATACTCAACTATAAGATAGATAAGGAAAAGAATTATCAGGGAAGCATAAAGATTGCTCTTAAGTATCACCCTGAAGATGGTACGCCTGCAATAAAGGCATTAAAGCGTATTTCTAAACCGGGATTGCGCCATTACTGTGATATGAATACCATTCCCCGTGTGCTTAATGGATTGGGGATTGCTATTATTTCAACATCTAAAGGAGTTATTACGGACAAAGAAGCCAAAGGTTTGAACGTTGGTGGAGAGGTTTTATGTTATGTCTACTAATGTCAGGAGGAATTAAACAATGTCAAGAATAGGTAAACAACCCATTGAAATACCAGCAGGATCGACAGTGAGCGTAAATAGCGAAAATGTTGTTACTGTAAAAGGTCCGAAAGGCGAGCTTTCTCAGAAAGTAACTTCCGAGTATAAGATATTGATTGAAGATACCCGGGTAGTGGTTACCAGGCCTACTGATCAAAAGCAACATCGTGCTATGCACGGATTATATCGTTCGCTCATAAATAATATGGTTGAGGGTGTATCAAAGGGCTTTGAGTTAGAGCTTGAATTGGTAGGTATAGGTTATCGTGCCGAGTTAAAGGGACAGTTGCTTGATTTGACATTGGGCTATTCTCACCGTATCTACTTTCAGATACCCCCAGAGGTAAAGGTGGAGGCAGTTACCGACAAAAGGAATAACCCAGTTATTACGTTAAAAAGTGTAGATAAGCAATTGCTTGGTCAGGTAGCAGCGAAGATAAGGTCGCTCCGTAAGCCGGAGCCGTATAAAGGTAAAGGCATCAGATTTGTTGGCGAGCAGCTTCGTCATAAAGCTGGTAAGTCGGCTAGTGTTTAATTAAGTGAATTATTTTGAATTATGGCTCTTACAAAGCAAAAAAGAAGGGACAGAATAAGGAAAAGAATTAGAAAGGTGGTATCCGGCTCTTCAGAAATACCCCGCATGAGTGTATTTCGAAGCAATAAGCAGATATATATTCAGATGGTTGATGATATTGCCGGGAAAACTCTGTTGACTGCTTCTTCGTTAAATAAAGAGATTGTTGCTCAGTCTGGCAATAAGATAGAGAAAGCCGCCATGGTGGGTAAATTAGCCGCAGAGAAGGCGAGTGCTGCAGGAATTAAAAAAGTGAAATTTGACAGAGGCGGATATCTGTATCATGGGAGAGTGAAAGCAGTTGCTGATGCAGCGCGTGAAGGGGGGCTTAAATTCTAAATAAGTTATGGCAAAAAACGTCAAAAAGGTAAAAACTACTGATCTTGATCTTAAAGACAGGTTAGTAGCAATTAATCGTGTTACCAAGGTTACTAAGGGTGGCCGTACATTCAGCTTTTCAGCTATTGTTGTTGTTGGGAATGAGGATGGAGTAGTAGGCTGGGGTCTTGGCAAAGCCAATGAGGTTTCATCAGCCATTGCGAAAGGGATTGACACAGCAAAGAAGAATCTTGTACGGGTTCCTGTTATAAATGGCACTGTTCCTCATGAACAGAGTGCTAGATATGGTGGAGCACGTATCTTTCTAAAGCCAGCTTCTTCTGGTACAGGGGTAAAAGCTGGAGGAGCGATGCGTGCAGTGTTGGATAGTGCGGGGGTGCATGACATACTTGCAAAATCAAAAGGTTCATCAAACCCACACAACTTAGTGAAAGCTACTTTTGAGGCGCTGCTCGAAATGAGGGATGCGCGTATGGTGGCAGAGCACCGCGGTGTTACCCTGGACAAAGTGTATAATGGTTAAATGCTAAATATTGTAATGGCAAAAATTCGTATTACTCAGATAAAAAGCAGGATTGGCTCTTCAAAAACTCAAAAGAGGACACTGGATGCACTTGGACTACGAAAGTTGAATCGTGCTATAGAGCATAAGTCAACTCCTCAAATCAAAGGAATGGTAGCTAAGGTAGGACATTTGCTAAAAGTAGAGGAGGTCTAGCGTCCATACGTGGTTTTTTATAAAAATATACTTGGTAGAGTGTGAGTTATGGCATACTTTTGCCGGGTGAAAAGTTTGGGTTATAAATATAAGTTGGATAAAGTTATTTTTTAGATATGGAATTGCATAATTTAAAGCCTGCAGAAGGTTCTGTTAGAAAGAAGAAGCGGATAGGGAGGGGACAAGGTTCAGGACGTGGTGGCACTTCCACACGTGGGCATAAAGGAGCAAAGTCACGTTCTGGCTACAAGCGTAAAACAGGCTTTCAGGGGGGACAAATGCCACTACACCGCCTTGTGCCAAAATTTGGTTTTAAAAACATCAATAGGGTAGAGTACAGGGGTGTGAACCTGGGTACATTACAAAAGCTTGTTGAAAAGAAAGGGTTGAGTACTATTGATTTGCAGACTATTGTTGAGGCGAGGCTTGCTGTGAAAAAAGCGAAGGTTAAGATTTTAGGAGGAGGGGAGTTAAAAGCAAAGAAGTTGGTTGTTAAGGCTCATGCTTTTTCAAAAAGTGCAAAAGAGGCAATTGAAAAGTTAGAAGGAACGGTTGAAGTGCTTTGAGGTATGGGTTTACAGCAGAAGTATTTTTAAAATAGAACACTATATAACTAATGAAGAAATTAGTAGAGACCCTAAGAAACATATATAAGATTGAGGATCTGAGAGAGCGTTTAACTGTGACTTTTTTGCTCCTGTTGGTCTATAGGCTTGGCACATTTGTTTCATTGCCTGGGATAGATCCTGCTCAGTTGGGGGCACTTAAAGAGCAAACCTCAGAAGGAATATTGGGGCTTTTGAATACATTTTCGGGAGGGGCTTTCTCTCAAGCTTCAATTTTTGCTTTAGGTATTATGCCTTACATTAGCGCTTCGATTGTGATTCAGCTTATGGGTATTGCTGTACCTTATTTCCAGAAGCTACAAAAAGAGGGGGAGTCGGGAAGAAAGAAGATGAATCAAATCACAAGGTTTCTGACTTTAGGTATTTTGCTGTTTCAGGGGCCGGCTTATTTGGCAAACCTAAATGCGCAACTTCCTGAAACCGCTTTTGCTATCAAGGGTGCTGCTTTTTCTGTAACATCAACGATAATACTTGCAGCGGGCTCTATGTTTATCATGTGGCTTGGCGAAAGAATAACGGATAATGGTATAGGCAATGGAATATCATTGATAATAATGATTGGAATTATTTCCAACTTCCCCTATGCAGTATTTGCGGAGTTTGTTAGCAGGGTTGAAGAGCAGGGTGGAGGAATGGTGATGTTTTTACTTGAATTTGTTTTACTTTTTGTAGTCTTTATGATTACTATTCTGTTGGTGCAGGGTACAAGAAGAATACCGGTACAGTATGCCAAGAGAATTGTGGGAAATCGCCAATATGGAGGAGTACGTCAATATATACCGTTAAAGGTTAACGCTGCGGGAGTTATGCCTATTATCTTTGCGCAAGCTATTATGTTTGTCCCAATAAGTTTGGCAGGCTTCTCAGGTTCTGATTCTGCAGTTATGGGACGATTTGTTGCAGCATTTTCAAACTTTACCGGTTTTTGGTATAACTTTACCATGTTTACACTGGTGATACTGTTTACATACTTCTATACGGCCATTACGATCAATCCCATACAGATGGCAGATGATATGAAGAAAAATGGAGGCTTTATTCCAGGGGTTAAGCCCGGAAAGAAAACGATGGAATATCTTGACTCTGTCATGTCAAGAATCACCTTTCCAGGATCTATTTTTCTCGGTATCGTAACGATATTACCGGCGTTTGCAATGATAATAGGTGTTAACTATCAATTTGCAAACTTTTTTGGAGGTACCTCGCTACTGATCCTGGTGGGAGTTGTACTGGACACGTTACAACAGATTGAGAGTCATTTGCTAATGAGGCACTATGATGGTTTAACAAAAACGGGAAGAATAAAAGGCCGAGCAGGAGGAGGAGCGGCTGCAATATAATTTTTTAAATAATAAGTTAAAGATATTTTATGGCAAAGCAGCCTTCAATAGAGCAAGATGGAGTGATTGTGGAAGCACTGTCAAATGCAATGTTTCGCGTGGAGTTGCAGAATGGGCATATAATCACAGCCCATATATCCGGGAAAATGCGTTTGCATTATATCAGGATTCTTCCTGGTGATAAGGTGAAGGTTGAGATGTCTCCATACGATCTTTCTAAAGGCAGAATTACTTTTAGGTATAAAAATTAAAAAGGGATAAATAAGATGAAGGTAAGAGTGTCTATAAAAAAGCGTAGCGCAGACTGTAAAATAGTAAGGCGTAAAGGGCGCCTCTACGTTATCAATAAAAAGAATCCGAGGCTTAAGCAACGCCAGGGATAGAGTTTTTAGTGTAAAATATTACATAACTAGTTAAAGAATATGGCTCGTATAGTTGGAGTAGACATACCGGATAATAAAAGAGGTGAAATAGCCCTGACATATATTTACGGCGTTGGCCGTAGTCGTGCTCAGGAAATACTTGAAACTGCCGGCGTTGATAAAGACGTTAAAGTAAAAGAGTGGACCGATGACCAGTTCAACGCTGTACGTACGCAAATCAGTGATAATTATAAGATTGAAGGTGAATTGCGTTCTGAGGTACAACTAAACATTAAGCGTCTTATGGATATTGGGTGCTATCGTGGCATTCGTCACCGTATAGGCCTCCCTGTTCGCGGACAGAGTACAAAAAATAATGCCAGAACACGTAAAGGCAAAAGAAAAACAGTTGCTAATAAAAAGAAGGCTACGAAATAAGGTTAAGTAGAATGGCAAAGAAGTCTAGAAGTTCGAAAAAAAGATTTGTGAAAGTTGAGGCAGTGGGGCAAGCGCATATACACTCCTCCTTCAACAACATTATTATATCGTTGACCAATAATAATGGAGAGGTTATTTCCTGGTCGTCAGCGGGCAAAAAAGGGTTTAGAGGTTCTAAAAAGAACACCCCTTATGCAGCACAAATGGCGGCAGAGGATTGTGCTAAGCCTGCGTACGATCTTGGCTTGCGTAAGGTTAAGGTTTATGTAAAAGGACCCGGAAACGGCCGAGAATCGGCAATTCGTGCCATTTCTGGTACTGGTATCCAGGTTTCTGAAATTATTGATGTGACACCACTCCCGCACAACGGGTGTCGTCCGCCAAAGCGTCGCCGCGTCTAATCTGTGTGAATATTTATAATAAGAGAAAATGGCAAGATATAGAGGACCTAAAACAAAAATAGCCAGAAAGTTTGGCGAACCAATATTTGGACCAGACAAGGTGTTTGAAAAAAAGAACTATCCACCAGGGATGCACGGTACAAATAAGCGCCGCATGAAAGTATCCGAGTATGGGATACAACTAAAGGAGAAGCAGAAAGCTAAGTATACTTACGGTATTCTGGAAAAGCAGTTTCGCAACCTTTTCAAAAAAGCTGCATCCAGTAAAGGGATAACGGGTACTGTGCTTTTACAAATGCTGGAGAGCCGCCTGGATAATGTTGTGTTTCGCATGGGGGTAGCTCCCAGTCGCGCAGCGGGGCGCCAGCTTGTAACACACAAGCATATAACTGTAAACAGTAAGATTGTTAACATTCCCTCTTATATTTTACGCCCTGGAGATATAGTAGGTGTTCGGGAAAGGTCTAAGTCACTTGAGGCAATAACAAACTCGTTATCTTCGCGGCGCCATGGGCACTATCCGTGGCTAGAGTGGGATGAGGCTACAAAAAATGGTAAGTTTTTAAATGCCCCTGATAGAGAGGAAATACCAGAAAATATAAAAGAGCAGCTTATTGTAGAGCTATATTCTAAATAAAAATTAAATAGAGAGGTTGTTTTTATGGCAATTTTAGATTTCCAGAAGCCTGATGAGGTGATAATGATAGAGTCGGATGAAACTCGTGGACAATTTGAGTTTCGCCCTTTGGAGCCGGGTTATGGCATTACAGTTGGTAACTCTTTACGGAGAATATTGTTGTCGTCTTTGGAGGGGTATGCTATCACAACGGTGAAAATCGAAGGGGTGGAGCATGAGTTTTCTACTATATCGGGAGTTATAGAAGATGTTACAGAAATGATTCTGAACTTGAAGCAGATACGCTTCAAGCAAGAAGTTGCGGGCACTGATAAAGAGAAAGTTACTGTGTCTTTGGTCGGGCGGGAGCAATTTGTAGCCGGGGATGTCAATAACTTTATGACAGGGTTTAGTGTGCTAAATCCCGATTTGGTTATATGCAATATGAATACCGATGTAAAATTGCAAATTGAACTTACCATAGAAAAAGGTAGGGGATATGTGCCTAGTATAGAGAATAAACCTATTGATGAGGAGTTTGGGCGCATCCCAATTGACTCTATCTTTACGCCTATCAAGAACGTGAAGTATGAAGTTGAAAACTTTCGTGTGGAGCAGAAGACCGACTATGAAAAGTTAATATTTGAAATACAGACGGACGGCTCTATTCACCCTAAAGATGCGTTGAAAGAGGCTGCGAAAATATTGATATATCACTTCATGCTATTCTCTGATGAAAAGATAACCGTGTCTTACAATGAGGAGTTCGCAAATGATGAATTTGATGAAGAGGTGTTGCATATGCGCCAGCTATTGAAAACAAAACTTGTTGACCTTGATCTGTCTGCGCGTGCATTAAACTGCTTAATGGCTGCAGATGTAGATACTCTTGGTGAGTTGGTAAAATACAATAGAAGCGATCTTCTCAAATTTCGCAATTTTGGCAAGAAGTCATTGACAGAGCTTGATGAGCGTCTGGCTGATATGAATTTAAGCTTTGGAATGGATATCACTAAGTATAAATTTAGATAAAGAGTAATATATAAGATGAGGCACAGAAAAGGTTTCAATCATCTAAGTAGAACGAGTTCACACCGTAAAGCAATGATGGCCAATATGGCGAGTTCATTACTTTTGCACAAGCGTATAAAAACAACGGTTGCTAAAGCGAAAGCTTTGCGCGGATTTGTTGAACCACTGATCACACGTGCTAAGAACGATTCTACTCACAACCGTCGAATGGTCTTTCGTTCTCTTAATGACAAAGAGGCTGTTAAAGAACTATTTCGTGATATATCGGAAAAAGTTGAGAAGCGCCCGGGAGGGTACACAAGGATACTAAAAACAGGGAACAGACTGGGTGATAATGCAGAGATGTGCATTATTGAGCTTGTTGATTACAATGAAAGTCTTTTGTCTGCCAAAGAGGAGGCTCCTAAGAAACACCGTTCAAGAAGAAGAGGTGGTTCTAAGAAAAAAGCAGGAACCGCAAAGACAGAGGAAGTAACTGCAACTGCTGCAGAGGAGAAGGCTACGAAAGCGGAGGAAACAGCTGCAACTACTGCAGAGGAGAAGGCTACGAAAGCGGAGGAAACAGCTGCAACTACTGCAGAGGAGAAGGCTACGAAAGCGGAGGAAACAGCTGCAACTGCTGCAGAGGAGAAGGCTACGAAAGCGGAGGAAACAGCTGCAACTGCTACGGAGGAGAAGGCTACGAAAGTGGAGGAAACAGCTGCGACTGCTGAAGAGGAGAAGGCTACGAAAGCGAAGGAAACAGCTGCAACTGCTGTAGAGGAGAAGGCTACGAAAGCGAAGGAAACAGCTGCAACTGCTGCAGAGGAGAAGGCTACGAAAGCGGAGGAAACAGCTGCAACTGCTGTAGAGGAGAAGACTACAAAAACAGAGAAGACAGAGGTGAAAGCATCTGAAAAATCTGATGACGCAGGGAAAAGCACTTCTGGTACTTCTGAGCAGGAGCCTGATACCGGACAAGATAATAAAGAGAAAGACAGCAGTAAGTAGTATTTTTTTTAATCTCTCTTTTGTACAACAAAACTAGCAGACAAAGAGAGGCAGGCAGGGGAAAAGTAGTACATAAAAGAGTTCAACTCCATCTTTGGGGTGGTCACCTTTACCGGAAAAATAGGAATCTGGCTGGTCGGGGTTTTAAAACATAAGCTTATTCACAACTACTAGGTGCTAAGAAGTAGAGTGCAAAAATAATTTTGTGTATAAAAAATAGAGAAAAGCAGAAATAATAATTATTATTTCTGCTTTTGTTTTTGATGTTTTTGCTTGCTTGTCCATTATGAGGCTTTCACAATGTCTCTTTTTTTATTTTCTTTAAGCCATCTCTAAAGCACTACTTGCTTGCTTTACTAAGTTGATAGGAATAAGATTTTTTATATCACTCCGGAAGCTATGCAGAGCTCGCCTCTTTTATCAATGCTTTTCGTTAAAACTCTCTTCAAAATCCTCAATTACAATACTAAGCTGTAGTTTTTCACCTAACTTCTTCTGGAATATTTTGACCTACAAAAGCTTCAGTTTGAAAAGCAGGGGGGATAGACTCTTGCCTGGCCCGGCCCTATCTGTTTATTAATAGTCTTGTCAAAGCTATACTTACAGCTGGAGAGTTATCCTTTACCTGATTTTAGCCCAGCATGCCCCCCCAATTTCTTTTATCTTGAAAAGAGGGTTCTAAGCAGAAAAAAAGAGGCTGTGAAGGCAAACTATTTCCATTGTATCATCTTGCCTCTATAGCGATAAAAGAGGCAAAACTTTTGCTATATGTATTTTTATTGTTATATTATGTGCTCTTAAGTAAAACGTGCTTTTATTAATTTGCTGGAAAATATAGCAGAGTTCAAAGAAAAATAGAAACAGATAGGTTAAAAACCGATAATAAAATTAAATAGTGTTTATGGATTATATCAAGAAGAAGCTATTAAAAAAAGGAAATGAAGAACGATTGATTGTAAAAAAGCTCGTAAAGGATTATGGAGAGAAACAGGTAGACACAGTTTCAATTGGACAGATACTTACTGGGATGAAAGGTGTTACGAGTCTGTTGACTGTAACATCAAAACTTGATCCTGAAAGTGGGATACGCTTTAGGGGGTATACTATTCCGGAACTCCAAAAACTGCTTCCTCGCAAGTCTCCAGATGGGGAGCCTTTGCCGGAGGGGTTGTTTTATCTTATGTTGTTGAACGATATTCCGTCAAAAGAGGATGTAAACTTTTTGAGTAAGGAGTGGGCTTCAAGAGCAAAGGTGCCAAAGCATGTCTTCGATGTAATTGAAGCATTACCTATGACGAGTAAGCCGATGACACAGTTTAGCGCCGCTATACTATCAATGGCAACCGATTCACTTTTCCAAAAATCATATAGGGAAGGGCTGCATAAGGACAATTATTGGGATACCACATACGAGGATGTCATGAATCTGATAGCTCGTCTTCCTGTTGTAGCTGCTTATATCTATAGAAGAGTATTTCACGGAGGCAATCATATAGCTGCAGACCCAGACCTTGACTGGGCTGCGAACTTTGCCCATATGATGGGGTTTAACAGCAAAGAAGTGTACAGGCTGTTCAGGATGTACATGGTTATTCATGCTGACCATGAGGGCGGTAATGTCTCCGCACACTCTACCCATCTGGTAGGCTCTGCCTTAAGCAACCCCTATTACTCATATGCTGCCGGTATGCTGGGTTTAGCAGGCCCGCTGCACGGCTACGCCAACCAGGAGGTAATAAGATGGATACTGGAGATGGTTGATGAGATAGGGGAGTGTGATGGGGAGAGTGGGAAAGTAAAAATAGAGAAATATATAAAACAGACTCTTGAGGAGGGGAAGGTGATACCAGGGTATGGGCACTCGGTGCTGCGTGTAACTGATCCGCGCTACTTATACCAAAAGGAGTTTGCAGATAAGTACATAAAGAATGACAAGCTGGTTAATATTGTTAACCGCCTTTATGGTATTGTACCACCCATTCTTCAGTCACTGGGTAAAGTGAAAAACCCATGGCCTAATGTTGATGCGTATTCAGGTGCTTTATTGCAACACTATGGTATAAAAGAGTACTTCTTTTACACTGTTATGTTTGGAGTGAGCCGGGCGCTTGGAGTGATGTCTCAGTTTGTATGGGATAGAATATATGGGCTACCAATAGAAAGGCCTAAATCGCATCAATTAGAATGGTTTAAAAAACAAGCCGGAATTTAGTTAGTCAATTATCTTTATATGGCATTTAACGGATTGAGCGAGTTTGTTTCACTTCTTGATCGTGAAGGAGAACTTATTCGTGTAGAACCATATGTTAATAGCGAGCTTATCATTGCCGAATTGGCTGACAGGTTTTCAAAGCAGCAGGGAGGAGGCAAGGCACTTTTATTTGAAAGTACGGGGACACGATACCCGGTGTTGGTAAATGCATTTGGCTCAGATAAAAGAATGGCCATGGCACTAGGTGTTGAAAACATTGATAAAATCGGTGTAGAGATAGAAGAACTGTTTGAAAAGCTTACTACCCCCAAGGGGGAGATTCTTGATAAACTGAAACTCCTGCCCACTCTTTCGCGCATATCATCATGGATGCCCAAGACTGTAAAGGGAAGAGGAGCCTGCCAGGAGGTAGTAAATCACGACCCTGACTTATCAGAGCTGCCAATACTGAAGTGCTGGCCTGCTGATGGAGGAGCATTTGTAACACTCCCGTGTGTAGTAACGCGCGATCCTCATACAGGAACACGCAATGTGGGAATGTACAGGATGCAGGTTTTTGATCGTAACACAACTGGAGTGCACTGGCACAAGCATAAAACAGGGGCAAGGCACTTTAACGAGTATAAGAAAATAGGAAAGAAGATGCCTGTCTCAGTAGTACTTGGTGGTGATCCGGCATACACTTATGCTGCTACGGCTCCACTACCTGATAATATTGACGAGTATCTGCTGGCTGGTTTTCTGAGAAAGAAGAGAGTTAAAACGGTTAAATGCTTGACAAACGACCTGGAGGTGCCATCTGACGCTGATTTTATCATAGAAGGATATGTAGATCCCGAAGATGACCTGGCCTGGGAAGGACCGTTTGGAGACCATACAGGGTTCTATTCGTTGGCAGACTGGTACCCCAGGCTGCATGTAACATGTATAACACACAGGCAGGATGCTATTTACCCGGCTACAGTTGTAGGTATTCCACCAATGGAAGATGCCTGGATAGGTCGTGCTACAGAAAGAATTTTCCTCGCTCCGATGAGGCTGACAATAATTCCCGAAATAGTTGATATCTCCCTGCCTCCTGCCGGTGTTGCCCATAATATCACCATTGCCGGAATTGAGAAGAGCTATCCCGGACAGGCCGCAAAAGTAATGAATGCAATGTGGGGGGCGGGACAAATGATGTTTAATAAAATTATGATCATTACAGGTGACGATGTTAATATTCATAACTTTGAACAACTTGCCAGGCACATTTCCAAAGCGGTGAATCCATCTGAAGATATATCTTTCTCGCAGGGGCCAATGGATGTCCTGGATCACTCTTCTACACAGTATGCTTATGGCTCAAAAATGGGTATTGATGCTACTAGCAAGGGAGAAGAAAAAGATAATAATACTTGCTATGAGGAAGTTAATACGACTTTAATTAGAAGCGATGCAGAAAAAATACCTGAAGTAAAAGATATTAATACAGAACTTTTGGAAAAATCTATATCTCTGATTGTTCTTTCAATTGAAAAAAGGGAAAAAGGGGAGGTGCAGAAACTTGCAGAAAAAGTATCAGGGATGGAGTCATTTAAAAGTGTAAAATTTGTTGTTTTTATTGATTCAGGAGTTGATATATACAACCTGCACGATGTTTGCTGGTATGTTAGTGGCAATATCGATCCGCGGCGAGACTGTTATATTATTAACACGACAAACTGGAGAGGTACCTCCTGTATGGTAATTGACGGTACTCGTAAGACTAAAAGTATTGATGGATTTGAGCGGGACTGGCCTAATCCCGTTACATCCTCATTAAAAACCATTAATAGTGTAAATGAGATGTGGGAGTCATTAGGAGTTGGGGAGTTTATACCATCTCCATCGTTAAAGTATCACTTGTTGAAGTGTGGCGAGGGGGCTGTATCTTTGTAATTTTTGACGTTAAATATTACTTCAATAACTGCAGTTACAACACAAACCCTTACAGAAAATGCAAATTTTACACTTAAGGACTTACAAAATATATCTTGATCCCTTTACGAAGTGGAGTATTTTGGGTCAGATTTATGATAAACTTGAGGGGGAAACTGGTGTAAGAAAGGGGTATAAAAAAGATTTTGACGAAGATGTTTATGAAAAGATGGGCTTTGTAAAGTCCTCATATTATTATAAAAGTAAACTTTCTATACTTAATAAACTTGATCTATGGGTGAGGAATTTTTACAGTTTATTTGGAAGCATGGTCTGTATAAAAACAGGGCTCTCACTTCCACTTCAGGCGAGGCAATAGATGTTTTACATCCCGGCTATCAGAACCAGGGTGCCGGCTCCGATTTTTTTAATGCCCGTATAAAGATAGGAGATACTGTATGGGCCGGTAATGTTGAGGTGCATATCAAAGCATCAGATTGGTACAGGCATAAGCACCATAAGGATAAAAGCTACAGTAATGTGATCCTTCACGTTGTCCACAAAGAAGACATATCAGGTTCAAAAAACGCTCCTTTGCAGATTCCTACGCTTATCATAGATTGGGAAAAGGAGATAGAGCAGAACTACACCAGGCTTTTGGAAAATGAAGGCTGGGTTGGGTGTGAAGAGAAGGTGGGGAAGATGGATGTATTTGGTTTAAAGTTTGCTTTAGGCAGGATCTTATCGGATAGACTACAAAGTAAAACAGAGGCTGTATGGAGAGTGCTAAAAGAGACGCGAGGTAACTGGAATGAAGCGTTTTACAGGGTTCTTGCTCGAAGTTTTGGATTCAAGGAAAATGGAACTCCTTTCGAAATGCTGGCTATTTCGTTGCCACAGAAGTATCTTGCACGCCATCAGGACTCGCTACTTCAGGTAGAAGCACTGCTTTTGGGGCAGGCAGGATTACTTGAAGAGGATACGTGTAGTGATGAATACTACTTAAAACTACAGACTGAGTACAGGTACCTGTCAGGTAAATACAGACTCAAGCCTATCGATAGCCATCTATGGAAGTTTATGCGAATGAGGCCTGTAAATTTTCCGCCGCTGCGAATAGCTCAATTTGCAGCATTGGTATACCGTTCAAAAGGACTGTTTTCGGCTATAACAAATATACAGCATATGGATGAGCTAAGAGAGCTATTTCATGTGAAAGCATCCGAGTACTGGGATACACACTACCACTTTAATCGCTTATCTCCTAAGCGGGTAAAGTCTTTCGGAAAGCAATCGTGCTCTTCTATATTAATAAATGTAGTCGTACCTTTTCTTTTTACGTACGGAGAAAGCCAGAATAAATTATTTTTGAAAAATAAAGCATTAGACCTGTTGGAGCAAATGCTGCCGGAAAATAATAAAATTATAAGAGGCTGGAGCAAAATAGGGATCAATGCCCGGAGTGCTGTAGAATCACAGGCATTGCTGCATTTAAAAAACAATTTTTGCGATAAAAAGAGGTGCCTTGACTGCACCATAGGACAAAAAATAATAACTGTAAAACACTCATATAGCTAAGTAGCTTATGAGACTTTATAGAGTGAAATATTTTGGTTTAGGCAGAGGAGGAACTCGATGAAGACGGCAGTTTATTGACGTAAATGAAGATTTTGAAGAGAATTTTGATGAAAGTATTGATAAAAAGATAAACTTTGTAAGGGTATACATAATAATTTATACAATCAGGTAGCTACGGAGCCACCCATCAGGTGTTAAAAAAAAGCTGCTTTTCAATCAAATGAACCGACTTAGGGAGAGGACATATAATACCCTTATTCGAGGCTTTACCACACTGTTATTTATAGTTGTGCTAGGAACATTTGGGTTCCGTATGCTGGAAAAGCTAAGCTGGGTAGACTCATTTTATATGACTATACTCTCTATCTCTACGGTAGGGTTTGAAGTTGTAAAACCGCTATCCCAAGATGGCAAAATATTTGTTTCTATCCTTATAATCTTAAGCCTGGGGAATGTAGCTTATGTAGGATCTATTTTTGTGCGATTTTTCTTTGATGGTGAGTTTTTTGAATATATAAAAACCAAGCGTATGAACGAGAAAGTATCAAAATTGTCAAACCATGTTATTGTGTGTGGTTTTGGGAGAAATGGAGAGCAGGTTGCTTCTGAACTGGTAGACCATGAACATCCGTTTGTAGTTGTTGAAAAACAAGAACACATCATAGAACTTTTGGCAAAAAAGTCCAACATGCTTTATGTCAATGGAGATGCAACACATGAAGATACTCTTGACCTGGCAGGGATAAAAAAGGCCAGAGCTCTTATTGCCACTACGCCAAGCGATGCTGAGAACATATTTATGGTACTTACCGCAAAAGATATGAACCCCAACCTGACTATTATTAGCAGGGCATCTGAGCCGGGATCAGCAATAAAACTACGCAGGGCGGGAGCATCTAATATTATTATGCCCGAAAGAATGGGAGGGCAGAGAATGGCACGGCTTGTTACACAGCCGGATGTAGTTGAATTTGTAGAATATATTCTTATGCAGAGTAATAAGGATGTGAGTCTCAACGAGGTGTCTTGCCGTAATCTGGCCAAGTGTTATGTTGGTAAGACGCTGGGTAAGATCAAAACGAGGCAGATTACAGAAGCAAGTATTATTGGCGCCAAAGATGGGGATGGGCAGTATGTCTTTAACCCTGGTAAAAAATATGTTCTGAGGCGGAGCACACAACTCTTTGTATTTGGATTACCGGAACAGGTTAAAAACCTTGTTCTTTTTCTTGAGACACCTGTATCTCCCAAGGAGCAATAACGGACATCCCCTATATCTTATTTTATGCGCTTTGGAGAACAGCGTGTGCCTGTTACTTTTTCTCAAACAGTCCGGATTTGATAAACAACCTGGCTTTTGCTACATTATCTTTAAAAGATAAAGACTTATAGCAGTTACTTGTACATGGATGCTGACACTTTATCATCTGCTTCCTGGTTTTATTAGCTACGTCCGAATACCATACATCTTTAATCTTATCACTTTTAATGTTCCCAACAGGACTGTAAAAGCCGCAACCTAATGATATATCCCCTTTATATGATATAGACAGCTTGTCGTATCCAATTTTACATTTTTTTACTTGGTTATCCATTAACGAAGAAGGGTGCTTAAAATAGTGATACCATTCCACTATATCCTTTTCTGTATTTAAAATACGGTTGTCCACTTTCCTCTTGGCTATCAGGTAGCTGGTGAACTCCTCTAATATGTCCATATCATTTATCCAGTACTTGTATTCACTCCATCTTTTAACAGGTAACTTCTCTGTCCATATACGGATAGGCTGAATAAGCAATCTATCGACTGGCAACTGTAAAAAGTACTCAACAGACTTGCTGAATGTACTGATGTTATCTTTCATTAGCACTGATGAAATACCCAGTGTAAGGTTTCCGTTTTTTGAAAGGTAGTCTATGCCCTTCAATGCTTTTTCAAGCGCTTTGTCAACCCCCCTGAACTTGTTATGTATTTCCGGTAAATGGCTATCTAAAGAAATACTCAAATAGGGGAGTCCGGATTTGATGATCCGATCACAATTTTTCTCCGTTAAAGCAATGCCGTTTGTACTTACTTTACAAACTATTCCACTATCTGAGCAGAATGAGAAAATATCATATATATTTTTAAAAATAAGAGGTTCTCCTCCTGCTATCTGTAAAAAAAAATCGCTTTTAATCCACCTCTTAAGTTGTGTCAGGATATTGATAATTTCTTTTGAATCTATATAGTCCCGGCTACTTTTCCATGAGTCACACATTAAACATCTGGCGTTACATCTCTCATTGGGCTGGATTGATACCTGAAGCGGTTTAGAAAGAAGAACTCCCGTTTTTGCACTTATATCTTTTTGAATACTATTTTTAAAGATTCCAAATAAAAAACTAAACTTTCCCATGCTTATCTTATTTTAAAAAGTAGCAGCTTACTTCACATTTATAAATAGGGTTATACCCATCAAAACGTAATGCATGATTACGAAAAACAGATCACACAAGCCAAACACTTTGTAAATGTAGCTCGTTTTACCAATTTAGAGGTAGGGGAGAAACCACTTTTATTTGCACCAATGAAAAATATCTTTGCTCTTTTCGCTACTCTTTCCCGGTAAAGGTGTGGTAAATACTACTTTAGCATGGAATTAAGCTGTCTATCCTCAATACTTAACTTTAACTCATCGAATTCACCCCGGTATGAGTCAAAATATTGCACTTTAATTAAAAGACACGGAGTATAACTCTTTAAAGAGTAAAAAGCTGAACTTATCTCTTTATTTCGCAATAATGCTCAGTCCGCTATAATAAAAAATATTGACTTTATAGGCTTAATTATACTGTTTATTACTGCTAATACTGTTGTTATTCACAAATCTATTTCTATATTTGTTTTGATTTGTTTTGTTTGAATCGTGTATAGATGAGAAGAATAGAACTTAGCGTTTTTGGTTTATCCTACAGTGGCACAAAGTCAGGGGTATATGCGTTGCTGCTCTCGGAAAAAGATGGGAAGAAAAGAATTCCGGTAGTAATTGGCACAGCAGAGGCGCAGGCAATCGCGATACAGCTTGAGGGTTTAAAACCACCAAGGCCTCTCTCTTATGACCTGTTTTTGAGCATGTCAGAGGCGTTTAATATCAAGGTGGAGGAAGTATTTATTCATAAACTTGAAGAAGGTGTTTTCTTTGCAGAGATTATATGTATCCAGAATCAAAACCGTATAACTATTGACTCTAGGACTTCTGATGCAATTGCTTTGGCATTGCGCTTTAAATGTCCTATATATACAACGGAGAAAATTCTTGAAGAAGCAGGGATGATCATAGAGCTTGAGAAAGATGTGGAGGAGGATAAGAAAGAGAAGCAGAAAGAAGAAAAAGAAGAAATGAGTATGGATAAAGCGCGTGTTCTGAACGATGAAGAGAATAAGTACGCAGCGTTTTCGACTAAAGATCTGGAGGAAGCACTGAAGAGACAAGTAGCGCAGGAAAATTATGAAGAAGCATCCATAATAAGAGATGAAATAAAAAAAAGAAAAAAACAATAACCTAGTTCAGAAGTAGCTTATTGTTTAACCCTAGGGAGCTTTTTAATAATTGCTGCATAAATGGTGCTGTCTTTATGGCTTCAGTTAGCAAAACCCTAAATGGCCGCCGGTACACATAACAATAGCTGTACTACTATCGATAAACTTAATGAACAAAAGCATATAGCTGATATACTTAAAGTAGCTTTATGCATAATTAAAATATCTGTTTTTGAGTATTAAATTTTTAACAATTAATTGAATATATGAAGCAATACCTAGGGCTTCTTCAGCATATTTTAGACAAAGGCGAGGCAAGAGAGGATCGTACAGGAACGGGGACTATAAGTGTTTTTGGATATCAAATGCGCTTCAGCCTGGATGAAGGCTTTCCGCTGTTAACGACAAAAAAACTTCACTTAAAATCGATAACTCACGAACTACTGTGGTTTTTGATGGGAGAGACGAATGTTCGGTACCTACAGGAGAATGGGGTAAAGATATGGGATGAATGGGCTGATGAAGATGGTGAGCTGGGGCACATATACGGTTATCAGTGGAGAGCATGGCCTACGCCAGATAATGGGCGTATAGATCAGGTTATAAGACTTATTGATGATATTAAGGAGAACCCTTCATCAAGAAGGCTTATCCTTAGTGCGTGGAATGTGGGAGAGCTGGACAAAATGAACCTGCCTCCGTGCCATATATTATCTCAATTTTATGTAAACAAAGGAAAGCTTTCATGTCAACTGTACCAGCGAAGTGCTGATGTCTTTTTGGGTGTACCATTCAACATAGCCTCCTATGCGCTGCTTACAATGATGATAGCGCAGGTTACGGGACTTTCTCTGGGGGACTTTATTCACACTTTTGGCGATGCCCATATATACAACAATCACATTGAGCAGGCAAAACTACAGTTATCAAGAGAACCTTACCCTCTGCCTGAAATGAAGATAAACCCTGGTGTACGTGATATTTTGGGCTTTAAGTATGAAGATTTTGAGCTAAAAGGATATAAGGCTCATCCCCATATCAGAGGTGAAATTTCAGTGTAAAAACGAACTCTTAAAAACATTTGACTGACCGCTAAACCTGTCTTACATCAATTTACTATGTGCTTTTAATATGATTTATAAAAATATATCCATAATAGTGGCAATATCAGAGAACTTTGCAATAGGGAAGAGCAATAACCTGCTGTTTCACCTTCCTGATGATCTGAAACGCTTTAAAAATATAACTTCCGGCCACACTGTTATTATGGGTAAGAACACCTTGCTCTCTCTACCAAATGGTCCACTGCCAAACAGGAGGAATATTGTTATTTCGGACCAGGTAGGAGAAACATTTGACAACTGTGAAACGGTATATTCTATTAAAAGCGCCATAGAGGCAGTGGCTAGCGAAAAGGAAGCTTTTGTTATCGGTGGAGGCATGATATACCGTGAATTCTATCCCATTGCAGGGAAGCTATACCTCACACTTGTTTATAAAAACTTCGATGCAGATACATTTTTCCCCGAAATAAATTTTGATGAATGGCGTGAAGTGGCGAGAGAGGATATAAAAGACCAGAAAAACAAATTTGACTACTCATACATCGATCTGGAAAGGAGTGTATTATCCAGGGAAAAATGAATTGATTGCAAACCTCTACTTTTTTAATATCTTTGACTTAAAAAGGATTTATTTACTTTTATACATTAAATCGAAAATAAAATACCACTGCCGGTTTATCAGGCTATTTTATTTATTTTTGTAAAAGATAAAATACTATATATTTAAAATAAAGAAATAAAAAGCTATGTTCAAAAAAAGTATATTACTTGCAGCCTTGTCGCTATTGCTATTGCAACAACGCACAGTTGATGCTTGCACCAGTTTTCTTATTACCAAGGGGGCATCAACAGACGGTTCAACAATGATAACATATGCTGCCGACTCGCATACGCTGTATGGAGAACTATACTTTTGGCCTGCCGCTGATTACCCTGCCGGTGCCATGCTTGATGTATACGAGTGGGACACAGGTAAATACCTGGGAGAGATACCACAGGTTCCCCACACATATCAGGTGATAGGTAACATAAACGAACATCAGCTGGCTATCAGTGAAACAACATTCGGAGGAAGAAGAGAGCTTAGCCGCCAGTCGAATGCTATAATGGACTACGGCAGCTTGATATACATAACCTTGCAGCGTGCCAAAACTGCGCGTGAAGCAATAAAGGTTATGACCGATTTGGTTGAAAAGCACGGATACTACAGCTCTGGGGAGTCTTTTTCTATTGCAGACCCCGACGAGGTATGGATTATGGAGATGATCGGAAAAGGTGAATTTGAAAAAGGCGCTGTATGGGTGGCAATGAAAGTTCCAGATGGCTACATATCAGGGCATGCCAACCAGGCACGTATTACAAAATTCCCTCTTAGCTCTCCCAAAGAGTGCATTTACTCTAAAGATGTTATCTCGTTTGCACATGAGCGGGGGTGGTTTGATGGAAAAAATAGGGATTTTAGCTTCTCTGACGCTTATGACCCGGTGGACTTTAGTGGAGCCCGGTTTTGCGATGCACGTGTATGGGCAGGGTTTAGTAAAGTAAAATCAGGAATGAGCATACATGAAGACTATGTTTTGGGAAAACTGGAGAAAGACAAGGCGGGTGTTACAACCAATCGCATCCCTCTATGGATAAAACCTGATGCTCTGTTGAGTGTAGAAGATGTAATGGGGATGATGCGCGACCATTTTGGAGGTACGGTACTTGACATGACACACGATATTGGAGCCGGAGCACATAAGTTGCCGTACAGATGGAGAGGATTGACATGGCAGGTAGACTCGGTAAACTATTGCAATGAACGTGCTATATCTACCCAGCAAACGGCGTTCTCATTTGTCGCGCAATGTAGAAAAGAACTACCTGCCCCGATAGGTGGAATACTATGGTTTGGTGTTGATGATAGCTACTCTACATGCTATATGCCCATATATTGTGGTATCAATGAAGTACCAAACTCTCTTAAAGTTGGAAATGGTGACATGATCACATGGTCGGACAACTCCGCTTTCTGGATCTTTAACCTTGTCACAAACCTCTGTTATCTGCGCTATGACGACATGATCAAAGATTTGCAAAAAGTACAGAACCAGCTGGAATCGAAATTTATATCCTACACCCCTGCTGTTGATAAAGCAGCGCTGGCACTATGGAACGGTGGAGAGCAAAAACTTGCACGGCAATTCCTTACAGATTACTCGCTTAACCAAGCTGCTATTACATTTGACCAGTGGAAAAAACTTGGACAGTACCTTGTAGTAAAATACAAGGATGGCAACATTATGAAAGAAGAAAATGACCGGTTTAAAAGAAATAAGCATGGCAAAATGGCTGCACCTCCTCACCAACCCGGATACTCGGAATCGTGGTATAGAAGAATCGTGGAGGATAGAGGTGATCACTTTAAAGTTTTGGAATAACTGCAATAAAGGAGTGCAGGAGCATTTAATTATTTAAATAATTTTCTATACTTTTGCGGTGGAATTTATTACGCATAAACTCTTTATAGAAAAGAGAGAAGAAAAACTGCAATGTTCGCAGGCTTAACATACTGACTTAAAAATACTAAGAGAAATGAATCTCATTAAAATAGCAGAGGGCGCCTTTAAAGAAGAGACAAAAGAACACCCTAATTTTGGATCGGGGGATACCATTACGGTTAAATACAAAATTATAGAAGGTAATAAGGAGAGAACTCAAAACTACAGGGGCATAGTTATCCAGACCAGGGGTATCGGCTCATCAAAAACATTTACCGTACGTAAAATGTCGGGAAATATTGGTGTTGAAAGAATCTTCCCCACAAACTCGCCATTTATCGAAAATATTGAAGTGAACCGCAAAGGACGTGTAAGACAGGCGAGATTATTTTACCTGCGCAAGCTTACCGGTAAAAAGGCCAGAATAAAAGAAAAAATCTTTTATAACTCACCTGTCTGAAAGACTTTCTGCACAGCAGCACTTCCTTCTTCTTACGATAGAAGAAAAAAACAGAACACTATGATGAATAAAGGGGCAGCGTAGATCCACCACTGGTGCCCCTATGCGGAACAAAACGCTATGGCTTGAGCTGAAAAGAGCAAATGATAATTTTCAGTCCGCTTACAAATAAAAAACTCAAAAAAGGTTTTCATCCCCCCCGTAGAATAAATTATTAGCCATCTGCCCTCTGTAATCATTTGAAAACCAAATTGGGTGAATTTGTGAAAAAGTCTTAAAGTAAAAACTTCGGGATGTAGCGCAGTCCGGTAGCGTACTTCGTTCGGGACGAAGAGGTCGCAGGTTCAAATCCTGTCATCCCGACATAACAAGACAACCTACTAAGAGCAGGTTGTCTTGTTATGTCGGCGAATGTTAACACATGTTATAACTGTATTCAAAGAAAATTTAAAATTTAATCAACAAGGTACTAGCAAAAAGTAAAAATTTTCAACAACCGTTGATTTTTTTTAAAATCGGGCATCCCGTCAAAATTTATAACTGTCAATGTCAACCTATCGTCGGGGCGTGTCAGCCCGTCAACCGGATTATTGGAATTGCCGTCCTCGTTCCTGCGGGCGGCAAAGAGCATCCCGACCCGCTTGTCAAAAACTCCGCCAAAAAACACTTTCCCTCCGCATTCTAATCAACGTCCGTGCCATTGGGCGGACAACAACCTTACTGGTTCTAATCAAAAGTAGTGCGCCGCCCACATCATCATCATCATATTTTTTAATGCTAAAAATTATTCAAAATATGTTTAATAATACCTAAAACATGCTTTAAAGACAAAGCAAAATACTACTTTAGCATAAAATAAAGTATTTAAGACTTAATATTTAGCTTTCTAAATATAAATTAATTTGCTTACATTTGAACTCTAACTTAAATTGTATTAATGAAAGTGTACAACAGAATTAAGGCAGTTTTGGCTGAACAAGGGAAAACCAACAATTGGTTGGCAGACCAAATGAAGATGAACAGGACAACAATTTCAAAATGGTGCAGAAACGATATGCAGCCCAGAATAGAAACACTTTTTCAAATAGCAATGGTGTTAAATGTAGATGTAAGGGAGCTTTTGGTATCAACAAAGAAGTAACTCATTTATTAATTTAATTTATAATAATCATGGCTATATCAAGAACATACAAAGTAAAAGATGTTGAAATGTTACTGGCGTCAAAGACAATTGCCGGAACACTTAGTGAAAACCTGGGCGACCTTTCAATTGCCCGTAGTAATTGGAACGAAACCTACCTTTCAGAGTTATCCACCAAAATTGATAATGCAATAGACAACTATTTGGGTTTGGACAAGAAAAAAGAGCTTCGTGATGCAACCTCAAAATTATCTGCTCTTCAGGCTCCTGCCTTACGTGATTTATCTTTTCTAAAAACTCAAATTGAAGTTGATTTTCCCAAAGAGGCAAAAGAGATTGAAAAGAAATTAGGGTACAATAAAAACCTAAGGGATGTACAAAAAGGTGACCAAGAAGCATTAATACAATTGCTCTACACCTTTAAGAAAGGAATGAACGACAATTTAAAAAACCAAATTGTTGAAAAAGGAACTAATGTTGCATTAATTGACCGTATTATTGGCTATGCCGACCAGTTAAAAGAAGCCAACGTAACTCAGGAATCCCTAAAAGAAACCACCAAAGAAGTTTCCGGCGAGGCAGTTACAATTTTTAATGAAATCTACAGCGAAATCATTGGTATATGCAAAATCGCCTCAAATTTTTACCAATACGATACATTAAAGAAGGAGCAATTCACATTTAGCAAAGTAGTTTCAAACATGAATGCCACCCGGAAAATTGGAGAACAAGGCGAAGAAATAGCCGAATAACAAATTGACAAAATCCCTCTGCGGAGGGATTTTTTTTCTTAAATAATACTAAATCTTTGAATTAGATGCAGAATTTACAAAACGAATTGATTGACCTGCTTAAAGAAAACGAAACACTGGTTGTTGATGGTCAGTTAAATAAAAATAAAATAGTCGAACAGGCTTTACAGGTTTCACCGAGCCTTATCAAACTCCTTTTAAAAAACCATTGAGCTCTTCCCCTGAATTAAACTGTTCAAGGAAATCATCATTTAATAAATCTTCTTTTTTCATTACTGTCTAAAGTTTTAAAATTAAACAAAAAAATGCCGAGGGTTGCAACCCTCGGCATTTTCTATTTACACAGTTTATGAGATAGTGCTTTTTTAAAAGATTATATTAACCTTATAACTCGTTACGCATAGTCTCTATAATTTTTGTGTTAAGAGTTTCAATTTTCCTATATCGTTCATCGTGTCCTATTGTTTTTAACTTTTCTTGCATAGATTGTGTGTCTTTCAAATTAATGGAAGCAAGTACATTTTGGAGCTCATCATTAAAATCTGTTGCAAGAGTTTGATATTCACTTATAAGAGGGAGAAGGTTTTTACTACAGATTAAACGAAGACCAGATAATTCTTGCTTGAGTATCATTAATGGCTCTGATGCTTTTCTAACAAAGTCCATAAGAGAGCTATTAAATTCTAAAAGTGCCTGATTTGTATCACTTTCATTACCACTAATACATTTAGAAAGAAAATCATTTGTAATTCCATACACCATATTAGGGTATCTTCTCAAATTAGCCATAAGTTCATCTGACTTTTTCGAATAAGAAGAATAGCTGTCAAAACGTCTATCTATTATTATATCTTTTTTTTTGAGCTTTCTATTAATAACCCATTGCACTATATTCCATACAATACTTGAAAAAGCAAGTATAGATAAAATAACCTCCTTTATTTCCATACTATTGTAATAGGTTTTACTATTTATTCTCCTGTGGTATTTCTTTTATAAATTCTCCATGTTCGTATAACCTTACCTTTAAGCCATACCTAAAAGTAGTGTCGTTACTGTTTAACTTCAAAACTTATTGGACAAATTGATGCTTAAAGTTAAGAGATAGTTTTATAATTCAAATTCTCTTTTTTATGGTGATGATAATTCACTGTTGACTTGTTGGAAACTCGCAGAGTTTTCAATAAATCAAAAGTGATACACTGCGATTTTCTGATTCCTTTTTCTTCTTTCATTTAGCGTTTTTATTTTAATGTTTTCACGATTGCCCAGTAACTGTTTTTGCCTTCCAAAATACACGTCGGCAGGTGTAACATTCTTGAGTGATTCATGATACCGGTGGTTGTTGTAATTATATACAAACTCCTGTAGAACCGTCATTAGTTCATCAGGAAAGTAGTAGTTATCCAACTTTACCTGATTTTTCATGGTGCGGTGGTAACGCTCAATTTTCCCTTGTGTTTGAGGGTGGTATGGGGCTACACGTAAATGTCCCATTTTGGTATCTTTTAAAAAGCTTTGAAACTCGTTTGATATGTAGCACGCTCCATTATCGGAGAGTAACCTGGGACAATCGCCTGCAGGTATTTTGGCCGTATGTAAAGCCTTTTGAATAACATGCTTGGCATCGGCCGACTCAATGCTTTGGCAAAGCTCCCAGGTGACGATATAACTTGAATAATCGTCCATTACGGTAGCCAAATAATACCAGCCCCATCCAATGATTTTAAAGTAGGTAAAATCGGTTTGCCATTGCTGGTGCACACGCGTGGTCTTATCTTTAAACTCATCGGATGCAGCCATTAAAATCCACGCAGGAGATGTGATTAGCACTTGCTCTTTGAGAATCCGATATACGCTGGATTCGCTGATAAACCACTTTTGATGGTCGGTGATGTGGTGGGCTAGTTCCCTAGGCGATAAATCTGTACGTTCCAAAGCGGTGTCTAAAACCAGTTCTCGTTCTTTGTTGGATATCTTGTCCCAGAACTTTTTGCGTTTTACCGGCTTGGGCTTGAGTGCATCATATCCTCCCTCAAGGAAGCGCTTGTACCACTCGTAAAAGGTACTTCGGCTGATGTCAAGCTCTTCAAGTGTGCGCTTAACTCCGAATTCCGAATCTTGAACAATACAGATAATTTCCATCTTTTCACTGGCGCTTCGTCTCATATATTTATAAGTTACACGGTTCCAGTTAAGCTTTTTTAAAGCATGCGTACTTCCAAACTCAGCTCTGCTACAAACTGCTTTAGGTCGTGGTTCTCGTTCTTTAAACCGTTTACTTCGCCCGATGTAGCTTCCCGTTTAATGTCACCTGCAAGACGTTTTTTGCCAGCTTCCATAAAACCTTTACTCCACTTGTAATAAAGATTCGCGTTGATGCCTTCTTTTAGGCATAACTCGGCAATGCTATATTCGCCACGCATGCCCTCTAGTACAATCCTGATTTTTTCTTCAGCTGAATACTTCTTCCTCGTGTGTCTCTTAATCTCTTTTACCTTTTGTTCGGCAGTCTGTTTTTTTGCCTTCATCTTACTCGTTTTTATTGGTTATAATTTAAGAAATGTCTCTCTTAATTTTTAAACCAATTTGTCCGAATTAAGCTGAAGATTTACACGTGGTTCAGTGCCGCTGGTCTCTCTTCAGCTCTTGTGGCTGCAACTCAATTTAGGTAAGCTGCCCTTTTAGGGTGGTTTACTTTTTTTTGTGTATTCGAAAATAATCCTACATACACGGAAAAGTATTTTACAAAAGCGGAAAGACTGTTGTCATTACGGGACAACAATTTTATAAACACGGAAAACAATCCGAAATAGACGGCAAAATGTCCGGCACTGGTAAAAATATTGTTGACATTAACGGACAAATATTTGACGTTATAAGTTAAGCACTCGACACAAGCGGAAACATATCCGACACAGGTAAATGAAAATCTGACAGAGGCGGAAGCATAGTTGACACAGGCGGAAAAACTTGAGGCGGTAGTGGTATTCCCCACCGCACATAGGGGTTTGTCACATTTTTTGTCCAACCCTGGTTTGGCACATTTGCAAAAGCACGCACCCTTCGGGATGCACTAACTTTTGCAAAAGAGCCAAACGCCGACACACAAAACAAAAAATCCGCCAAACCCCTATTTTAGCCCGCAGTAAAATAAACCAAAAAAAGAGCCCCGAAAAATCCCGCTTTGCGGGGTGGCCTGTCTGCCGAACAGGCAGGAAAATCTGACGGCGGTGTCCGCCGTTCCGCCCTCTTTGATGGAAAATCCGGTTGATGATGCCGACCGATGGTCGCCCCTGATGGAAAATGAACCATCCTCCCGAAAAAACGGGACAAGTTGTTTCGCCCTGTTGATGAAGCTTTCAGGCTTTCAGCCTTCCTTGTCCACCTGCTCAGCGGATAAAACGGCTGGCAAGCCATCCTGTTCGGATGACAAGCCTGACGGGTTGACCAGACCGAACCAGCTTACCGATGTCCTGACGGTTTCAACCGGACGAATGTCCGAACCCCAAGCTGACGACTCAACACGCTCCGACGCTCGGTTGACGCAGACCGCCAACGCATCCAGACAGGCTGACGAAAATTTGACAATTTTCGTCATTATGTTGATAACTAAGGTTTTTAGTGAATTTTTTGTTGAAAAAACGTTCGAACTTCGTTCAGAAGTTTGCGACATAACAAGACAACCTGCTCTTAGTAGGTTGTCTTACCAATATCGCAAATCTCTGAGCAAAACTCAAGCCTTCTCTCAACAACAAGTTCACAAAAAAAATCTTAACTTCCACTTTAGAATAGAATAAGATTACCGGTATAGCCACAGCTCATCTAGAATTAATGCGACACTTGCTACTACTGGATGAAGTTTAAAAAGGATGATGGAGAAGTGGAGTTGCATGTAACATTTACAGAAGCTAAGTCACAGGTACTGTAATAGTGAGTACTTCGACTAAAGGAGAATATGCTGGTGGTCTGATAGGGTGTTTTCATGGGGGAACTATTGAGGATAGTTGTGCCACAGGCAATGTAGAAGAGCCACTACGTGTAGGAGCATTTTTTTGGCGTCTAGACCAGGGTGATACCCTCGTAAAAAGGTGTTACGCTATAGGTAAGGTTACAGGAGATGTTGATGATTCCACAGGAGGGCTTGAAGGCAGTCAATGGAAAGACAATACTAGTAAAATAGTTACTGAGATATGACCAGTGCGGAGCAGGGCGGCAGATCCAGCACAAGGAACAACAGATATTTCTGCTGCGGCTAATCTAGAAGAGATAGGGGGCCAATACTAAGACACAGGCCAAGATCCTGATCTTGCAGTTTTCACTAACTGGAGTTTTGGCGATGATGATGACACTTCCTGGGATTGGTGCACAATGGGCAGAGGCCTTTTTTCTGCTAGCAAAATAATAATTAAGAAAAAAGAAACAAAATAATACTATAAGCCTGTGCTGCAGACAAAGGCACAGGCTTTTTTATCTCTATTAGAAAAAATGCCAAATACAGCTTAAAAAAACTATTTTTAAACTGTACTTGGCATTACCTATAACTTATTCTTAGATTCTATCTAAAAATAAAACAGAAAACATTAACCATTGTTATTTTGTGCCAAATAGATACCGTAAGCATGAGGTAAACTTCCAAGCATATCACAAAAATTTGTGGCAATTCTATCATACTCCTTTATATCTGGACTTTGTTGACTAACTCTTATAGCCCTTATTACACGCATAAACCTTCTAGCAAGACCAGGTATGGGTTGATAATTACCCTCATTCCTATCTCTTAAATATGTTATACATGCAGTTGCAAGATAACTGCCTGCTTGCTGAAAATCACCAGGTATGCTTAAATGATAATAAATGTTATAACTATCCACGTAGTTCACATACTCATCATTATAATAATTTAATATCTCTTCTACAGTCATCTTTAACTTATTTAACTTAACATGTAATAAATTAGTTAGTAGTGCAGTAAAATACTTCTCAACACTTTCCCACTTATAAAAATTATATTACTCCTACACTAAAAAAATAAGGGTGAAGTTTTAATAAAAAACTTGTTAACTCTACCCCTAACTTTATTTACTAGTATACGCACTTTTAAATATGTTCTAGCTCGATATCTGCTACTAATTTATGAGCATTATCTCCTAGCTTCTCCCTTACACGGGAGTTTAAATCTTCATTATACACATCCATATTTAAACTTCCTGTTTGCATACACTTTTTTATATGCATTTTAGAAGAGTCATATTTGAAAAATAGAACTTGTGTTATCTTCTCGCTATAATTGAAGTGAAAGGTTCCTGTTTTCATAACAGGAACTCCTCCATGGTCGTTTGCTGAGACTATTTGAAAAGCACTTCTATTTTGATTATTAGGCTCTTCGTGACTAAATATCCTTAGCCTATGGTCGTCTTTGGGAAGACTTTTAAGGGCATCTACAGCGGCCATCGCTATTGCTAACTCATTTCCGGTAAGAGCAGCTTCTAATATTTTCACAACTGTCTCGTCCATAGAAAGCCCCTTACCTTTCCTTGAAAATGTAGTGAACTCAGAGTCCTGAATAACCCATCCTAATATTCCTAATATCTTTGTATATCTTTTGTACCAGTTGATAGGCTCTATTTTTTGATCATAAATATTATTTGCTGCTAACTGGGAAAAGAGAACACAGTCCTCTACAGTTTTTTTATTCTTTTCACTTATATCTTTTGTAAAGGACACAATACTTTTACCAGTTATAGAGGCTGAAGGTTCCTTAGCTAATGCTGCTTTCAAAGGTCTGGGTCTCCTAGGCAGTGAATCTATTAAATGATGCGCCGATAATTGAATATTGTCCAATTGCTCAGAAAATAAAACTGAAGTGCTTTTTGTTTTCATAATTATTCTTTTAAAGAAATTATTAATTAAGATAGTTATTTTCATTTAAGAAAAACAAAAAATAAAAAAATAAAAAAACATAAGAAATATTAGGAAATAGAAATTTTCATACAATTGAAGCCTCTTTCAAAGAACCTCCGACATACCTCAAAACCGTCCTCAAAAGCTATTACAGCTTTTGGCATGACTTAAACCGACCCCCTTTATTCTTGTTTTGACACAAAAGAGTCAAAAATCAAGTCTGTAAATGCTTTTGATGAAAGTCTACGCTGCCGGCTTTACTATCATCTCAAAAACCAATTTCTGGTAAAAGGCCCAGATAGAGAGAAGATTTTTCACCCCGCCTTTCGCTGTTTTTCTATCAAAACCCTTTAAGGGCAGTTTTTTCTGTTTCGCGGAGTTTGTAAGTTCATCTTGATTTTGACTTGACGATTTTCCTATCATAATCTGCAGGGTTTTGCACGGAAGCTGCAATAGTCCTTGCTTTAGGGCACTATAATTTGTCAAGTCTTCAGCTTTATATTGATGATGTTGAATGAGTTAAGTTTAATTTAAGGAGCAACTAATTAAAAAAAACAAAACTCCTGGAAAAGTTCATGGCACATAGAATCTTACCACATCTTTTGTCTAATCCGAAACTGATACAAAACTAATCTACCCGAATACTCATACTGCTCAACTGACACTAACCGACATCCCATCTTTGCAGATTGACAAAAACTTAACCATCTCTGTACTGTAACCTGCCACTACCTCTTTACTAACACAACGGGTAACACTACTGCAATAGTAAAGATGGAAAATACAAGACCCCCTATAGTTCCTGTAGCAAGAGCCTTCCACAAAACATCGCTTCCTCCCAATAAAAATGGTATAAATCCAACTATGGTTGACAAAACGGTAATCAAAATTGGGGTTATCATTTTATTCCATGCTTTCAGGTACCTTCTCTTTTCATTTTTGCAATACTGTAAGTTATTAAAGGCATTGGTAAAATAGATTATGGCATTTACCGTGATTCCTCCCAGCAGAACAAATGAAGCGTATCCCCCCTGATCAAAATTCACATTAAAAATATGGAATACCAGAAATACACCAATATATGAAAAAGGTATTATCATTATAACCCAGAGCGCCTGTTTAAGTGACTCGAAAAGTATTGAAGTAATAAAGAATATAGTTAATATAATCAGTGAAATTACAAATAACCAGGCCTTGCTCTCTTTAGCAGGTTTCTTAAACTTGTTCCCTGCGGAAAACCCCGAGGGGCAAATACTGTTTATTAATCTGATCTGTTCTTTTTCATACTGCTTTGCTATTGAGGCTGAGCCCATAAAATCAAAGCTTAAAAAGAGCTGATACTGCTGATTGTATCTTACAATATCAACTGGTGAAATTTCTTTTCTTATGTGGCCATGCTTAATAAGTCTTGTGTACTTTTCTCCAAAAAAGCCGGCTTCATTCATAAACCGGTAGGGATCGTTATCCTTTTTGTTAGCACTCAAGTAGTGCTTTGTTAAGACAGTATCAGGTTTAAAAGACCCAATATAAAGAGGTGCTCCGGTTTTCTTTGCAATTGAGTTTACTATTTCTTTTTTTATTAAAGGGTGATTGATGTTAAGACTATCATTGAAATGAAATACACTTTGGCTTTGAGATTCTCTGATATTGAAGAAGGAGTGTTTTGAATGTATTGATACGTTTCTCACTCTGGGGTTTGATTGCAGTCTGGCCTTACTCTCTTTTGCTATCTTTGTCAGCTCTTCAAAATTATATCCATAAAGGTAAAACCCCCATAACTTATTGCTCTTACTAACCTCATGTGTTACCTGGGTGTTTAACTCTTCAAATGAAAGCATCCAGTCGGTTCCACCCGCATATTTATTTAAATAACCGGCACACTCATCAAGAACTAATAACGGTAATATTGGATCACTTCTCTCTTCAAATGAAATACCTACATAAGCTTTTTTATTTTGTGTAACTTCAACCTCTATATTTTTAATCCCCTTAATTCCTAATAAAAAGCTTTCCAGGCCTTCAACCTGAGTGTTTAAATTTTTAAAACTATACTCCTTTTGAGAGTTGCCGGATATAGTAAGTTTTTTCTCACGGTGAATACTTGTTTTGTAGTTACCAATAGCGTTTTCGACAAACGGGCGAAGAAAACCACCTGTTGCTTTATCAATAAAAGGACGAATTTTTTCTGAGAAGAATGGGTTTGAAAATATTTTATTGTAGTATTCGCAGTACCTGATGTTTTCGTTAAGATGTGATGGTAATCTAAAAAATGGAGTGCCGAATGCCAGTATATATACAATGATAATTAGCCGTTTGTGTTTAACAGCCAGGTCAATGTATTTTGAGTATAGATAGTTAAACCTGGCAACCCTGCTTAACTTTAAATGGTTTTTTGATTTTGCTGCATTAAATGGAAATTTCTGAATAAGTGCCGGGATAAAGAAAAGGGCACTAAAGAATGATATACTCAGGTTAATTATAATTACTAAAGCAAAATCATACCAGAAAGACTCTATTTGTGTGGGCACAATATTAATTGTGTACAGAGCTCCTACTGTTGTTAATGTTGCGGTAAATAGCGGCAGAATTATCTTCTTTTCCGAGCTTTTTTTCAGATAATCAATTACAATAATACTGTTGTCTATGATCATCCCCAGGGAAATAGTTATACCGGACATGGTATAAAAGTGAATTTCCATACCTAGCAAGTAATAGGCTAAAAAACAAATGCTTATGTTTACCAGGAGGCTGATTCCAATTAAAAATATGTAATTGCGGTCACGATAAATTAACCAAACTGATGCTATTAATAGTATTACTGTTAAGAGAGTACGGTAGCTTATATTTCTAATCTCTCTCTTTACATAGGTTGTGGAGTCTGTAACCAGGTGAATGTTTAAGCCATTGGGTAGTGAGCTGCTAAGGGCCTGCATCTCATTTTTTATCTGTGAGGCTACTTTGATATGGTTCTGTTTCTCCTCGGCAAGCAACCTTATGTATATATTATTAATGCCATTTACTCTGTAACGACTGTTGATTTTACTGTTTTGCTGTTTTACTGATATAACATCGGAAAGAGTAACAATGTGATCGTTAAGCGTTTTAACCGGTATTTTGTTGGCATTAATACTTCTGTCATGACTTGAAGAGAACCTAACTGTGTATAAGCCTGTGTTTGTCTGGTCTGATATTTTAACTCCGCTAATTTCTGTTATATTGCTATAATTCCTAATTGCCTGTAATATATCCTGGTTACTTAGTTTAAGTTTTGCTGCCTTATCGGAGTCAATTAAGAAATGTATCTCTTTAGAATACACCCCTTCCAGCAGCACCTCTTTCAGCCCGTTTATACTTAGCATATCCGGGATTAAGCTATTGGTAACGATCTTATTGATTTCATTAGCTCCTTTATTGCCCTCCACCCTGTATACCATGATTGCCTTATTGCTCCGGCCTTTATGAGCTACGACACCTATCTCAGGGAAGTTAACGCCTTCTGGAAAATGTTTCCAGGCCTGCCTGATTGCCAGGCTTAATTTTAGTTTAAACTTTTCAACATTTGTGTATTTATCCAGTTTCAATGTGATTTGTCCTCTGCCTGTTTTACTCTCGCTTGTAATTTCAGCTACCCCGCTTAACGATGCTGCAATTCCTTCAAGTTTTGAGGTTATATTATTTTCGATGTTGTAGGGTGAGGCTCCTGGTGAGTAGTAGCTTATATAGATGTTGCTATTACTACTTTCAGGATTTAACTTCACATTAAGGAGAGGAGATATGAAAATACCGGCTAATGCAAACAGAGTAAAAAATACAATAACTTTAAATTCACTAAACTTCAGATTAGAGTTGTTTGTGAACATAGCTGTTTTATTTTATGGTGCGCCGTTTTATAGTACTTGTGAGGCGGTAAAGCCATATATAAAAAAATGGAAGAAAGAGTAGGCTAACGATTGTTCCAACTCCAAGCCCCCCAATTACTGTTAGTGCCAGAGGTTTTTGAATCTCATTACCTAGCCCTGTCCCAAATAAAAAAGGTACAAGCGCAAAAATCGTAGTCAGGGTGGTCATAATAATAGGTCTTAACCTGATCTGCCCGGCTTTATGCACGGCATCAGGAACAGAAAGCCCTTTCTTAATCAGCCTGTTAACTGTATCTATCTTTAAAATGGAATCATTGATTACAATCCCGGTTACGACAATTATGCCTATCATGGATAGTATGTTTAAGCTGGAGTTAAACAGGTATAGCATAAAAACAGCGCCCATAATATCGATAGGAATCTCAAGTAATATTATAATAGGCTGGCTTAGGGATTCAAACTGTGCAGCCAATATTAGATACAGAAGAATAAAAGAGACTAGCATAACTAGGACCATCTCTTTAACGAACTTGTCTTTATCCAGAAATGATCCGGCAACCCCTAAGCGCCAACCGTGATTATTTTTAATTAACTCTTCTGCTTTATCAATAACTGTGCGGGGATTGCCAATGCTGCTCAACTCATAAGGCAGATATTTGCCTTGTCGGTCAGAATAGATGACACTCCAGTCAGCTGTTTTCTCTTCTGTGCCTAATTTACTCAATGGAATAGTGCCCTTTTCACTACTATTAACCATAAGTCTGTCTGTCCAGTTTCTTCTGTGATCATTTGGATATTGAAACACAATATCCCTGACTCTGATTCCCTCAGATATTGATGTAATCCTCGAAGGTTGTAATACCGCCTGTAGTTCACTAATTAGGGACTCATACTCGATATTCATTAAACTTAACTTGATAGGGTCTATTACAAACCTTAGTTGTTCCTGCAGAGGTATTGTTACTCCTTTTTCGGGATAAGATAACGAATCGAGAGACAAAAGTGTGGAGTGAAACCTATCCGGGCCGGCAAGCTCCGGCTCATCATAGTAGAACCGTAAAGCCAGCTTGGGCTCGTCATCTAAGAAAATATAATCAAGTAAGTTTGGAGCAATTTTATACTCAAACACGGCATCAGGGTAGTTTTGCTCCATCCATTTTCCAATCAGTAAATATGCTTTTTCTTTATTATTTATAGTGTTAAAAGATAAATAATACCCTGTTTCTCTTGTGTTTTGCTCTTTTAAGTGCTGTAAAAAATATTGCTGTTGCCCTACCCAGGCCATTTGCTGTACTGTATATTTCTCTATATGCTTCCCCAGGTCAATAGTTCTTTTAAGGTTCTCTTTTGCTGTTATTGGCTGATTCCAGTCTATGCTCACCATAGAGTTGAGCCGGGTTATATAAGGTATTTTTTTTCGCTCGATAAAGTTTAATGACAATACACTTCCAACTATCAGCAGAACACATAGCACAGCTATCTTTTTTTGGTTCTTATCTATCTTTTTGAACCCATACTCATAGAGTTTTTCAAACCAGGTGTTTATCCGAGTACTTTTCCCACTTAGCCCCGGGTTTAGCAGCTTGTAATATACGGGCACTAAAATGATGGAGACTCCCAGTGAAACAAACAACCCAACCGCTACTGCAACTGCCTGATCATAAAAAAGGGCGCCGCTTATTCCGCTAAGAAATATTAATGGTATAAAAATAGATATAGTTGTTAAAACAGAGCTTAGTAGTGGAGAGAATACTTCACCTCCCCCCTCAACTACCGCAAGCAATAACTTTTTTGTTTTATAATATTTCCTGTTAATATTATCCACAACAATAATTGCATTATCAATCATCATACCTATGCCCAGGATTAGGCCTGACAGCGAAATAATATTTATCGATATTTTCAACAGATAAAAAAACATTATGCTTATTGATAATGAGATAGGTATGCTCAATCCTATTAGTAGTGGTAGTTTTCTGTTGCGGATAAAAATAAATACAACACATATTACCAGAAGTACTCCTGTTATCAGTGTTGTGAACAGGTTAGAGATAGTAATGCTCAGCAGCTCGCTCTGGTCATTTACTATTTCAAGCTCAAGGTGAGGATTACTTGCTTTAATATCGACAATTACCTCAGAGATCTCTTTTTTCAGGTTGTCAAGCCTGGCCCTGTCTTGCCGGATTACAGCCATTGATACTGTAGGTTGTCCGTTTATCAGGCAGTACCCATTTGCATGCTTTGGCCGTTTTACAACCTTACATATATCACCCAGTGGAATAGTCTTTTCCCTACCTCCCTTTTTGATGCCTGTCTGCCTGATATCTTCTACGCTTTTTATTATAGCTGGAAAAACAAGGCTATACTCGAAATCATTGCGTGTCAGGTTTACCGTTGTGGTTTTGAAAGTACTCTCCTGTAATGAACTTTTGATATCTTCAAAGCCAATGCCCAGGATCCTTAATTTATTTGTGTCGGGAATTATGGCAATTTCATCTTCAGTTAATCCCGAAATATCTATAAAAGCTACTCCTTTTAGCTGTTCCAGCCTTCTTCTTATGACATCTTCAGCAAATATGTTGAGCTCGGAAGGTGTTATTTTACTCTCTTTTTTGGCAACTATGTTCAGGTAAAACACCGGTATATCATTTGCCCCGATTTGCACAATATTTGGGCGCTCTATTTCACTAGGTAGTCTGGGTAGCACCTTGTCGACTTGTTCATTAACTTCGACAAGGGCCATCTCCATATCTGTGTCGAATGGGAAAAACAGCTCAATTACACTGAACCCGTCAAAAGTTTTTGATTTAATATCATCAATCTTTGTGATTTGCATTAACTGATGCCGTATGTGCTGTGCAACTTCGTCCTCCAGCTTTCTTGGGCTGTAGCCATGGGCTTCGGTCTTGACAATAATTTTACCAGCCGGAATATCTGGAAGGAGAGATACTGGAATATGAAGTGATGCAACCGTACCCAATAACACAAGCGCCAGAAAGGCCATACTTACTGCTATAGGTCTATCCCTAAAGAATGATAATACTTTCATTATTTCGAGACATTGCTTTTAATCTTTACAGGCGAGTTGTTGTTTAAAAACATATTACCTTTGGTAATAACCGCATCACCTTCACTAATCCCATTCGATATAGCAACATATTTGCTGTTTTCGCTAGTGATCTCAACGAAATTCCAAATGGCCTTATCTTCTGAGTATGTAAATACAATGTTATCGTCACTTCTGCGGACAACCGCTTCTTTAGGAATGATTAGCTTTTTTTCGCTTCCTGCCAGCACTCCTACCTGAACACGCATTCCATTTACTAACAACCTTTCGGGATTATTAACCTCTGCATAAGCGGTGAAAAGTCCATCCTCACTGATTTCGGGATTCTTTGCAAAAATAGTTCCGGTAAGAACACTTTTTAATGAATAGGGTGAGATATTTACCGATTGTCCTTTGCTAATGTGTGAGAAATCATCTTCTATTAGAGTGAATTCGCAGGTCAACTTTTTTGTATCGAGCAGGTTGCATAGCATGTCCCCTTTTGATGTCTGCTGCCCCTGCAATATTTGAATATTGGCTACCTGCCCGTTAAATGATGTTTTTACCAAGAGGTTCTCTACGTCTTGCTTTGCCTGTCTGTACTCAATTTCAGCAAGCTCATAGTCAGAACGGGTGATAACTGTTTTTAATGTTTTTTCCGGTACTTTGCTTGTGTCATCAATAGAAAATCCATATCCCAATAACAGGCTTTCAAGCTCAATTAAGGCTTTATTCAGCCTTACTCTCTTGCTCTCAAAAGCTGCCTCTATCTCTTTATTTTCTAAAACAGCGATAACATCTCCGGCATTTAGGTATTGCCCGGGTACAACCAGCAGCTCTTTTAGCATCCCGCTTACAGGTGAGATTAGCTGATAGTTCCTTTTTGCTTTTAATGTTCCGCTTGTGAGGTACTCCCTGTAAAAAGGAGCTATTTGGGCTTTTGCAGTATCAACCTCAATATACATGGTGACTGGTGTACTGTTGAATTCATGTTTACTACCTGTTTCTGTTTTACAGCAAACACAGGAGAGCAGGGCTAAAAGACATACTGTAATGTATGATTTGCACTTTTTCATATTTAATTGGCAAAAAAATGTTCAATAGACTCGTAATATACATCGTTTAATTTTGAAAGTTCGCTTTCCGGCACATAACAGGCCCTGGCACTTAATATGTCATTTAAAATAAATACAACAGGTTTATTAAAGCTATTGGTAAAAGGTATCTGCTCTTTTTCAATATGATAGAAAGGTATATTAGTCTGGTATTGATAGTTTATCCTCTCTATACTTTCAGGGTTCTTAGTACTGATAAAAAAGCATAACTGTTGTTCCCCGTATTTTTGTGCAAAAGCTCTAAACTGGTCAATTTGGGCCTCTACGCATGGAGAGCACATGCTTTCGGTGAAGTAGAGGCATAGCTTTTCTCCGTAAGTAAATATATCTCTCATCAGAACTGTTTCCAGTCTGGAGTTTGTTAGCACTGTCTCCTTTTCAAACTGCACATACAGGTTGTCAACACTATTTGTAATTTTTCTTTGTGCCTGCTCTTTTGTCTTTTCCAGTCGTAAAACCTGGTTTTTAAAATCACCGATAACCGACTTGTTTTTTTTTGATGCATAAATCATATAGGCATTGGAGCAGATGAGTAAGGAAAATATGGCGGCTATTAAGAGTGTTTTTATCTTTTTCATTATCGGAATGGTGTTAATGTAAACGGCTACTACATTAAAAAAATAAAGTTATTTTAATGAAACATTCAAAACATGCAGTTTCAGGGTATCAAAAGAATCTTCGAGCACCTTTCTGAACAGAAGGCCTTGTTCTGAGATTGCAAATTTTGGTGACATTTCTCGGGGTACTGTTACCTCTCCGATCTTTTCAAGCTTGTTGTCAAACACTATCAGGTGCTTTTCTTCTCCAGGTAGTTTGTCTACTCTTTTTTTAGAGTAGAGCATATAGTATAAGTCTCTATACTTATCATAATCTATCTGATGGTATTTATCTCCATTGAAGAGTGAAAATGCAAGATCTAAATTATGGCCGCTCTTCTTTGATAGTTTTCCTCCCTTTATGACAGGTGGTATGTTTTTCGCTTTAAACCTCTTTTCTGTAGTCTTTTTGCTCTTTTTGTCATATATATATATTACTGCTTTAAACGGGAAGTTCCATATAATGGAATCTCCCTTTGAAATAATGTTTGGACGCCCCAAGAGATCGTAAGATGACTTATATAGCTCTTTTGGAAACTCCACATTTAGTACCTCGCCACGCTTTGTATTAAGGTTATAATTACAAAAGCATGGATCTTTATAAATATCACTATATGCATCCTGCTTGTTGTATGTGCTCAGGGGCATATTACCCTTTTCTTTATCAATAAACAGTCTCTGTAAGTTGGTGATAACTGCCCCTCCACGTCCTCTTAAAGCATATTTATTTTCCAGTTCGGGGCACATATCCTTTAGCTGAAGCTCCTTTATTAATTTTCCTGATGAGTTAAATAATCGCACCATTTCTGTACACCGGATAATAACTGTATCACCTTTAAAATCATGGACAGATACGCTTTGTACTTTATTCGGTCCCGACTTATAGAGGTCTATTTTTTTTTCAAAGTTTCTGGTTTTGAGATTATAGAAGTTCAGGCTGTGTGTTATGTCATTATAGTTGGTGTAAAACTCCTGGTTATCTAGAACTACTAACTGTGGTTCCTCAGCTAATCCCAGCCCGTTCCGTTTTGTGTCGATATCGATTATTTCCCAGTAGTGAGGTATCTCTGCGCTACTGTTGCCCGGTTTATTATTTTCACAACCTGTTATTATAGCAGCCAGTATAATAGTGGTGATCAGTATTTTTTTCATCCGTTTTTATGTTTTAGTGTAGGTATTAAGTCAATCATGTTAAAAAAATCAGATAGCTGATTTTAACGAAAAAAGAGGATTTATAACTTTTCAGCTAAATTAAGCTAATTGAAGTAGCAGATAAATCCTCTTTTCATTTTAAAACTTTAACACTGCTAGCATTCAAAACACTGTTAATACCAATTATAAATAGTAAGATTAACAGTATCATCTGAGTCACAATTTTGAGCAAAGTCGTCATCATATGCTTCTCGACCACTTACGCGTATGGTAACTTTGTTTCCATTACATGATGCGTTGGATATGTATGCTGAGAATATAAGTAGAATAATAGCCATTAAGTTTATTAGTTTTCATGACTAAGTAGTTTATAGGTTAAAAAAAATAGTTAACGTATAAAGCTACATAGATAATTTAATAAAACAGAAGCAAAAAAGTTAAATAATGATAACTAGTTATAGTTTCTTTTATGTACAACAGATAGTTTAGGTGTGTGTTTATATATTTGGATGTGTGGTTATTGGATGTAGTTCGAAATCTTTGTGAAGCCAAATAGTTTGGCCCATGATGAAGAAATAATGAAAATTTTCAGTCTGCTTGCAAATTTTCACATGGTTCTCTGTTAAGGCTTGATTTTGAAACCATAAAGTGTAGTGATACTTCACGGGGCACCCGCTACCTCATTTATTTTTCAGTTTTTGTAGTAAAAATATTTTTGTTACTTTCGCGCTCGATGAATTTGGTTGCCCGACATATCATTTTTCTAATCGGCTTAATCTTTGCAGTAGAAGCCACTGCTACTGTTGTATTAGGGCCAGAAAGCGATTGTTGTTCAAGTGAATATTGTTGTGAATTTACTACGGCAAATAAGGATCAGGTCATATTTTCTGAAAATGGAAACCGCGCTGAAAGGTGTTGTGAGCCTGAAGTACCTAAGGGAACATTACCTACATCACCATCAACAAATAGCAACTACAAGCAGTTAGGCAGTTGCCACACCCTGTCAAAGATACAATTCAGACAGTGTCATATAGAAAGAGAATCCACAAAAATAAGAACAGAATATTTTGACCTGCCCAACCGATTTGCAGGTTGCCAAAGCCGGCTCTGTTCATACCTCCTTTGATATACTTATTTTTTTACTGAGCAGTTTGGCAACTGTTCAGAGGGTATTTGTACGATACAAAAGTGTCGTGTAGCATATTAATTATAAAAAAGTAAGTAATGAAAATAGTATTAAGCATATTGCTTGTTGGGTTTGCATATAATATTTCAGCACAAACCGGCATATCAGGAAAAGTAACAGATAGCAAAAACAACCCACTGGAAGCCGCAACCATAGGTTGGCAAAGTACAAATATTGGAACAATAACCGGAGAAAAAGGAGAGTATGCATTACCAAGAAGTATTGAGAGTGATACCCTTTTTGTCAGTTCAATTGGTTATGAAACACAGAAAATTTTTGTTGATAAACACAAAAGCAGAGTAGAAATAGTACTTAGCGAGTCGTCTATAAGCCTTGATGATGTAGAAGTCACAGCACGACAGCGAGCCGAAGTAATCTCGAAAATAAACCCTGTAAAGTCGGAAGTACTATCAACTGCATCATTAGAGCGGCTGCCTTGTTGTCATTTGGCAGCATCGTTTGAAAACACCCTTTCGGTTGATAAAACATATACCGATGCCGTGACAGGAACAGAAGAGATAAAAATGCTCGGACTGGCAGGCGTTTATTCTCAAATTCTATCAGAAGAGGTTCCGGCTGCACGAGGGTTAAGCTCGACATTCGGACTGCACATTCCGGGAGCATTTCTCAATTCAATAGGAATTTCAAAAGGAATAGGTTCAGTAATAAGTGGATACGAAGGCATTACAGGTCAGATACAAATGTTTTTGAAACAGCAGGATAATGCCGAAAACTTTTTTGCAAACCTTTACGCCACATCAAACGGGGGGATAGATATAAACCTCTACAAGGGCTTTGAGATTTCAGATAAGTGGAGTACAATGCTGTTTTTACACGGTTCTTCACATTTTTGGAAATTCGATCGTAACAATAATGGATTTATCGATGCTCCCACAGGTTTTGGAGGCAATATATCTCAAACATTCAAGTATGAAAATGAAGATCTTTACAGGCATCAGCTTGGATATAAAATCATCTACAAAGACTCCTACGGCGGACAGATGGATTTTGACAAAGATAAAGATAGAGGTACAACCAATTATTATGGAGTAGGCATTGTAAATGAGCGTTACGAGGGATTTTCAAATCAGATGTTCAGGTTTGAAAATATTGAGAATTTAACAGCCGGAATTAAGATGAATTATGTACATTTCAAACAAAACTCATTCTTCGGGCTAACTGAGTACAACGGCACAGAAAATAACTTTAACTTATCGCTCAATATCGAAAAAGGTTGGGAAATGTTGGGGCAAAAACTCAATTTCGGTGGTAGTTTTATGTATGATGAGTACGATGAAAAACTAAGTTTGTATAACTTTGATAGGAAAGAGGTTGTGCCTGGAGTATTTGCTGAATACACCATAAGGCCTATTGAACAATTAACATTTATAGCAGGGTTGCGAACCGATTTTCACAATATATTCGGCACATACGCAACACCACGTTTCCATTTGAAATACGATGCAGCTGAAAACACTGTTTTTCGTCTTCTTGCAGGGAAAGGCTACCGGGTGGCAAATCCTGTAATTGATAATATCGGATTGATGGCATCTTCACGCACCTGGGAGCTTCCCAAAGATAATAATGCTTTACTGGAAGAGGCTTGGAGTTTTGGCGGAAGCATGTCCCAAACATTTACTGTTGCAGGTAAAGGCTACAATATTGAGCTGGACTATAACCGTGTGGAGTTTTTACAAAAGATGATAACTGATTTAGACACCGACCCACAAAGTGTTATGTTTTATGATTTAGACGGACGCTCCTTTGCCGATTATGTTCAGGCACAAATATCGTTTGAGCCTATTAAGCAATTTGAAATAAAACTGGCAGGTAGATATAATAATGTAAAGGAGACCTACGGCGGAGAGTTACGAGATAAACTTTACAATCCGAAACTAAAAGCTCTTTTTGTCTTGTCGTATGCCACCGACTATTCGAAATGGCAGTTCGACGTAACAAACCAGATGATTGGCAAAGCCAGGTTGACATATATCGAAAATGCCGATTATAAGGAATATTCGCCCGCATACTATCAACTTCATTCACAAATAACAAGGCGATTTAAGTATTTTGACATATATGTTGCAGGCGAAAACCTGACCAACTATACACAAAAAGATCCGATAATTTCAGCAGACAATCCCTTTTCAGAAGAGTTTGATGCAACGCGAATTTGGGCACCTGTTGTAGGAGTAAAAGTATCGGCAGGAATACGTTTAAAGATCAATTAAATTCAAGTATAATTTAAAACCTTAAAGATGAGAAATACAATGAAAGTTATTGCCATACTTATTGGCATAGTAGTCGGACAAAGTGTTTTTGCTCAAAGCAAAGTAGAAGTAGTAGAGATAAAAACGTCTGCAATAAACGAGAAGTCTAAAGAGATAGTTAAAGAGGCGCTTGCTTTTGAGAAAGGAGTAAAAAAAGCTATGTTTAAGGAAGAGTCATCGGTGCTTGTTTGTGAGTACATTGCCAAACGTACAACTCCCGAAAAAATCAGAAAATCGATTTCAAAAGCAGGATTTGATGCAGACAATGTAAAGGCAGATCCCAAAGCAGTAAAACGATTGCCCGCAGAGTGTAAGAGTTCGTGCTGCCCGAAGTAGAAACCAGAACCCTCTGCCTAATTATCAGGGTGGAGGGCTTTTATATATTAGGGTTTTGTCAAAAGTGAATGATTAATTAGTCGCCTTTTAAGAATTAATCTGTAAACTTTTTTAGGGCAGGTCATTAAGGGTAGTCTTTTTTTTGCTGTTTTTCTGTTAAGAGTTTCAAGGATAATCTTTTATGTTTCGCAGAGCTTGTGAGGTTCATCTGGTTTTGTTTTGGCGATTTTCCTATCATAATCTGCAAGGTTTTGCACGGAAGTTATAATAGTCCTTGCAATTTAGGACACTATAATTTGTCAAGTTTTCAGCTTTATGTCATTGGTGTTAAGTAGATTAAGCTTAACTGGGAAGTGGTTATATAAAGTACGCACTTGTATAGCAGATAGATCCCTATCTCACCTTACCTAATGGCATCAGGATTTCCCCACTTCAAAAAACAAAATAAACTTATAGCGTAGCATCAAACATTCTCGTTACACAAGGGGAGGGGCTATTTCTTTTTTTCTTTTGGGTACTCAACTCTCACGTGATAGATGCTAAAAAGTTTATTAAGGAATATGTTTTTCAGGTTTGATATATCTTGAAAGGTGATAGGCGCATGTGCAAGTTGACCGTCTTTTATTTTTGATTCAAAGATGTTGTCTATAAGAGTTTTCAGTGATTCTTTGTTTTTTTCTTTTAGGCTTCGCGAAGCGGCTTCTACGCTGTCGGCAAGCATCATAACGGCGGTTTCTTTGGTTGTGGGGATTGGCCCTGGATATGTAAAAACTTCTTCCGGGATTTTTTCACCAGAATTCTTTTTTTGCGACATAAGATAGAAGTATCCGGTTTTTGTTGTGCCGTGGTGTGTTCGGATAAAGTCAATTATTTGCTCTGGAATTTTATTTTTTTGAGCCAGTTTTACTCCTTCATTGACATGGCCGGTAATTATTCTTGCGCTTTCTTCGAAAGGCAATCCGTCGTGAGGGTTCATGTCTCCGGATTGGTTTTCAGTGAAGAAGTGTGGCGTTTTGGTTTTTCCAATATCGTGATACATAGCTCCGGCACGCACTAATAGGGAGTTTCCTCCAAGTTTGGTTATGGCATCTTCGGCAATGTTGGCTACCTGGATAGAGTGCTGGAATGTTCCGGGTGCAGATTCGGCCAGTTTACGGAGCAGCTTCTGGTTTGAGTATGAAAGTTCAATAAGTGTTACATCAGATACGAATCCGAATGATTTTTCAAAGATGTAGACTAATAGGTATGTTATAAGAGTAAGTACTGAGTTGCCGAGGAACCAGCTCATGTGTATCCACTCTATGTTTTTAAAGCTGCCTTCCTGTATTAGTGATAGGCTTATGTATGTAGTGGAGTATGTTAGAAAGATTAATAGCGAAGTGATGGCCAGTTGCCCACGTCTTTGCATGCTTGCGTGGCTTATCACAGCTATGCTTCCTGCAAAGAACTGTAGTAGGGCAAATTCATATCCATTTGGCACCATAAAACCCACTATAAGGGCGGTAACGGTGTTTGTAAATATTGCAAGTCTGGTGTCAAAGAATGTACGCATTAGAAGTGCCAGCATGCTAAATGGCACCAGGTGTACGTGCAGCGTATTTGTGTTGTGTATAATACGGCAAAGAAAGATCATAGCTACCATTGTGAAGGTAATAAAGGTGATATTTCTTTTTGATCGTACTATGTCTCTTCTTGTGTTAAACAGAAATAGAAAGAATACTATAAGTAGTATGAAAGTAAAGAGTGCTTTTCCAATTGCTACTATATAATAGTTTCCGGAATTACCGTATCCTTTTTCAAATGTAGCGCGTAGCGATTCAAGTAGTTGATTGGTTTTTGGGGATACCAAGTCCCCTTTTGAAACAATGCGCTCTCCTTCCTGTATCATTCCCCTGGTGTATGATATTTTCTCAAGTTGGGAGGCTATTTCCCGCTCAGTTGTTTCTTTATCGTAGAAGAGGTTGGCCTTTAGAATATTTTCTGAGTTTAGCCTGCTTAGTACGCTTTCCCACCCGGGGTTATCATTCACAATATTCTGCATCTGTTTGGATATGTGTGTGTATGCAGATTTTAAGGAGTATATGTCATCTGTTTTAATGTATTGGCCTATGTTGTCTTTTAGTACAACCAGTATGTCTCTATTTGCAAGTTCCGGGTATCCTGAAACGCTTTGCTCCAGTACTCCTTTGTTAAATATTTCTGAGAAGGTAGGGATTATCTCTTTTTCTATTTCTGTCGCCTTGTTTTGTGTTATTAAGTATTTCCCTTTTTCTCCGAATTCCTCTCTTACTGCATTGTGAATATTTTTCTTTAATTTTAGTAACTGGCTGTGCCCTATTGAGTCGTTAAGTTCAAAGTATGGGGGAATGGATTTTAAGATGGAGTCTTCTTCATTTTTAATTTCATTGTCTGTTCTGAGGATGGCAAAGTCGAATGGGGCGATCAGTGTTTCATGCATCCACGGGCGCCCTTTTTGAAATTCGTATCCAAACCGAAATGCATCAGGTATGGCAAGGTATATTAGAAATGAGGCTACAATAAATAGTAGTATAAGGTAGGCGTTGTGCCATATGTTTTTTTTTCTTTTGATATTGTCAGTACTCATAATTTTTTAGCTTCTGGTATTATGGTTTTATGAAAAAGACAAGATAAAAATTTATATATTTGATTCCTTGTGCATCTATCTAGGCCTTTAGCCCAAAAGTAATAATTATTTTGATGAGATACGGAGTTTCCTGTATTAGTGTTGTTCCAGTGCGTGCCACTCCTGATGAGAAGGGGGAGATGTGTACGCAGATACTATTTGGTGAGAAGTATAGGGTTATAGAGGAGGCGGGATTGTGGGGCAGAGTGAGACTTGATCTTGATGGTTATGAGGGGTGGGTAGATAAAAAAATGCTTAATGTGGTGGGAGAGAGGGAGTATAGTGGTGTTGAGGATAGTAATAGTGTTGTTACCACGGAGATGTTTAGTACAGTAAGGCCTGTAAACGGAGACAGGGGTTTCCCTGTTGTGGCAGGAAGTACTTTACCGCACTATGATGTCGTAGATAGGGTATTCAGGATAGGGGCAGATGTTTACAGTTTAGAGGGGGATGGCGGAGTGGAGAGGTCAGGCAAGAAGGGTGCTGAGTCAGTTATTGGTAATGCTGCAAAGTATTACAATGCTCCTTATTTGTGGGGAGGGAGGTCTCCTGTTGGCATTGATTGTTCCGGTCTTACGCAGATTTTGTATAAGATGGCTGGTGTATCACTACCAAGAGATGCGTCCCAGCAGGTTGTAACGGGTGAGCGCGTAGAGTTTGTAGGGGATGCTCTTCCTGGTGATCTGGCTTTTTTTAGTAATGACAAGGGGGAGATTGTCCATGTTGGCATTATGCGAGATAAAGACAGTATTATTCATTCATCGGGGAGAGTACGGGTTGACAGAGTGAGCCAGCGTGGTATTATAGATGTTAATACAGGGGAGTATACTCATAAGATGAGTGAGGTGCGCAGGGTGTTATTGTCGTGATACATAGGTTTTTAGAGTTTTTATGTGGTTTGTGACTAAATGCAATAAAAATTATTTTACTAATGAAAAAATTACATTTACTGATTGTTATTTCTGTTTTTTCGGTGTCTTGCTTTGCGAGTGACGGAGGTTGGGTTAGTTTGTTTAATGGAAAGAATTTGAAGGGGTGGAAGCGCTTGAACGGGGATGCTGAGTTTGTTGTTAAAGATGGTGAGCTTGTGGGTATTAGCAAGACGGGTACGCCCAATACGTTTCTTGCTACCAAGAAGGTGTATGGCGATTTTATCCTTGAGTATGAGATGATAATGGAGGAGGGCCTTAATTCGGGCGTTCAGATCCGTAGCTTAAGTAAGAAGGATTATAATAATGGCCTGGTGCATGGTTACCAGGTTGAGTGTGATGATTCTGAGCGAGCATGGACGGCCGGTATTTATGATGAAGGGCGCCGAGGGTGGCTCTATCCTCTTGAGTATAATCGTGATGCAAAGAAGGTGTATAAGCGTGGGGAGTGGAACAGTTTTAGGGTTGAGGCTGTTGGGAATTCGATACGCACATGGATGAATGGTATTCCCTGCGCAAATCTTGTTGATGATATGACAGCAGAGGGGTTTATTGCCCTTCAGGTTCATGGTATTGGCAAGAATGAAGAGAAGTCTGGTAGAACTATCCGTTGGAGAAATATACGTATTAAGACTGATAACCTGGAAGGTAGCAGGAGGGTTATGGACAGCGGAGTGAGAGAGGTTAGTTATCTTAATAATACATTAACGGAGAGAGAGAGGAGGGATGGCTGGAAGTTGCTATGGGATGGTAAAACGACAGATGGGTGGCGTAAAGTATCTTCTGAAGATTTTCCCGACAAGGGGTGGGCATTAGAGGACGGGGTGTTGGTTGTTAATCCTACGGAGCTGAAAGAGGAGCGCGGTGGGGATATAGTTACAAGGAGAAAGTACAAGAGTTTTATCCTGGAGTTTGATTTTAAGTTCACTAAAGGCGCAAATAGCGGCATTAAGTATTTTGTACAGGCAGATCTTGACGAGGGGGGTATACGTTCGGGTATTGGCTGTGAGTATCAGGTTATTGATGATAAGAATCATTCCGATGCTTCTAAAGGGAAGATAGCAGGTTTACGTTCGGCGGCATCTGTGTATGATTTGATCCCTCCAGATGGCAGCTTTTTTGATAAGCATCTGAAGGTAAAGAGGTTGAGAGGTGGATGGAATCGTGGGAGGGTTGAGGTTCGCGGATCTGTCGTAATGCATTTTCTTAATGGTATAAAGGTTGTTGAGTATGACCGCAGTACGCAGATGTGGAAAGCACTGGTAGCACATAGCAAGTTTAAAGATTTTGAAGGTTTTGGCGAGTTTGAAGAGGGACGAATACTGATACAGGATCATAGTGACAAGGTTTTTTATAAAAATATAAAGATCAAAGAGCTTTAGTTTGCCGGAGGTGTGTTTTTTTGGATGTTATCCAGGTAGACAGAAGATATGCTTAGTGTTTATAAGATGTCTTTGCAAGGTCCATTTTTTTTTTATTTCTGTCAAAGCTCTTTTTTATATCGGTAAGCTGTGGGTTTTTATCGAGTTTTTTAATCTGAAGTAAGTTTTTTCATTTTGCAAAGGCTTTGATAAGTGTGTTTTATATGTGTTTTTGCGCCTGAGTAGTAAGAGGTGTGATACAGTTTGTGTGTGTAAGATGGTTTACGTTATAACTGGCGGTCCCGGGTTTGGAAAGACCACGATAGTTAATCGTTTGGCAGAGATTGGGTTTCTCACGGGAGATGAGGTTGCCAGGAGTGTTATTGGCAAGCAGGAGGGAGGTAGCGGGGATGATGTTTTTTGGGACGGTGTGGCTGGGCTTCAGGGTTTAGTTCTATCGGCCCGAGTCAGTTTTTTAAAGTCTATTCCATTTGGGACGGTAGCTTTCTCAGACCGGGGAGTACCCGATCAAGTTGCGTTTTCAAATTATAAGGGTAAAGTTGTTGATCCTGTCCTTATGGAGGCTTGTAAGAAAAATCGGTATGCGGGGAGGGTATTTATTACTCCTCCATGGAGTGAGATATATCAGGTTGACCTGATAAGGAGAGAGTCTTTTGAGGAGGCCTGCAAGATACATAGTTGTATCGTTAGCACCTATCAGTCATTAGGTTATACGCTTGTATCTCTGCCGCTTTTAAGTGTTGCCGAGCGGGTAAAGTTTATTATGAGCGAGATTGGAGTTGAGCGTAAATCCCCGTAGGGGTGATATTGGTGGTTTTCTATGAGGATGTTTTTACGTTGCCTGTAACGCGCAGTACTGTTACTGGCTGCCTGGGGTCATTGGTTATTACAGTTATAGATTTGTTTTGCCTCCCTTTTTTACCACGCGAGTTGAATACTACTTTTAGGTCGGTATTTTCTCCACTTTTTATCACAGTTGTTGTCTGTGTATTAGTGACTATACATCCACATGATGTTCGTATGCGCCGTATAATTAAGTCGTTTTCGCCTTTATTGATAATGTTAAAGGTGTGTTCAATTTTCTCGCCTTCAGTTATTTCACCAAAGTTAAAAACCCTGTTATCGAAGCCTAGCCTTGGTGATAAGGCAAGTTCTTCCGGGGTGAGTTTTGAAAAGTCCTCGACAATAGTTGCGCTTAATCCTATAGAGTGGCTATGGTTATAGGTGTCAGAGTCATTGAATGTAAAGTAGATTCTGTCTGTTACAAATCCGTACGAGTTTTTTTGGGAGGCATCGTAAGTTACTATGATTTGTCCTTTCCCGTTCGGCTGAATGCTTTCAGGTTTAACTTTAACTGTTACATGGGGAGGTTTTTTCCGAATACTGACAGTGACCGGTTTTTTCTCAAAGTTAAATATTTCCAGGCTATCGGTTTTAATTTCATTATTTTTTATTCTTGCGAAGGAGAGGTGGTTGGTTTTTATATTTATTTCCCCTACTCTTTTGCTGTATATTTCTTTTGGTGATTTTTCCCGGGGAATAACTTCTCCCAGTATTCTTAATGCAGATGATTTACTACAGTTGGAGTAAACCCTGATTATTTTTGTAAAGCTTCCCGGCCTGTTTTTGGGGTTGAATTCAACATTAATAGCTCCTTTTTTCCCAGGTAGTATTGGTTTGTCTGGCCAGTTAGGGGTGGTGCATCCACAGGATGCTTTTACGTCTGAGATAATTAATGGTGATTTTCCTGTATTTTTAAATTTGAAGCTGTAAGATACTTTGCCGTCATCTTCTTTTATTGTTCCAAAGTCATAGTCACTTATTTCGAATTCCATTTTTGGCTCTGCTTGTGCCGTGGTATATTTAAAACCAGTAAGCATAAATGATATCGTTAATAAGATATTGATAAGATGCCTCATAGTTATTAAATCAAGATGTTTCATAGCTATTACAATATTTAGTTTTACTTAAAAAACCCGGCAACAAAGTTAATAATAAAAATAGTAATGGAATTAGGATTAATTTTGTGTTTTTGCAGGAAAGTCTATTGACAGGGTACTTTGTAAAATATTAATATTTTCGCCAAAGTCCTCATCTATTGTTGATAAGGAGTAGTTTTATTGGGTTTTTCAATTTAAGCTAAAGTGTTTTGTTTTGCAAAGGCGTGCTTTAGATAAAGAGCAATAAGTGGGTTGAGCAAAAAGCTAATGACAAAGATTGATTTAAGTCTATCAATCCAGCTAAGAGATCAGAAGGAGCTTTCTCATTTTGGCTGCTTGCTGGATGCAAGTAGTGAGCTGGTTTCTGTTCTTATCTTATGGATGCCAATACCACAAGGTTTTAATTTTTAAGAGCCGAATGTCAGATTCGAACTGACGACCCCGAGATTACAAATCACGTGCTCTGACCAACTGAGCTAATTCGGCAAATGGGTAAGCTACCTTCATCGCGTCGCTACAACCACCTACCCTTGCTGCCTTCCGACCCTGGGGGAGTTCAGCGGGAGCTGACCGTGCAGGACTTACCCGGTGCAAAAATAGAAAAAAATCAAGGTCTGACAAATATTCTTTGATAATTTAAACCTGTCGGTGTTGTTTTACAGCTTTGTATGTGATACTAAATAATTGTTGTTATTTTTGTCTTTCTTGTACAGGAGTTTAAATGTGTTATGGTCAGCCGTAGAATTATCAGGACAAAAATATTGCATATTCTGTATGCACACTACTCTGCAGAGGGAAAGACACTTAAGCAGTCGGAAGCGGAGTTGAATCTTAGCATAAAAAAGACTCATGAGCTTTACCTTCTACTGTTTATGCTGCTGATTGGTGTTCGCGATTTTGCAGCGAGAAAGATTGAAGCAGGGAGGCGCAAAAATATTCCTACAGAGAGTGATCTTAATCCTAATACAAGGTTTATAGACAACAGGCTTATTACTCTACTTGAAAATAGTGAGATGTTTTCTTCTCCTTCTAAGCTGGGCGGAGTATCGTGGGCGAATCATAAGAGTGTGATACGCAGAGTTTATAATTCCCTTACGGGGAAGGATTTTTTTAAGGATTATATGAGTGCGCAGGATAATGATTATCTTGCTGACAAGGAGTTGTGCGAGCTTTTTTTTATAGAGTTTCTTGTAGAGGATGAGCTTTTTTTTAGTGAGCTTGAGGAGCAGAGTATTTATTGGAATGATGATCTCAATTTTGCTGTGCTAATGGTACTCAAGACATTGAAAAGAGTTGAGCAGGGTGATTCTGATATTTCTTTTTTTGCGCCATATAAGGATGAGGAGGATGAGAGGTTTACAGTTAATCTGTTGAGAAAGGTGATTTTGAAGCATGGCGAGAACAGGGATATTGTGGAGTCGTATACCAAGAATTGGGATGTGGATCGTGTTGCATTGATGGATATTCTTATTATGGAGCTTGCTATCACTGAGTTGACAGAGTTTCCTTCTATTCCGATAAAGGTAACATTGAACGAGTATATAGAGTTGGCAAAATATTATAGTACAAGCCGAAGCAGTAATTTTATAAATGGCATATTAGACAGGGTTAGCAGGGATTTTAAAGAGAGTGGCAAGATTACTAAAAGGGGGAGGGGGCTGTGCGAGTAAAAGCGCAGTGTGTAAATGTCTTATTTAGTGGCACTTGAGTTTGAGTATGGTTTGGGTTTGAGTTTGGCATGGAAATTCTATAATTTTGACAGTTGAAGCTGGCAGGCAGATACAGGATATAAAGGTTGAGCTTATTGACTGTACTGATTAGATGATGAGAAATTTTAATAAAAATAGATAATAATGAACAATTTACTTTTTGTATTACTAAGTCAGTCAGGATCACTTACGACATTCCTCCCATTAATCCTTATTATGGTGGTGTTTTACTTATTTATGATAAGGCCTCAAATGAAGAAGCAGAAAGAGCTCCAGAGGTTCAGGTCAGCTCTTCAGAAGGGGAATAAGGTGGTTACTACCGGTGGAATTTATGGCAAGATAAGCAGTATTAAAGACAATATTATTTTTTTGGAGGTTGCTCCTGATATAAAGTTAAAGGTTGATAAAAGTGTGGTGTTAAGAGACATATCAGATGTTACCTCTGCGCGGAAATAGTTATGAGGGTGGTGCATACCTGTTTTCTTAATTACGCTTTTTATTATCTTGAATAAAAAAATCATATTACAGATAATCACTTTTTTAAAGAGTGGTAAGGCTTTTCGGAGGGATGAAAAGCAGGTGATTTTTTTAGTTTGTATTCTTATATCTTCTTTTTTTTGGATACTTAATACTTTTAGTAAAAACTATACAACCCATATTTCTCTTCCGGTAAAGTATGTTAACCAACCGGAGGACAAGAAAATATCCAAGGATCTACCCGGACAACTGGATTTTACTATTAATGCCTATGGGTTTACTATTTTAAGGTATAAGTTGAAGATGCTGGTTTCTCCCATTATTATTAATGTGAGTGATATTGTGAAGGAGAGGGTAGGAGGTGAGAAGGAGCTTAGGTATGTTATAGCAACAAATGATTCCCGTAGTAGAATTAGCAGTCAGGTTAGCAGTAGTTTAGTTGATGTTCTAAGTGTTGAGCCAGATTCAATAGAGTTTGTTTTTGATGCGGTGGTGAGGAAGAAGGTTCCTGTTAAGCAAGTTACTGATGTCTCATTTGGGAAGTTGTATGTTCTTCAGCACAATATTTATACAACGCCTGATTCTGTGGTTGCGGAGGGTCCTTCTGCTATTATAGATACCCTTAGGTTTGTAGCGACACGTAGTCGTTCTTTCAAAAATCTGTCCTCTTCTGTAAAGCGCAATGTAGCGTTGGAGCCTGTATATGGGGTAAAACTGCTTCCCTCCAAGGTGGCGTTAAGTATTCCTGTGGAACAGTATACAGAGACGAGTTTCGATGTTGTGGTGTTTGTCAAGAATGTTCCTGATAGTTTATCAGTAAAGCTTTTCCCCAGGATAGTGAAGATATCGTGTCAGGTAGGGTTGAGCCATTTTGACAACATAGATTCTAGTAATTTCACTGTTGCCACAGATTTTAATGATATAATGAAGGGAGAGCCCAGAGTCTCGGTAAGTTTGACAAAGTACCCAGAGAGTGTTTTTTCTGTAAAGTACTATCCTCAGCAGGTTGAGTATCTAGTTGAGAAAAGGACTTTTCTTCAATGATCAGGGTTGGCATAACGGGAGGTATTGGTAGCGGTAAGTCTACAGTGTGTCGGATTTTTAGTGTATTGGGTGTGCCTATCTATAAGGCTGATATAGAGGCGCGTAAGCTACAGGATAGTGATCCGGATATAAAATCTGGGCTAACAAGTATTTTTGGAGATAGTATCTATTTTCGGAGTGGCTGTCTGGACAGGAAAAAGCTTGCAGGTATTGTGTTTGAAGACAGGGATCTTTTGAAAGCGGTAAATAGTTTGGTACATCCTAAGGTGCAGGCACATTTTGGTGAGTGGGAGAAGGTGTATTCCTTTCATAGTTATATAGTGTATGAGGCCGCCATCTTATTTGAAAGCGGTATATATAAAGAGATGGATAAGGTATTGCTGGTATGTGCTCCCGAGCATTTAAGGGTGGAGAGGGTTGTTATGCGAGATAGGATGCCAGCCTGGCAAGTTGTCAATCGCATGAGGAATCAGATGACAGATGAAGAGAAAAGGGAGCTAGCAGATATTGTTGTTGAGAATGATAATAAGAGACTGATAGTTCCCCGTGTTGTTGATCTTGATAAAAGGTTGAAGGCAGGGGAGCTGTTATGAGTGTAGGATTTTATAAAGGGGCATAAGTGTGAGGTGGGGTTTTTATATCTGTTTATCTGTGCACCCGTTGTCGGGATTAGTTATCGGGCATTCTGGGCATTCGTTTTTACATTTGCTGTCAGTTTTATTTTTTTTGAGTAGCGACGACATTCTTTTCCATATTTTGAACAGAGCAAAGAGAAAAGATATTCCAAGAATTGTATAGACTATTATTTCCTGCATCAGCTTTCTTTTTTTGAGATTTATTAGTTGAGGCTTTTGCAAGACTCATTTTTTGTGCTTTTGTCAAAACCTCATTAATAAACTGTAGTTCTTCATCGAGTTTTCCTTCAAGTTGATCCAAGTTCTTTCATTTAGCAGAGGCTTCTAGTTGGTTATCTAAACAGCAAAGCTAAGCGATATGTTGCAAAAGAGGTTATCCATGCAAGTCCTGTTGTGTAGAATAGTGTAAAGAGAGCCCATTTCCAACTGCCTGATTCTCGGTGTATTGCTGTTAGGGCTGCTACGCATGGGAAGTAAATCAGCACAAAGACAAGGAAGGATAGCGCTACTGCCGGATTGAAGAGGGGCTCTCCTTTTGAGACTCCTCCTCCGATCGTTTCTGTTTTCAGCTTGTGTTGTAGCATGTTTGAGCTTGTTGCTGATTGTTCGCATTGAAATATTACTCCTAGCGTACTTACTATAATTTCTTTTGCCGGAATACCTGCGATTAGGCTAACACTCATTTTCCAGTTGAATCCTAAAGGTCTCACAACAGGTTCTACCGTTTTCCCTATTTTCCCTAGGTATGAGTGTTCCATAAGAGCGGTTTTTTCCATGTGGTTAGCCACTTCTAACAGGGAGTCCCGTTTTGCAGTCAGTATTATAGCGTCCTCCTGTGGCGATAGTTGTGTTTTTTTCAAGTAGTTGTTTTCAATTTCTTTTTTTTGCTGAGTAAACATTTCTGTTTGGGCACTGTTTCGAGGGAAATATCCCAGTGCCCAAATTATGATAACAGCTATAAATATAACTCCGCTAATTTTTTTTAGGTATTGGCTTCCTCTGTCCCACATATGTAGTAGGGTATTGGTGAGGGTGGGCATCCTGTACGGAGGAAGCTCCATTACAAAGGGGGCCTCTTTGTTTGTAAAGATAAGTTTTTTGAGGATGTTTGCGACAATTATAGCCAGGATGATACCAGTAGTGTAGAGCCCTATCAGTACTAATGCCGGGTAGTCTGCAAAGAAGGCTGATATGAAGACGGTGTAGACAGGCAGTCGTGCCGAGCACGACATAAATGGTATAATAAGCATTGTCAACAGTCTGTCATTTCGATTTCGCAATGTACGGGTTGCCATAATAGCAGGGACGTTGCATCCAAATCCTATCACGAGGGGGATGAATGATTGCCCGTGAAGAGATGCTTTGTGCATAAGTCTGTCCATGATGAATGCTGCACGAGCCATATAGCCTGTATCCTCCATTAGAGATATAAAGAAGAAAAGTATGAGTATGTTAGGCAGGAAAACCACAATACTGCCCACACCTCCAATAATGCCGTCCAGTAGAAAGTTGCGTAAAATTCCCTGGGGCAAAAGCTCATTTAGCAGCTGAGTCAGGGATGATATTCCGCTGTCGATCCATTCCATAGGGTATGACCCCAGCTTAAATGTGGAGAAAAAAGTGATAAACATAAGTAGCATGAAGAGTGGAAGCCCCAGATACCGATGTGTCACAATTTTATCGATTTTTTTAGTTAATTCATATCCCCTTTGTTTTCCTTTATGGTAAACTTCTTTTAGCGCACCTGCGATAAATCCGTACCTTGCGTCAGTAATAAGGTTAGGGGTGTCGTCATTAAGCCTTGTTTCTAATCTTGATATTTCGTGACTGACAATATTGTTTATCTGAGTAGTTTCTGAGCCTTTGTATTGTAATTTTAACAGCTCATAGTCTTTGTTAAGCAGGCATATAGAGAGATATCTTGAGGATATTATAGAGGAAGATGGCTGGGTGTCGCGTATTGTGTCTCTCAGTTTACTTATAGATTTTTCTAATTCTTTGCCATAGCTGATGTGGATATGCCTTACATTAGGTTCTCTGTCTTCGTAAACCTCAACCAGTTTTTTAAAAAGGTCATCTATTCCATCTCCTTTATTTGCAATAGTTGGAATAACAGGAATACCCAAGAGTTTGGCAAACCTTTTAATGTCAAGATGTGCCCCATCTTTAACCAACTCGTCATACATGTTTAAAGCAATTACTACTTTAATATCCATGTCTATTAGTTGAGCTGTGAGATAGAGGTTTCTTTCAATGTTTGAAGCGTCTATAACATTAACAACAATATCAGGAGTTTTATTAATAATATAGTCTCTGGTGAATTGTTCTTCTTTGCTGTATGCTGTGAGAGAGTATGTTCCCGGCAGGTCAACTATATCGAATGTGTAGCCCTCTCTTTTGGTTGATGCCTCTTTTGTATTAACAGTAACACCTCCGTAGTTACCCACGTGCTCTTTCGCTCCTGATACTCGGTTGAAGAGCGTAGTTTTTCCACTATTAGGGTTACCTGCAATGGCAACGTTTATACTGCCTGTTCTTTTTCTGGTTTGTGTTTTCTGTTCTTTATCTTCTGTTGTTCCATCAAATGTGCGTGGCGGGATGCTTGCCTCTGATGGAGCTACAACTTCAATGTTGCTTGCCTCTTCTCTGCGTAGCAACACATTGTAGCCCATTACGCGATACTCTACGGGGTTATTGAGGGGGGCGTTTTTTATCACTGTAACCTGTTGTCCTCGTATAAAGCCCATTTCTGCCAATCTGCGACGAAAGGATCCGTGCCCCATAACTTTAGTTATAACCGCAGTTTTGTTTTCCTTAATCTCCGAGAGTCGCATATAAAAAGTTGTCCACCGTTTGTTTTATTTAGCTATGGTGTTTTTAAGAATAGGCAGCCAAAGATACCTCTTTTCACATAAAAACCTGCATTTGCGAGTTGGATGTATAAGTGATTGTAATTTTAGATCAGGCAGTAAATGTAGATTTTGTAATGGCTTGTAATGTCGCTGTATATCAGGTCTTTCTTTAAATGTGATGATGATGTGTTGTATGTTTTTTTTAGATTTATTGCTGTTTGAGTGGGTTTACTATAAATTAAATGTGAAATAATTGATGCGTATTTGATTGGTTAAGTGAAAAAAAATCTATCTTTGTACACTGAAATTGTGTTAAGTGTTTGTAAAATAGAGATATAATTTCGAAGTAATAATTTATAAAATTTAAAAGAATGACAAAGGCTGATATTGTAAATGAGATTTCAAAAAGCACCGGTGTAGAAAGAATTGCAGTACAAAAAACTGTTGAGGCTTTTATGGATACTGTCTCTAGCTCGCTTGTTGATGGTAAAAATGTGTATTTACGCGGATTTGGTAGTTTTATTGTAAAGAAGCGTGCTAAGAAGACGGCTCGTAATATTTCAAAAAATACAACGATGATTATACCGGAACACTTTATTCCATCATTTAAGCCAGCGAAGTCGTTTGTATCGCGTGTTAAGGCTAATGTAAAATAGTTGTATAAATTCCTGAAATATGCCAAGCGGTAAGAAAAGAAAGAGACATAAGATGTCTACTCACAAGCGTAAAAAACGTTTGCGGAAGAATAGGCATAAGAAGAAGAAGTGATTTTTACAATAGTATCACTTTAATTATGTGATGTGAGTAAACCTAAAGCGATCAGAGCACTTTAGGTTTATTGGTGTTTGATATAAGTTAGTATAGTCAAAAAGAGTAAAGGTCGTGAGTAAAGAATTGATAATTGATGTATCTCCAACACAAATAGAAATTGCTTTACTCGAAAATAAGAGGCTTGTAGAATTAAATAGGGAAAGTGGTGACGTAAAGTTTGCTGTAGGTGATATTTATCTTGGGAAAGTTAAAAAGATCATGCCGGCACTTAACGCTGCTTTTATTGATGTGGGTTATGAAAAGGATGCGTTCCTTCACTATCTGGATATGGGTCCGCAGTTTCTCACTCTCAGTAAGTATTTAAAGCTTGCAAGTTCTAGGAAGCATAAGTTTACTCCTGTATCAAAGATTCATTCAGAGAAGGATATTGATAAGAATGGCAAGATTGCTGATATTATTAAGCAAGGGCAGGCTATC